>QEPC01001717.1:3504205-3524716 GCA_003113815.1 Sphenodon punctatus | reverse complement strand
GCACCACAGCCTCCTTGAGGCTGGGCGACAACCTCCCCTGCTGCAAGGACGCGTTCACTACCCTCGCCAGCACTGTCCCCAACGTCTCCCTGGAGGCTTTCACTAACCAGGACGGGCACGGATCAAGTTCACAACATGTGGTCCTCACAGACCCCAAGACATCCATCGCATCAGCTAGCGTCACTTCCTGAAACTCCCCCCACAAAGCTGGACCGGACGGGGCCTCCATCACTTCACGCTCTCCCCCTACTGCCCCTAATCCAGTGTCAAAGTCGCTCTGAATCCGAGCAATCTTGTCTGCGAAGTAGTTGACAAACTCCTCACAGCGGGCCTGGGACAAGTTCCCGTCCAGGCAGAGGGAGGCCGGACTGACCAGCCCCCGCACCACCCGAAACAGCTCCGCTGGGCATGACTTCGCAGACGCTATGAAAACAGCAAGGAACTCCTTCCTTGCTGTCCTCACAGCCTCAACATAGGACCGCAAATGGGCCCTATGGAGAAGTCGGTCGGAGTCAGATCGAGTCCGACGCCAGCGTCGCTCCAGCCTCCTGCCTACTCGTTTCATACACCGCAGCCCCTCAGTAAACCAAGGGGCTCTGCAGTGACGAGACCGAGGCAGAGGGTGTCTCGGAGCCACCCTGTCAATGGCCTCCCCCAACAAGCTGTTCCAACGCTGGACCAGCTCATCAACAGAGTGACCATCCAGGTCCAAGGTTAACTCCCTCAGGACCTCTTGGAACCGCTGGGGTTCCATCAGCCTCTGAAGGCAGACCATCCTAACTGGTCCCTTCCCCTTCTGGAGGGGGTACGCTGAGAGGAGGAGGAGGAGGATAGGAATGATAAATATACAGGTGAACAGTTTTACTGTAGTCAGAATTCAGTGGACAACCAAGTGGAACAATGTACTTAAGATTTGCTCTCAGCTTCCAGGATTGGGATCGCTGTAGAGACAAGGCACATATTGCAGCAGAAGCAGGGAGTAAAAGTTCTGAATCTTAAGTGCGAGGTAACAGTGGCTGTGCTGCATTTGCCAAGCACAGAGAATGCAAGTTCCCATTAGGATATATTGCGCTGCAAGTACCGTGATATAACCTTAAACGTTAATGGTAAGAACAGGGACCCATTTCACTGCATTTTCCCCATTTATAACAACAGGAAAAACACAGTGAACACGGGTCCCTGGGTAAGATCATAACCATGAATGCAAGACCTAATAGGTTGCAGGTCCTATAGTCAGCTACGTACCAATGCAGTTTCTCAGCCCGGCAGAAAAGGGTACATAGGAATATGGGTGCCTCCCAGCTGAGTTCTCAGGGAAGAATCGCTCGGGTCTGAATTCCTCAGGGTCAGGAAAGGTCTCAGGGTCTCTGTGCAGCCCATAAGGAAAAAGGATGGCATCTGTACCTTTGGGTATCTTAAATCCTCCTACAAAAAGAATCAACAGGTCTGTGAAGCAACTCTCTGCAAGTGAATACTGTAGCAGCATGCATGCAATCCGCCAGGATTGCCACTGCTAGGTTTGGGAAACTTTGCTTGTCACTGCCACTACATACAGTACCAGTATGTTCTCTTAGAAAGGGCAATTGGTTCACTTACCTTGTGAATTGCCCTTCTGTTGGGATGTGCAGGATGGGAGCTCTTAATCTGGGGGAGGGGGATGAAGATCCAACTGGCCATACTCAGAGGGGGTCCATACATCTAGATGTGTATAAGAGACAGCTCTTGTCCTGCACATCCCAACAGAAGGGCAATTCACAAGGTAAGTGAACCAATTGCCCTTTCTCCTGGGATGTGCAGGACGGGAGCTCTTACTCTGGGGATTTTCCAGAGCAGTACTTATAACAGGAGGAATATAGCTAGGATCAAATTAGATTGGGTAACTAATCGAGAACTATGGCCAAAGGTTGTGTCTGCAGAGTCCAGCACATCAATTTTATAGTGCCGTGTGAAAGACTGCAGGTTGGCCCAGGGGGCCGCCCTACAAATTTCCAGGAGAGGAGCCCTAGCTCTAAAGGCCCAAGAGGTAGCTGCCCCTCGATTAGAGTGGGGTATAACGCCTTGAGGAGGCATCAGATCCGAGGATTCATAGGCCTCAGAAATACACGCTGTTATCCATTTACCTATAGATGTTCGAGAGGCTTTAAGGCCTCATCTCCTAATATTAAAATCTATTAGAAGCGTGAAGGACTTCCTATAGGCTGTCTCTTATACACATCTAGATGTGTATAAGAGACTTTCTCCTGGGATGTGCAGGACGGGAGCTCTTACTCTGGGGATTTTCCAGAGCAGTACTTATAACAGGAGGAATATAGCTAGGATCAAATTAGATTGGGTAACTAATCGAGAACTATGGCCAAAGGTTGTGTCTGCAGAGTCCAGCACATCAATTTTATAGTGCCGTGTGAAAGACTGCAGGTTGGCCCAGGGGGCCGCCCTACAAATTTCCAGGAGAGGAGCCCTAGCTCTAAAGGCCCAAGAGGTAGCTGCCCCTCGATTAGAGTGGGGTATAACGCCTTGAGGAGGCATCAGATCCGAGGATTCATAGGCCTCAGAAATACACGCTGTTATCCATTTACCTATAGATGTTCGAGAGGCTTTAAGGCCTCATCTCCTAATATTAAAATCTATTAGAAGCGTGAAGGACTTCCTATAGGAGGCTGACCTGGATAAATAGACTTTGAGTGTCCTACGCACATCTAATAGATGCCAGGTCTTTTCCAGAGGGTGGACTGGCTTAGAGCAGAAGGAGGGGAACATTACTTCCTCCTATCTGTGGAAAAGGGAGCTTACCTTTGGTAAAAAGGTTGGATCAAGTCTAAGCACTGTCGTGTCCTTTTTGAAAAGACACAAGGTCCGATCCACGAAGAGAGCCCCCAGCTTGGAGAGCCGTCTTGCTGAGGTAATGGCAATTTAAAAAGTGACCTTAATAGTTAGAAAGAACAGGGAAACCTCCTGAAGAGGCTCGAAGGGGAGGCTATTAATACTTTAAGGACTAAATTTAACCTCCAAGTTGGAAAACCGTGAACAACTGGAGGAGATGACACCTTTGCTGCCCTAAGGAGCTGCTTAATATGAGGGTGTTTGGAAATCCCTTTATCCCTAGTTACAGCAAAGGTACTATTTAAGGCTACAACCTGCCTAATGAGGGTGTTAGCCCTAAGGCCCTTGTCTAGCCCCTCCTGTAGGAACTGAAGGACATCAACAGTCTTGGGTCTCTGTGGATTAATTTGCTTTTCTATGCACCAGGAAGCAAACACTCTCCAAGTACATTGGTTGATTCATTTTGTTGATTGGGATTTTAAACTCTTTAAGGCTGCACTCTCAAGAGCCAGGCAGGCAGTAAAAGAAATTCCAGTTTCTCGTAAAGTACTGGACTCTGAGAGAGCAGATCAGGATCCAGAGACAGCCTTAGAGGATTTTTTTTGTTGGATAAATTTACCACATTGGCGAACCTTGGTCTTCTAGGCCGAGGGGCCAGGAGTATCACCATGGTATTCTCCCTTCGTAGTAATCAGAAAGGAGTGCTAAGAGGAACTCCCCCCCCCCCCCCCCAACCTGCCTTTCCTAGATCTCCGCACCGAGCGGGATGGGCCTCCGAGGAGCTAAGAGGCAAAGTAACAGAGCAACAGATCTCTCAGCTTTTTTTTTTTTTTTTAAATAAGGTCAGAATTTTGGTCAATTTTGAGGGAATCCTAAGGAAAAAAGGAGCAAAGAAAGTGAATAACTGCCTAAGTGTGCAGAGCACACACAATCTACCTCCTATCTGCGCAGAGGCAGAAATCCAACTGGCAAATGGGAGGGATAGACCCCCTCTGCACATGGCCAGTTGGATCTTCTGCGAAGTCTGCCTCCTACTGGCCTGGTAGGGATCATCCGCCCTCAGAGTAAGAGCTCCCGCTCTGCACATCCCAGGAGAACTAGCGCTTCTGTGCGCTGGGATTCTGGTCTCCTCCTCCCCTATAGCCAGTCCTGTTCCATCAACAGTTCCAACATAAACACAAGGACAGGCCCCACCTGGCATTTCCAGAGTTTGGTTAGTCCACATAGCGTCCTTGCAGAACCATTCTTGGGTTGTGAAGTGTCAGGCTTCTGTCCTGTCCCACAGAGTACGGCTCTACCTCCTTCCTTGGAGAGTCTGACAGCAGCTACTTTCACTCCAACCTTTCCCCCATTATGGAGGCTTTTCCTCTGTTAAACAGTCATGTGACGTAGAGGTGCCATAGGTGTGGTCTATTATCACTGTCCTCTTTTAAGCTAGCTCCAAAAGTCTTTAGTGCCAACTCACAGCACACTCCTCTGATAGTCCTAGCACCTGCTTTCTTACTGTCAGTACTACAACTCCCCTCTACAGATACACAGCACTAAAACTGGTTCTCGTTATTGGTCATGAGGTTTTGCACTCCCACTGCAACACCTTGACAGTGCAGCTATTTATTTAATCATACAACGCTTAGAACTACTTACGAATATAGCACTCTTCATTCACGTTACGGGCAAAAAATGGAACAGAAGGAAAGAGACGCAGGGCTTCCTTAACAACACACCCAAGATACCGTAGCTTCTTCAAATCATCCATGGTGACATGGCGGTCAGAGTTACCTGATAAAAAGAGCATGGGGTTGAGAGAGATTGACTGTCCTACACAAAGAGAATATACTCGCCAACTTCAGGTTATCACAGCTATTTTTAACATGGACAAAAAGTTACGATGCAACTGCTCAATATAACTATTGAATTTAATCTTGTGATGTTGTTCTGAATTTGACAGAGCAACGTAGGAGCCATCTGCTGCCATTTCCTTATTAATCCAAGAACTGCTGATGTTTCTTTATCCACAAGACAGGTAAGGGACACACAGTGAAAGACAGCATGTTTCACTGCCTTTGTAAGTACTTACATGGCAAGCATACCTCCCATTAGGGACCCGTGTTCACTGCATTTCCCCCATTGGAAGCAATGGAGAAGACGAAGTGAACATGGTACCTGCCAACCATTATACTGTTCCAAGATTATCCCCACCCCTCAGGGGAGGGTAGAAACTTACCAAAGACTTCATCCAGTTCACTGTGAACTTTCCTCTGGGCTTCAGGATTACTTGCAAGCAAGTAGATGGCCCAGTTCATAGCAGCAGCTGTTGTATCATGCCCCTGGAAATACAGATTTACATCAGGAGTATTGCCATGAAAACGTGGAAAAATATGTATAGTTTACCAGCAAGTATACAAATGGGATGAGAAAGTGCAAATATCTGGAGTAATAGAACCTCATTGAAGAAAAAAGAAAAGGAAAAATTGAAAGTTGTATAACTAATTTGATGGGAAACAATCAATTAAGACAACTGGAGGTTAACAAGAATGAAAAAAATACTGAAACAGATAAGGAATTATTTCACACACCAATGTCCCTTTTCCATTCATCTTCTAATACATCCCCTTTTTATTTTAGCCGGGCAAAAGGTCTCGGTCTTGAAGGGTGTTAAACAAGACAATAACTCTCTTGAATCCTGGTTCAGTCTGTGCAGCTCCCACTCACAAGTTTAGCACCTAGAGCCTAACAAACAGGTAGCCCCTGCTTGTATTTCTTACGCGTTCAGGTAACCCCCACTCACAGCTTACCATGACACGTTAATACACAGGTTTTCTTCCCTGCTGCACTCTGTGCCCACCAACCCCCACCTTCTTCTCAGCATCATTGTCTCCATGACTCTCAGTCACAGCAAACTATGGGAATAAGAAATCGTACCAGTTGTTTCTTTCTTCCGGGCTATTATGACTCCCGGAGACAGCTGAGCGCTTGCTATTCCCACCCACCCACACACAGAGGTACATATCTGGGTTTATTATCTGCCCGCACTTGGCGGCTGGAAAGAAAATCGTACCAGTTGTTTCTTTCTTCCGGGCTATTATGACTCCCGGAGACAGCTGAGCGCTTGCTATTCCCACCCACCCACCCACAGAGGTACATATCTGGGTTTATTATCTGCCCGCACTTGGCGGCTGGAAATAACCTTTTGCTATGCACATAGCGCTGAGATTATTAAGTGAAGTGCATACTTTATTGCGCGCCTATAGTGAAAATTGAAAACGAAAGTAAAAACTGAAATTGAAAGCAGTCAGTCCTTGCATGTTGTCACCATCCAGTTTCTCGTGTTCATGGCTCATAGCAGTGTACTGGCAGGTAGCAGCACACAGTTTTATTGGGGTCTCACCTGCTGTGGTGTTTGCAATCCTTCTCGGTTCACATAAAAAACCTCAGTCAAACATGTGCCTCTTGTACCTCCTCTTTATCATCTTCTACATCACCATCCAGTGGGGGTGGAAAACATCCCCACTCGTGAATGCGCTGCACTTCTCCAAGTGTCCAAACCTCATATTGTTGTGAAGTGATTGTAGCCTACCTGAAGTATTTATTTTAATTCATTGTTAGTCCTATGTATGTAGTAGCGGGGTCAGCCAACTGCACCACCCAGCCCAGTTGCACTTCCACAAGTATGATGCCCACCATGGAGGGCATCAACCAATGCCAAACTGCTGGGCGACAGTGGTAGGAGTCTGGAGTGGCAAAGTTCCAGATGCTGATGGCAACACACTTCACTACGGGGATGAGCAACTGCATCACTGTGTTGTGTTTCTCTAGTCATGGCCTGAGGCTCTCCGCTATCTGCAGAATGAGGCAATGGGGCATCCTGAAGTTTGCAACCCACTCAGCATCTCCTCATGAGGACAGCACATTCTCCCACCAGTCTGTGATTTTCTCCTTCACCCAGATCAGCCTCAGTGGGTAGCGCTCTGTGAATGGTATCAGCGATTGAAACCGTGTCTCTCAGTGCGCAGCAGCTCCCCTTGCATGACTTCAATCCTCCCCAGCAGTGTCTGTTGTTGCCAGAGGTAGGCAAGTGCACGGTGCCACCTCCACAGATGAAGGGCCAGGACAGTGGGGAAATCACATGCCACCAATGACAGCAGAAGGCTTGACTCTGTTGGATTGCTCACAGGTTCTGCTCAACAGCAATAACCAAGGCCTGGAGCTCAATAACGAGCACAACAAAGTTCTCAGAATCCGTCTCTATGGCTGTGGTTTTATCATCCATGAACTCTGCAGACCATGCATCAAATGTTTTGAACAGTTTAAAGAGCTGGACAGCTGCCTGCTAGAATTGGCTCTGGACTGCACGTGAGCATCTATTGGGCACTATTGGTGATGTGGCCTCATAGGACTGGCTGCGTAAAAGCGTGAGCTGCTATTGGTTACAGACTGGCTGTTGGTTGAAAACATTTTTGCAAAACTTATGCCGAGTGTGTGTGTTGCTGTCCCGGCACTGCCAATCCAGGTGGCTATTAAAACTGCATAGACATTTCTGTCGCAACTCATCTAAAATGTTACAAATGTTAGCACAACAGAAGCATGCAATTTTTTAATTGGGGGGGGGGGTTTAAAGGCAGTTAAAGTCACTGTGCTAGGAGTGTATGTGGGAGCAGAGCTGCTCATTGGTTAAAAGTAACTCATAGAATTTCTTATCTTTTGAAAGTAAGAATTTTTGACTGCAATAAGCATGAGGTGTCAAAATGCCATAGAAAGTTATTGCTGTGAGTTGTTTGCCTGGCAACGTCAAATGGCTTTAGCTTTTGTCTGTGGGTGCTGTGATTTCCCATAGTACGGGACCTAGACAAGTTGGCAGGTGATGGATACCCTGGTCATTTGGATGAGGCCTGATGTACAAAGAGAACTATCAGACCCATCCTCTGAGGCAGCCTATGCACTCATAGTGTGGCACGTGCACACAATGGGGTTCTGTCTATGCATGATGGAGTGGCATTCGCAGGCAAGCCGGGTCTGGGAATGTCAATAGGAAACACAGAGGCACAGGCGTACAGCTGGCTATTCTGTGACTTGCGAGCACCTGGCCTTTGTCTGTGGCTTTCCCACATTAGTTCTCTTTGCACCCTGTCTTTTCCCCCCTGGCCTACTATGGGGTCGCCTGTCCTCAAGTGCAAATATACGTCCAGCAGACTCCCCGCGCCCCTTTCCTTCCCTTCCAACCCTCAGCCCCCAAATCAGTTTATCCCTATGCTATACCGCCATTCTCCATGCCCCCTGGTCCAGGCAGGCCTCGACATCAAAGTCCTTGCATCGTGCAGTGTTTGGCACACCAGCTGCCTATGCTCCCTGGCCATTCCATTAAGGGCATCCCAGATCTCATCCACCTGTGTGGTCTCCCCAAGAAGCTCTCTTGCCAAATTCTCCCTGCACCGCCAGTCAGGGCCGGCCCCAGGGTTTCTGAGGCCATGTGCGAAGTCTTGGTGTGGGGCCTAATTTGCATAATTAGGCCCCACCTAATTATGCAAATGTATACATTTACATAAAACTTACTCCCTCTGGACAGGAAGGATTCCCATTCTCCACCTCTCCGAGCAACCATGGAGAAGCATGGCCTCCTAATGCTTCCCCCCCTCCCCAGCCGAGTGTCTACCACCACTCCCCAGGAGTGGTTCCACTGCAGGGGCAGCCAAGCGGGCAGTGACACAGGCACAGAGAGACTGACTGCGTCCACTGCCTTACTGGAGGAGGGGCCAGGGGGTGAGCTTAGCCAGTCTGGCCTCCAGGGCCTGTTGCTTCTTGCTGCCAGTGCCGCCTGTGCCTTGTGCACGCATGCGGTGTGACCAGTCCAGAGGTGCTGCTATCACACACACAAGACACCCAAAATGCAGCTAGCTTATTAAGCGCATTATGCCATGAAAAGAGACATATAACCAGTTCAGTTGTGCCCCCATAATCAGTTCATGCTGCCCCCACCCCATAACCAGTTCATTTCTGCCCCCGCCCCCATATAATCTATTCACGCTGCCCCCACCCATAACCATTTAATTTGTGCCCACGGGGCAGCGTGAATTGATTATATGGGGGTGCAAATGAACTGGTTATGGGGTGCGGGTTTAAAGACAGTATTCCTGTTAGCAATAACTTCATTAAGAAGAGTTAGTGAAATAGCAGCCATAATAATCTCAGAACCATATTTGCAGATTTATTTTCCAAGACAGAATAGCTATTGCTTTACATCCTAAATTCCTACCTAAGATAGTATAAGTAAGACAGTTGTGAGAATGTGGCCCTTTTTACACGGGCCTCTCCTCCCAGTCATGAACACGCAGATTTCTGTGTTCATGGGTGGGGGAACCCCGTGTGAACAACGCATGCACGCGCCCATGGTGAGTGGGGGTATGTGTGCGCCTGCCTAACACGCATCCCCACTCACCCCCCACTCATCCCCACGCACGGAGCAACCGGGGGAAACGGTGGTTACTATGTGGGTGTGGATGAGTGGTGGGTGAGTAGGGATGCGTGTGCAGCCGTGCGCATGACCCACCCATGCACTGGCACGCCCACCGACTCCCCACCCGGCGGAGCCATGTAAAAATATCATGTGAGAAGCCACTTGAAGAAGAACAGAAGGTTGCTACCTTGTACACAAGGTTCTTTGAGATGGCTCCAAACATTCTCACAACACCCACCTTTCCAGCCCCGCATGGAATTCTTATCTTATATTTCTAGAAAGGGTTGAAAGGAACTGTCATTCAGAGGGGGAGGGTGCTTTTTATACTAGAGGAGCTTGAGACCATCATGTGGTCTATTATTTGAATATGGTGAGCATGCACAACCCAGTTGTGAGAATGTTGGGAGCCATCTCGAAGAACTTTCTGATCAGCATGTGGCTCCCCATAACCATTGTAAACAAACAGTCTTATCTCCCAGTCGATCAAGTGTCCCCACCACTGCTGCTGCTGCTGCGCTACTAGGAGGCAGTGGCAGGTGAGGGATGGGGTCTGGAGCTAGGGAGGGGAGGAAGAATCACTTATTGGGAGAGAAACTGGCTGCCGCCTGCTGCCCAGCCAGGCAAGTGCAGGGCCCCAGCTGGCCGCGGGGTCATGTGCGGCCGCACGTAGCACAAGCCTGGGGCTGGCCCTGCCACCAGTTGCTTGTGGCTGGGGGTTCCGTCCATGCCTGTTGAGCTGGCAGAACTGTAGCAAGCCAACAAGGAAAGTCATTCATTCAGACCACCCCATTCACCTTCCCACTTAGGTGTTTCAGGCCCTCAGTCTGCCTAATTTTAAGCCCCCTGCCTATCCAAAGGGAAGCAGGAATGACTAGCTGGCCTATACGGCTGCTGGAGCAGTTTCTATGGTTGGATTCCAGCACTTGGAGATCACTGTAGAGAAGTTAAGAACATACAGAAATCAACCATCACCATTTTCACCTTCCCACCACCCCCAGCCACCATTTTGGCTGCCCACCAGCCAGCCCATCATCCTGCCATGGCGTCACCCCCTGCCAGCTCCTCATCCTGCTATGGTGCCTCCCCACCCACGTCCCATGCCTCAGCACTCTCCTGGCCACCGAGCAACAAAGTAAACAATAAAATCATAATTAGATAATAATAAATGGAAGCTTTTATCATGCTGTTGTGTAAACGCGCACACACACCAGGTGCATTAACTTACTTTTCTCCTCCGCCTCCACGACAAAGGTGGCATTTGGGTCCTCTGTGCCCTCAGCCAGAACCTCTGGTATAAAGGCTCTGGTGGCTCCTTGAACAAGGGCTGGCTCTCAAGTTCCAGGGGATATACCATGAGAGTCACAGTGTTAATGCCTATGTTGACCTGTGCTGGCTCTGGGGTGGGAATTGGCATGGAAAGATGTCAGTCAGTGGTTGTAGCTCCCATGGAGGGAAAATTTGCAGCGGGCGAGCCATATCTACTTGTTTCTGGCCCCTGTCAAAGGCACAGCCATACAGGCGAGATGTAATGATGGTTCCATCTATGCAGAGGAATCGGTCAAGGAGCTCGTAATAGGTCTATGTTTGCCCCCTACAGCCAGACATGAAGTTGTTGTCCTGAATCTCCTTGTATCTGTGGCTCCAGTCCTTGCCCGGCTGCCAACACGGATTCATGTCCCAGGCATAGCCTTGCTGCGCCATTTAACCCAAGATCTCCTGGAACACTGCCTAGGTTCCTGTAGCATTTCACGAGGGCATATTGGACCTTCTGCGATAGAGCAATGAAGGCCATGGTCTCCCTCGGTCCAGGGAATGCAGCGTTGGCAGGTGGATCGGTAGGCTGAGAGCAACTGCAATTGCACGGTGGTGGTAGCAGTAGTGGTTGTTACCTGGCTTTCAATATTGTCAGTCGGTCCTGGAGATGGTCCTCCTCTGCAAGTCATTCCTGAGAAAGCAGCGGCTAGGAAGCAGCAAACATTGGGCACGTACTGCCAACCAGGAGTAGCCAGAAGAACGCATGTTTGGGATGTTTAAAAACAGACATTACGTGCATGCCAGGCACAGCGAAAGTCAAGGAAGGGACCAGAAGTGGTTGCTCCTCGGAACGCTCTAGACTTTTCGCCCATGACTGTGGTGCTGGTGGGTCTGTCCGCGTGTGGTGATGCACGCAACTTAATGGACACATGGGTGTACATTAGCCCACATTTGGGAGCAGGGTGGGCTCCGCATGCTTTGGCACCATGTCATGAGTTGGGACTGTGTGCCCAGTGGGTGATGGCAATATGACCACTGGGGGTGAAATACCTAATAAATGGGCAGGTGGACATCCATCTGGTGTGGGGTATCCTCTTGTTTCTTAACACCCTAAGAATGAAGTATGGAGTTGCCTTTTAGATGTAAAGCAGTTAACTCACTAGGGTCATAATTCACAACCAACTTACTCCAGGAGAACTTAAATAAATGTTTTCCAAAGTAAGGGGACTGTGGATCACAGACAAGAATCTCTACAGATAGCCACCATGTTTAAATTCTAAATGGAGTTTGGGACTGGAACCAAGTAATTTTTAAGAAGGTGCAAAAAAGCAGGCACTCTAGTTTCAGCGTTTATAATGAAAAGGCATTCCCATCAACAACCACAAGAGGGCAAAAAGAACCAGTTTTGCTCACATTTTACTTTTTTCTAAAAAAATAAACACACAATTTCTCAGTTACTGTGCACTGTAGGCAATAAAGGGAATTTTCACTCATCATTTCTTTGGAGGTAAATAAGCATGGTTTATATAAATCTTGTTGACGTATTGTTGAGCCCCAGAGTAAGTGACCACAGTAAAGTTTCATTCAAAACCCTCATGGAGAAGAGAATTACACCAGCATAATATTAGAGTAACGAAGTGGTGAAGGAGGCACACTGGCTTCCATTCTGTTCATCCTATCTCCTGAAGTAAGTATTTTTTTTTAAAAAGTACTGAGACACTAATTAAAATGCAAAAAGGAGGAAGTAAAATCAGAAGGATTGGCACTATTCAAAGGTATAAAGAAAGAAGACAGGGGAAAATAGAGGCAAGTATAGAACTTTATTGATAAGTCAAGAGGAGAACAACAGAACTGAGAAGCAACAAGTTTTAAACACATCTAAAGAAATGCCTTTATACACACTGTTAATCTTTTGAATTTATTGATAAATAATTGTCAAAGCCCAGATAGATTAGAGAGAGATAGAGAGAGAGAGAGAACATCCATTACTATGTTAGTATAAAAAAAGGTAAAAATAAACTTGCGTGCTGTAAAGCTAAGGCGGTCACTGACAGATTCAGTTACTAGGAAACTTCCCTTTCCCTACCAGTTTATAGTACTATTAGGCTGGAAGGGACCCAAAGGATCACTTTGTCCAACTGTTTACTGGATGGTGTCTTGTATCCCCCTGCCCCGCCCCCTCAAAAAAGCACTGGATGCTGGCTATGGACCTGGTCAAAAACAGTGTACTGGACTGCGTGGAGCACTAATCTGACATGGTGGCAACTTCTATTTTTCCATGAATCTAACTGACTGACTAGAACAGAGCATATCGGAAGCTATAGGATAGTTACTTCATTATATACCTAGTCCAAATTCCACTCAACTTAATGGAAAAATAGCCTTTGAACTGGGCCCAAAGGACCAAGATCCGTAATCGCTGGCTGTGTCTTGAGGTCAGCCAACTGGACTCTGTGAATAAGGGTTACTTGGTAAAAAAAGACGAAGGGAGGACTGGGCAGAGTTTTACCAACACACCTTTGTAATTTTGGATTACATTAGCTTGTAATTTTGGAAATTTCTTCCCCAGTCTCTGCATCCCTGAGAAGAAGGATACTATTCATCCATTTATTGATTTATATTATTTTGCTTAAAGTTCTGACTGAGAATGAGGTAGGGAGCCCAGCAAGCGCTGCCTTTCCGCACCAGCAGGGAGTGAGGGGTGGGGAAGGGGCTGCTCATGCTACACAGTTCCTTCACAGCGCTCACTGACAGCTGGGAAAGGTAGCATGGGATGTACTTTATGTTCCCTTCCCCTGCTATCAGTAGGTTGTGTGAAAGACACTTAAGGATGAGATCCTCTGGGAAGTTGGCACAGTTGAGAAAGTCCCCACTGAACTGACTAGAACTCACCTGTGCTAACTGCTAATGCCAGTGTTATATACATGGAGGACTGCACTGATCAGGAACTCTACGTTCGTTACATTTTCTCCACTGTCGCCAATGGAGAAAACACAGTGAACACAGGTTCTGGCCATGAGTTTCTGAACTGGAATATATTTCAAGTTACACTTAAATTTCTTCCTTCACAAATATAGCTATAATAATTTCATACTAAAAGCAAAGCTCCTGTTGTCATAAGGAAAGAAACTAAAAGTCTGAGAGTGGAACATCTCACTCTCTCCAACGCCAGAACTCATCACATACCTCAAACATAAATGTATCAACTTCCTCTCGAATATCCATGTAGCTCAGCTTGTTGCCTTCATCATCAGTTGAGTGCAGAAGCATATCGAGGAAAGCTCTTCTCTTTTTGTGCCTGCTTGGTTCACCATTGCCAGTAGAGTCGATTTTATGTTGCTCCTCATTCTTTAATTCACCAACTTTTTCTGCAATAACCTTAGATATCAAAATATATCTTGTTCAGGCTTTAGGTTTCATAGTTTAATTTGTATGTAGTCCCTTCAGAGGAGCTTGAAGAAACCTTGAACCATATACTATAGAGGCAAAAGATGTACTAGATCCCTCACTCATCACTGCACACTTGGTACATACAACCTCCCCACTCAATAGATTTTCTCTACTGGGCACCAAGTTTTCACCTTCAAGTGGTGAGAGTTGTGTGAAACTTGAGTTCTTTAGCTACGATTCTTCAGAAAGAGGCAAAACTGGAACATACAAAGCTGACAGGAATGCTCCACTGACCCCAATGTTTTGATCGTTCTTTATTTCTCAGCATTCCAATCACCAAATGAGAACTAAGGAGATATAAAAATCTATTCATCTCTTGGGTGTGACTATTCTTTCATGTACATAAATGGACTTGTACGTTGGAATTAACATTATGTAAACAATGAATCCTGCACCACTGATGCTGATGAAGTTCAATCTGTTGGCTTGGCATTTATCAGTTTATAAAGCAGAACAGACCTAAAAACCAAAAAGGTAGGGCCGAGTTCCAAGTTATATTTTGTTTAAAGCACTATATGGAAAACAAACAATTCTGATCAGCTCTTAAGAAATACTCAAAATATTCTCTTCCCTTCACCCTTCCACAGGCCTTCCCCATACTTTCTTCACAACGCCCTAGTGAGTAGTACTGTTTAATTGCTATCATCTCAACTACTTTCTCTCTCTCTCTCTCTCTCTCTACCATGCTCTCCCAATAGACCACTACTGGACAACAGCAGTTTTCTCTTGTTTTCTTTTATAGAGCCAGTTCATAACTGTTGTTTTAGTAGTACTGTCCTTTCTAGATCAATTTAAGTCAAGTTTCACAGTTATCCCCTTTACAGCCTTATAGATGCTTCCAGTAATACTATTTCCAACAATAAAAGACCAGACTTTTATTTTTCTCTTATGCTTCCTCAGGGAAAAAGAATCACTTTTTCAGAAAGTGTAGCTAATGTTTGAATCTGACAAAGCAGGGCTAGACTAGACTGCAGGGTCTGCAAGACTACAATTCGAAAGCTTCAGCTATGCTACATTTGGGGCATGTTTCTTGTACAATGCACATGTCTCTAGTCCACATTAATGACAGGGAGAGTTATTTGTACGCATTCAAAAGGAGAGCAGCTTTTCAGGATGTGCGCCAGAGACAGCCATTGGTTAGCGATCCATGTTAAAAACAATTTCAGTTTCATTTCAGTTTTTATTTATATCCCGCACTCTCTCGGCCAGGCCGACTTGAATACATTCTTGTAGCCACTGGTAGTGAAGGAAAAAGTGATGACTCTCTTTTGGATTTAAAATAAAATAAACATAATGAATGAGTTTATATTTCTAGACTATCATGTCTTTTGCTTAGGGCTTCATTAAATAACATTTCTCCTGGTTGCTTGGAGATTTATTTTTTTTAATATACTGCATCAATCATCAAGTTGAGTCCAGAGAATAATGAATAGGGCTGAAACAAGAACTTTCGTTTCTCTCGAGTCTCGCCAAGAAACAAGCTTCTCGATCCAAACAAGACGAGAGCCAAAATATGAGAAACCTGCTTACCTCGTTGTAGCTTTAAAGCACCCTCATTCGAGTGTTTCCCGATATGCACATGCGCTTAAAATGGCCTCCCGTGCTTTTCTGAGCATGCGCACTGCGCAGGGTTTCCAAGACTGCCCCCGGGTGATACAAAGCTGTAAACGTGGGGGCGCAGAGCACTGTCGGGGTGAGTGTTTCCCTCCGGGAGCCGGGACAAGCGGCTAGAAGGCTCTAATCTCTGTCAGCTGTGTAAGCTGCAGAGGGGTTTTGCTGGCTTACTGCAGCTCTGTTGGGGGGAGGGAGAAGTGACAGGTCCTGCGAGCTGTTGCTCTCAGTTATTTTTACTGGGGACTCAGTTGTGGGGAACTGCTCCACAGGACTTGGCTGCTCCGGGCTCCCTCCCGCTCGAACCCCCAGTAAAAACAGATGAGGGCTGCCTGCTCTGGAGAGTCTGGACTGGGGAACCCACTCCCAGGAAGATGTTTGGAGGGCAGGGGGGTTCCTCCACTCTGTGCTGGAGGATGGGGTCCCTCTACTCTATGCTCTGCAGTCCCCAGTACTAGAATTAGAGCAACTTCTCATCCCTCTACTCTGTGCTCTGCAGTCCCCAGTACTAGAATTAGAGCAACTTCTCATCCCAGGAGAGAGCAAACAGGGACTCATTCATTTGAATTTGACTGGCAGCCAGTGCTGAGCCCATTAAGAGAAGAAAAAGGAAAGGGATTTTAAAAGTAAAGAGATGGAAGCCAGAATCATCCCCTCCTTTCTTTAAGCAAATGCACAGCTCACAGGCAGTGTGTGCTGTGCTCCCCAGAGAGCCTGGAGGTGAAGGGGGGCTTCATTCTGCCCTCCCCACACTCACCTCCTGCCTGCCCCACTGCTAACAAGAGTGTTTGAGAGACTGTCAGAGCAGCCTGTCCCGACTAGCAGAGGGAAGCGCTTGCCCCTCAGCAGCTCCCAAGCAGAGCTTGGAGCTTAAAGCAGGGGAGTTTAAAGCAGCTGTGCCGAGCCAGCACAGAGTGGAGGGACCCCACCCTCCACCACAGAGCGGAGGAACCCCCCTCCTTCTAACCACTTGTCCCGGCTCCCGGAGGGAAGCACTCGCCCCGACAGTGCTCTGCGCCCCCACGTTTACAGCTTTGTATCACCCGGGGGCAGTCTTGGGAACCCTGTGCCATGCTCAGAAAAGCACGGGAGGCCATTTTAAGCGCAGGCGCAACCAGGAAATTAACGAGATGATCTCACGAACATCTCGGCTCAACAGTGAGACAGCAGCAAGATGCAGGGGTGAGTTTTTCGTTGTTGTGAGAGCTCTCGTGAGAGAAAAAGGAGACTTTGTTTCAACCCTAATAATGAAAAATAACCTAGATGTCAGAATTCACAAAGCTGAAAGTTACTTTAAAGTTTCGGTTATTATCTCAAGCCCCCCATATGTAAACATTATGTAAATATTCCACATATTCATGTGAAAAGATTCCAAGATGTCTCACTGAACTATGGAATCTAAGACACCTGATTGCCTATGAAATACATTTGAATTAACCTTTAACCAATGGATTCTCTCCTGAAAAATGCAACTAGAAGAAACACAAAAAAGCTGTAGCTGTGCTAGCTGCTTTGCACCTCATAAAAGAAAGATTTAAGACTGTCGAGAGAGAGTGTGGTTACCATGTTGGTCCCAAATGTAAGAGATCGAGAAAAAGTAGTTCAGGTGTAGCTTTTTATCAACTATTGACTTGTTACATGCCTGAAGAAAGGCCCCGTCTGGGCAATCACCACAATTAAGCAGGCTACTATTTTAACTCGGACAGATCCAATAGTGAGGCGTAGTTGTATTCCATGCTTTATTCTGAACCACCAGCTACTTATTGCTACGAAGTCTTGCTATGCCCATGTTGCAGTTTACCACAAATCCATCATTTGTGGATTTGGTTGTGTCAACTGGTAAATCACAGATCTCTTTATTATACTACTTAATGGATTGAGCATTTCTTCCTTTCTCCTGTCATATACCAACTCAGATAAAGGCTGCCACCAGGGAATGTACCACTCCCACCATATTCAGTGTTTAAAAACCTTGTTCGGGTTATTTTAATGTTTTATATTTGTTGATTATTTGTTTTTATGATGTTGTTAGCAACCCTGAGATGCATAGCAGGAGGGGGCGGCATAAAAGTATGATAAAATATATAAATAATAATTAATCTAATAACTAGGATACTTCTCCCTACAGACCAACACAGTGAGAAAAATTAACAACAGATTACATTGTTAGTAAACCTGTGAAGGATCTTGAGACTTCTATTATGTTCCCTTCCCTCTTCAAACATAAGGTACAAAAAGTTGGGCCAAAGCCATGGTGACTTCTGTCTGTGATGAATCATATCGCTCATCCTAGAATAATAAACAACAACATTTAGGTGTGAATATGTTTTAGCAACAATTACACCCACTCACAAGAGCATTAAAACATGCTAAATTCCTTTCCACTGGAGCGGATGAAGCACCGTACCATATAACAAGTCGGACACAGTCATTCTATGTATTTTTTTTTTAATGCTGTCAAACCATTTATTTTTAAATTTTCTTTTGTTACAAACACTCAAACCAAGAGAAATCTATTGCAGTGTAAAACTTGGAGGAAAAAAATCTCAAGGGAGCAGTTTTTATCTGAGTTACCCTAGTGTATCCAGAATAACTCAGGAGTTACACCAGGGCATAAGAACAGAAGGCTGGTGGTTTTTTATTAAATTAAAATCAGCTAATATTTAATGTGATCTTTACACTAATTTCACCATTCCCACAATTCCATTTTGTAAGCAGGACCATCTAGCAAACAAGGGAAAGAACAGATGTCAAGACAGTACATGTTTGCATATAGTACAATATGCAATTGTTTGACTCCAGAGAAATTAAGATAGAGCCAGTTCATTTCCTCAGGTAGCTAATTTCCCTGCCAGCAAAGCAACACCCACATTCCACATGGATTTGTGCAACACATGAAGCAGGAGTAAAAATCAAGCTTGCTCTGGGACAATGACCATTGCCTCTTTACATTACCCAGAAAGGGGGGGTTGACCATGTATTTGCAATGTCGGCTGCAATCTTGAAGCCACTTAATAGCTTGTAAATAATTCCACTGATGTCAGATTTATGAACTCAGATGTAGTTTGGAGTCATAGTATCAAACAATTTTGACACTCTAAGACTCACTAATAAAACAAATTAATGTTTAAATATTATCAAGTATATTCAAATATGGGTCGCCTAAAATCTACGTTGGACCATATTTTAAACTGACATACAAACAACTCCTTGGAAGTCAGGTTTATTCACTGTTGTGTTGTACCACGGGTAGCCATTGATAGCAGGATAAAAATCTTACCCATGTTTTTGTAAGATTTGAGGTAGAATTGCATATACTGGCACTCTCAAACCCTATCCAATTGGGTTTGTAACTTGAGTAATTGCAATTACCCTTACCTATAAATAGCACGAACATATTCTGAATCCTTATTGTCTTGTGCCCCCACATTCTTGCCCATCGCAGTTTCTAGCAAAGAAAAGGCAATAATTTCTCAGGCCTGATTAGTGGAAACTAATGTAGAGTCATGTATTGCAAATGTATTGTGGTCATTTATAACCACATGAAAGGGATTTATCTTTGCACAAATGCATTCCTTTTCCAATTCTAGTCCAGATACATTTGATTCTTTAACTCGGTCTCATTTTAAATTCCATACCCCTGTTCACAACACAGTATACGATGTTCCGAGTGATATAAAAATAATTTAAATGGAAAAGATGTATTCAGTGCACAGAGCAATGTAGCACTGTTAAAAGAAAAAAGAAAAGAAAAAAAAGAAAGCAGGGCCTTTGTCAGCTATCACAATAAATAAAACTAATACTTTTAAACCTCCTTATAATTTATTACAAGACATTTATAGCAGCTAATGAATGATCACCAGGACTTACCACAGATTATATCGAGGGCACACAGAGTGATATCCAGAAAGCAATCAAATGCTTCTTTGTCAACATGCTTTTCAAGTTTATCAACCAGAATACTGGCTTGTTCATTCATAACTTCTAGAAAATCCGCTAAGATTGTGAAATGGAAAGTGGGAGTTATCATTTTTCTTCGGGAACGCCACTTGTCTCCAGTGCTACAAAGTAAAAAGAGTTGTAAATAAACTGCAAATACAAAACCTAATCTCAAAAGGAAAAGCAAGATGTTTGCAGTTCTGCTAAATGCAAGTTACAGTTTCTGAAACTATGATAGTTACAACAAACATTAATTCTCCAAACTGATTGTAAAGAGTTTCCAGTAGCCAATGCTGTCTCTACAAGCAGTAAAGGGTGAATGTTATTATATTTTTGCATACCTATATTAACATCAATAGCTGGAACTAGTACCACTCATCATAAATATGATCACATTTGACATAATTTCTAGAGGGAGAAAGATAAACAAAAGTGCAGCTGCAGCATTTAACTTTAAAAAGGGAGACTATGACAAAATGAGGAAACTAGTTAAAAAGAAACTAAAAAGCCCAGTTGCAAAGGCTACAAGTTTGCAAGAGGCATGGACAGGGGCGGCTGGTGGGTTTTGAAGTTGGTGGGGCAGTAAGGCTGGCTAGCCTCCTGGTGGCGAAGCCGCCGGCAGGCCGGCGAGCTATGGTGGGCAAAGCCAGGGCAACGGTGGGCGGCATGACCCAGCAGCAAGGAGTTCCAAGGGTTAACGTTGGATGGACATTACATTACTTAATCCAGCAATTTCAGTTAGGTTAGGCAGGTTATAATCACCTCCTCTGCCAGGTTTAAAAGCAGGCAGACATCCTTAAGCCTCACCTACAAGCAGTTTTAGCAAAGGCGCACGCGCGCGCACGCACACGCACACGCACACGCACACAGCAGAGGTTAAGAATACTGCTTCAGAAAGAAGGGACTTGCTGCATGTATGTTGGAGGGACCCCAATCCCTTCTGAAGCAGTATTCTTGCCCTCTGCTGCGTGTGTGTGTGTTGGGGG
>QEPC01001717.1:3473316-3503214 GCA_003113815.1 Sphenodon punctatus | reverse complement strand
CTGGGGAGGTGGGTGCAGGTTGCAGGGGGTCTGGGGAGGTGGGTGCCGGGTGAGGGAGGGTCAGGGAAGCTGGGTGCAGGATGGGGGGGTCTGGGGAGGTGGGTGCAGGTTCCGAGGGGTCTGGGGAGGTGGGTGCAGGTTCCAGGGGGGTCTGGGGAGATGGGTGCAGGTTCCAGGGGGGTCTGGGGAGATGGGTGCAGGATGGGTGGAGGGAGGGATCAATCCTACCTGGCTGCTCCTGGAGTTCCAGTGGTGGCAGTCCCCACCCCGGCTGCAGGCGGAGGTGATGGGGAGAGTTTAGTGGGTTTTTTTTAATTGCCCGCGTGTCCCCACGGAGCCAGGACGCGCGGGCAATTAAAAAATAAAATTAAAAAAATAAAACCCGTTCGCTGGCATTGCCGCTCCCCCGCCACCACTCCGAGTGGCAGATGGGAGCCCCATCTGCCGGTCAGAGCGGCGGTGGGGAGCAGCAAGTCAGCGGGGCCAGGGGGGAGAGAGCGGCAATGGCAGCGGGAACCGGGAAGGAAGCGGCAGCGCAGCGGGAAGGCACGCTGTCCAGACACCAGTCTGCATGTGCGGCTGAGGCAGAGAGGAGCGCGCATGCTCACTCCTCCCGGCCTCAATCCCCCGACCAAGCCATCTGCCAGGGCTGTTAGCGCGACCGCCCTGGTGAGATCTTCCATTGCGCCCATTGAGTGCTTAGTCATGCAGGGAGAGGAGACTGCACGTTACCCAGAGGATGGAAGAAAGACTCCTGAGAGTAACAATTTGGTTACTTCAGGGTTTCCCTGCAGGACACTTAAAAGGTATCTGGAAAGGACCTTTGGGGATTGTTTGAAGTTGGTATAACCCTAGGAAAGAGAATTTTGTTCAATTTAAAGAGAATACACATTCTGGACAATAAACCAGCCCCCAGGAACACAGGAAACCTGTCCGACTAGCAATTCTGGCTTTGAAGAAGCTGAAATCTGGTTTGCAGCCAGGGAGAACAGACATCCCAATGTACACTTACCGTGGCATTAAGCTAAATACAGTTCTGCTTCTCTGACTTCCGTGAAAACAATCGAGTTTGGCTCACTGTCATATAGATAAGCCAGCACATAGCAGTGCTCAGGATGCATTGCCTAATGGCACAGAGAAACCTCTTCCCATTCTAATCAAAAGTAAGCAGAGGGCATGGCCTACTCATTCTGTGCACAATCTCCCTGGATTGCCTGGACCAGCAATACCAAAGGTAGAAAGCTTGAAAATGTGTGTGTTTTCTTTGTAGATTACAGGCTTACACAGACTGGTCTGGTACAGGGTGTCACGGGGATGGGGGAAGAATGGGGAAAGGGAGGACCAAGGCACACAGCTAGTACACCCACACAGCGGAATACCCCCTGGTCTCGCTTGGCAAGGGGGTCCTTGTGCAGAATGCCGGTCAGGATAGTGTGGAGGCCTATAGATCCCAAGGGGATCAGGCCACTATCATCATTGGGTGCCAAGCGGACTCCACAGGCGGATATCCCGCAACACTCACAATCCTTACAGTACACTGCAGTCCACAGGGGAAGGAATACTCCGTGGAAAGGGGAGGGACTTTCAGAAAAAGGGGGCCGGAATGGGGAAGGGGAAGGGAATGGGGCCGTCAGTCTGGAGGAGGAAAGGAGACCACCACCTGGGGGGGTTGGAGGGCTCACACTCCACTGTTGCACCACACACACACTCAGGTAATCTGGGGAAAACACAAGGCTCCACTCACACACACGCTATAACCGTACTTAGACCAAGAATCACACAATACATCAAGAGTCAACTTAGCTTTCGCAGGGGGGCCAGCTTCTCATGCTCTGATTACCGGTGCTGTGTGCCTCACAGTGCCGGGGTTTTAAACATCCTGCCCCGACCCCTTGCGTGGAACGCCTGATCAGCTGACGTGGAGGGGGAAGGTGTTGCCCCTCCTCCTGAGGTTGCCTTAGTAACCCAGCTGCTGCGCTGGCACTGCCGGAACCGCCGTGGTGTCTGTCACTGTGGGCGGGGCCATGAATTGCACACGAGTGGGGGAAGCGGCCAAGCGGCGCAGCACACCACGCAGCCCCAGTACCAACCCCCCGCCCCGGCCATATCCCCGCGTGGCGGCTCTGACACAGGGAAAACCTTGCAGTCTATGGGGGAAATCCACATCTGAGCTGGTGCTCTTCTTTGGAGAGTGGGGGCAACCAGAGAAGACATAACTGATCCACAGCCGGGATATTTCAAGAAGTGGGGGCTGGCAGCAGGGAGAGCCCAGCAACTCAGGTCATCCCTTTCCCCTTTTGTGCCTAATGGTGTCGGCTTTTGTGCCTACCCCCCGTTTCCCTCTTCCAGGGCCAGCTTTATTATAAGTGGGGCCTAGGGCGGGGAACAAATGCGGGGCCCCCAGCCCGGTCTGGGGGCAGTGTGTTACCCGGGCCTGGGCGAAGGGGCACTCCCCACCTCCAGCCTGAGCCCTGCGCTGGGCTCGGAGCTTCACATGGGGCGGGCATCACGGCAGCAGATTAAATCTGCCGCCTTGCTGTCCGCTGCCACCGGAAGTTCTGCTCCCCACCCTCACCCCCCAGCTGCCTGTCACAGTCTCAGCCAGGGGAAACAAGGGAGAGACAGAGGCCCCGCCTCTCCCTCATTTCCCCTGGCTCTAACAGCCAGGCAGTGGAGGAGGCCAGCGGTGTGAGGCAGAGGCGGGGCCTCTGTTTCTCCCTCACTTCTGGTGGAAGTGAGGGAGAAGCAGAGGCCCCTGCTGGCGCCCTCCGTTGCCTGTCAGTCAGAGTTGGCCAGGGGCCCCGCGCTCGGGGTCCCCAGCTCCCAGCCACTGTCAGGCCAGAAGCTGGGACCCGAGTGTGCCCCCCCCCCAGGAGTCTCTGCCGCCCCATGGTAGGGCTGGCCCTGCCCTCTTCCCTACAGCATCAAAGATGGGAGTGGTAAGGAGCCACACCACTGTATCCTTCCCATCTAGCAGGAGAGGAAGCAAACTCTGAAGAGCCCTAAGCAGTTCCCAAGGCCACATGGAGCCCATTGCCACCTAAACCCAGTCCCTGGCTATAAAGACCACTGACTCCAAGCAGCTCCTCAGCATAGTTATTTCCCTTACCCCAGCTCTGAATGGCTCCTGCCTAAAGGGGTTCCCCTGTCTCAGGCTAGAGTTGCTCCCAAACACAGAGCCGGCCCCAGCCTGCCTTCAGTCCCAAAAGACAGCAAACTAAAACATGCCCACTCACCCCTGAAGAGGCCCCACCCTCCAAAAGGAACCTCCTGCTTCCACTACCCCAACTGCTCTTCTGCCCATTCTGCACCACGAAGGACCGGAGTTACTTGCAAGACGACAACATTTGATTATTCTGGCCTATGATGGGCTTATGTGACAAAGTAGTCTAACCATTTAGGAATACTAGAGCCCTATGCATGCATATAGGATTTAGCCACAGCATGGGCCCCATTTACATGCTGCATTCAATTCTTTATGTTTATGCCTGAGCCAGAATTTTAAGATCCTGCAGACAGCTCCCACTGCAGTTTCAGTGCAATTTCAGCATGGCACTGTGAGGACTGGCTGATTCTGCAAAAATCACTGCAAATTGCAACAAAGCAGTCAACACAGGTGCCTGGCTATTATGCTACCACCACATTCTTTACCTTGTGAGAAGTCCTTGGCCAAGCCAGGGATGTAGAAATTTGTAGGGATAAGATTTGGTCATATGCTTCGAACTGCTCAGAATAACCTACCAGCAGGAAAAAGATTGGGGAAAATATTTAGGAAAAAAAAGGTAAAAAGGGATACTTGTAAATACTTTAAGTTCACAACACGGACTGCTGTCCAACAGGCTGAAAGATTCACTGTCCACATCCATGTACAAAAAGGAAAATCCAGCTGCCAAGTGGCTCTCACAGCGTTCATTTCAAATCCACAGAAGTGCATTACCCAAAGAGGGGCTCCCATCAAGACAATGGCAACAGGCCAGCATTCCATAGAAGCAGTCTCCATCCTTGCCACGTGATAGGGAGGCACAGAGCCCTAAGTGCTGGCATTCAGTCAACTTGACTATTGTGCATGTATATTTAAAGGCTGAACTGAGTGTATGGCAGGGAAGCGGGAATGGGTTTTTGTACAGAATTTAAAAAAGCAGTCTTGACAACCACTGGCAGAAGAGGCTTGAGGTGCAGAACTGCCTTGAGGTGGCTTTAAATTATGCACCCTCCTCTTCAAGCATTTTGATTTTTTAAAAAAAATATTTCAGACTTACAGCACCATCCTCAAGCTGTTAAGCATTGCCACTGGCTCTCAGCACTGACATGGCACCACTCATTTCACTGGGACTTGCATTAGCACTATGGGGTAGCACTAATGTTAAAAAGTTGAGGATCACACATGCCCATCTGTTTTCCATCAGGCTGCTGCTCCAAAATCCCTCTCCATTGCATGTCCTGTAAAAACACGACTCCCCTTTCATTTAACAGAATATAATCAAATGCCCCTCGCTTGTATCTCACCAGGTTTTTTTTTTAATTGTGCATATCTAGATGATGGTACTAAAGTGAAGTTTGTAACTAGTGGATCATTAACACATTATCTGCATTAGAAACCAACTGCTATGCTGACAATACAAAGTAAGGTTCAAGGCTTTTCACAGTCCAAGTGCTGGATAAACATGTTATGCCACTCAACCTACAATCAAAGAAGTATTTTTAAAGAAACAGGATCTTTCTTTTTATTTTTCTCTATGGCCTAATTCAGCAGCGTACTTAAAATTCTGAGGTATCCCAATGAAATAAATGGGGCTACTCATGTCCACGGTGCATATAGGACTTGTTTAAGTGTTTTGCTGGACTGGGGCCAGGTGAACTGCATACCACGTAGGCCCTAGCAGCTAGATGCTAGTGAATGAGCTAGGGCACCTCATTTTAAAGACAATGACATTTGGAAGCTGGTTCAGAGGAGGGCAAGTCTGGAAGCAAATCATATGAGGAAAGATTGAAGGAAATTGCCATGTTTAGCCTAGTGAAGATTAATGAGTATGTTTAGCCTAGCAAAGGGAAGACTAACAGGAGAAAGACATCATGTCTCTCTCCCTTTAATCTAAAATGCTGCTACAAAGATGGCAAGCAACTGTTCTCCATTGCCATAGAAGGTGAGTAGAAATTATGGGATCAAACTACAAAAAGGTAGATTTTGTTTTTCAGGAAAAACTTTAACAGTAAGAGCTACGCAGCAATGGAACAAGGTGTCTAGAGAGGCTGTAGGCTCTCCATCAATTGTGGTTTTCAAACAGAGGCTGGACAGCCATCTGAGGGGCATGGTTAACTGCTGGAGGTTGGATTAGATGATCTCCTTCAAGCAGGAGGTAGATGACCTTTGAAATCCCTTCCCACTCTTATGATTCAGTGCTTGCTACATGCAGAAGGGGGTGCAGATGCACTACTCCAGAGAGCACACCAGGAGGTGCTGTACTTCAGAAAGGTGGATCTGTTTCCCTGGGCTCTGCTGCTGCACTGTGAGAGACAGAGTTAGGAGATTCCTTTATGGGGCTTATTCCATTCCCACCCCATGCAGTCATCATCTCTGCCTAGCAGCACATGGCTGGGGAGATGAAGCTGTCTTCTCCTCATTCTCAGCCCACTTTCTTTTAGACAGAAAAAGCATTGTTGCCAATAGCCCCATTACTTGTTGCAAGAACCTAGAGCTGCATTACACATAGTCCTTATGCAGAAAATGTATGAGGATTCCTGTACAGTTACATAAGCGAGGGCTAAACATGATTGTATAGTCATCCTTACTTTACTTAGCTATTTCAACCCACAATCAAACCTCAAGCTACTATTCTCGCTACCCTATTCTTAACAGACAAATCTTAGGCTGTTTTTGCACAGACACACACACCCCTCCACCTCACACCCCGGGTGTGCGGGCAAGTGTGCAGTTGGGGGGGGGGGGGGCATCCATGCGAATGGTGCGGCGGTGGAGGGGATGGAGGAGGCTCCGTGGGTGGAGATGGGTGTGCACTCATGGGAAAGGGTGCACACCCACCTCCACCTACCGTGGCCGCACTCCCACTCCCCCACCCACTGCTGCCCATGGAAAAAAGGCCTTAGAATTATCTTATCAGTGGAAAGGGCAGAAGAATAAATAGGAATCCTACTGGATTGCTAGATTTTCATTAGTAATGTAATGACAACAGAGTTTTGACAGAACACCTGTTCCCTTAACTGTTTTAAGGGAATTCTGTTTTAAGGGAATCCCTTAACTGTTTTAGGACATTTCTGCAATGTCACATATGAAGCTGGCTCCCTAGCCCAATTTCTTTTCCCATTTGCTTCATGACCAGTCATTTTTAGCATTTACAAACCTTTACTTCAGTAGATGAAGCAACCAGAATCTGCATTGGTGGAGGGGGTGGACTAGATGACACTCAAACTTGCTATGACTTTAAATCTCAAATTAAGTAACAATTGTCATACTGGATAAAATTGCTGATTAGCATATCAATTTAAATTGCTGATTATGCTATACATTTTTTATTCAAGAAATCTTGTTTTGTATGAAGTTTTCCCCAACATCAATGCATTGTATTTTAACATAAAAAAGGAGCAGAGTTCTCAAAGACACAAAACACTGTGTTAATAGTTTCTTACTGAGACAAGTCCCTTTTCAGACTCAGACTCCCAGGCCCCGACCTCCAGGCAAGCCTCATTCTTAGGCTCCCGAGCCTAGCCCTTTTGGTCAGCCACTTCTAGGGCACCCACTGGTGGCAGAGAGCCTACCACCATTAGTCTGAGCCCCTTGCCTTATCCATGGTGTTTCTCCCAGAGCATTCAGAATTTGATTTATACACCTCAGAACCCTCAGCTGATCAGCAGCCTCCTGATTATTATATAATGTCCTATCCTAAACCTATATATATATTAAAATGATCAAAATTATTTGCTAAGATACATACTGAAATTGGCTACTTGTTCTTTCTGTTCAGTATTGACCCAGCACAGACAAATCTGACCCTTGAGATAACATCAGATCGAATGCTTTGAAGCCCATATTTTGGATGATCTACTACTGCATGCTTTGTATCAAATTTAGTAAGGATGATACCAAAACACTCACCTCCACAGTATCAGAGTGATACAAAACCACAAATGGAAGTGGTCCTATCCAAAGTTTTAGGAGTGGCAAGTTCCTGAATTCTTCAGAATAATGTACTAGCTGTTTAAAGAAAGCTGAAAAGAGAAATATTCTGTTTGAATAGGCTAAAACAAGCACTTCTGTAATGCCTATTCATTTTCTGTAGTATTAACTGGCTACTATGATGGAGCAGGTATGTTTTATTCTAATTTGAAAAGCATCTGGGACTCCAGATGAGATTATGGTCCCATTCTACAACGTGTTGTAACGTAGTAAGAGACAGTCACTGACTCCAGATGTGAGTGGACAGAGCAGACAGATGAGAAAAGGAAAGAGTCAACTTACTTTTACAGATGGACAGCTGAGGGCTCATAGAAATTAGGTGACTTACTCATGACCATCTATGCCTGTCACCAACGTCTAGTTGATCCAAATCCAATACTTAAGCCACAAAACAGCCCGTCCACACCTCCTAGAAATTTTTCTCACATTTCACTAAACAAAGTAGTAGTTATTTATGACTTTAAAATTATTTATTAGGCTGCTTGCCCATGTTAAGAAAGGGCAGAGACTAACGTGAGTTTAACTCACCAGTCACATGAAACCTCCAATCATGGCACGGGGGTTTTAGCGTTATTTTCCCCTTCCCCTCTTAAATTCAATAACGCAAGACGGTGCTCAAAATCCAGCCCTGTCTCACATTATTGAATTTAACAGGGAAGAAGAAAATAAAGCTAAAACCCCCGTGCCCATGATTGGGGGTTTCATGTGACCAGACAAGGCAAGTTAAACTCATGTTAGTCCCTGCCCCTTTCTTAACGTGAGCAAGCAGCCTTAACTTGACATTAATGTAGTCCCTAGCAGTTAGCAGTAATTCCAGAATTGACGTCTTCTAAAACAACTGCTAGGGCATGTATGATAAGAGGAGGGAAATGGCTTAAGCATATTAAGAACATATTTACTTTAGCAATAATAGGTCTTATAGTAATAATAACTGCATTATACATTAGAACAAAGGTTTACGAATAATGGGTCGGGATCCCAAATGGGGTCACAAGTGCAGTTGATATTTGGTATACTTTAAATGTCTTTGCTGTCTGGAGAGTCGCAGAATTATATTTAAGACTCAAGGGGGGGGGGGCAAAAAACATCTAAGAAGCACTGCACTAGGCAGATTACTACAGAGAGCTGGGGTGGGGAACCTTTTCCTTCCCAGAAGCCACTGAAAATTAATACAAGCTCCAAGGGCCACACAGAAATTTGGGCTGGGGATGCTGAGGAGGTGCACTCCAGAAGAGCAGGGTCCAGAGCATGGAACTGTGCCATGGATCAGTCTCCTGTACTTGTGTGCATGTCCTTATGTCAGCTCTCTTACCCAGAGGTCAGGTTTTCAGTGTTTGAGGGTAGGAAGTAGATCCAGGGACCAGAAAGGGGCCACATTAAAATTAGCCACAGGCTGCAATTGGCCTCTGGGCCCGAGGTTCCCCACCTCTGACATAAAGACTAGAAGGTGTTAGTGGTAAAGCTATGAATCTAGCACTACTGGATATATATTGTAATGTAGGTGCCAGTCCCGTAAGGAGCTTCATGCAGGCATATACTTGTGCCTGTGTACAGTGCATGGTGGGAGGGAGCACAAGTAGGTAGATTATTTTTTTTAAAAACCCAACTCAGTTATGCTATAGCAAAAAGTGGGAAAAGTCGTAGAATGTGGGTGCTTTCAACATTTAGAATGCATAAAGAATACATCTAAAGAACCCAGAATTTAACAAATGTGAGGGACACCTGCAAGACATTAGTCTAAAAGGGCTTTTACTTATACCTTGATCGAACAAAACATTGTTTTTAAAGACACACTGTCTATTTTCAAATTGAACATAATGAGGACTGTCAGCTAATTGACTATTTTACATAAATGTATTGCTTTTAACCAATTTATCAATGAATTAAATAGAGAACCCCACTATATTGTTCCATAATAGAACTCACTGTAATTTTTTGTTGATGCATAGTGTCTTAAAATTGTTTTAAATTATTTATTTTTTAAATGGTTTAAGTTATTTTTTCAGTCTCTATTTTAATTTGCAAGCATTGTTTAATTAACTGGACTAGTTATTCAATTAATGCTCTCAGTCTTAAATACAGGATTTCCACATATAAGATTTACATTTTATTACAATATTTTCACTGAGAGGGAGCCTTGAGCAAGTCCAGTGGGGCCCGTGGCCCAGGCCCCGTGATCAGAGGAGGTCCTGCAGGGAGACCAGTCCTAGTAGTAAAAATAAAATAATAATAATGTTATTTATATAGCACCCCCTGCCTTACATGGCACTCAGAGCACTTCACAGAGTATAAAACAATTTAAAACCATTCAAGACAATTTAAAACAACAACAAAACACTTTAAAATAGGGGAAAGAAAAAGGGAGGTTAGAGTGCAATTAAGGGAACCAGCAGCAGATCCTAAAAGCACCTAGAAAAATAAATATGTTTTCAGGTGTTTTTAAAAGGTAAGGAGGGAGGAATTGAGATGGACATCTGGAGGGAGCAAGTTCTACACCGAGGAGTCCGCCACAGCAAAAGCCCGATCACCCGCCGACTTAAGGCGCAATGGTGGAACCCCCAAACAGCAGGTGGTTCCTGAGTGTAGATACCCATCGGTGCGAGACTCCAGAAGTAGGTCTCTAATATAGCCAGGGCCTAAACTGTTTAGGGCCCTAAAAACAAGTAGCACAATCTTAAACTCAGTCCCCTACCATAGTAGTCTCAGGTCCAGCATTCCTGAGGGACCAGCTATTTCAACATGGACCTCTGTCTGCTCGCAACTCTCCAGGTGGCTGTTTCTTGCAGAACCCTGTCCCCATCCCCTCACCTACTGGGGTAGAGGAGCACAAGACTGTCAACTGTTAAAGGGATAGAGCTATGGCGGGCAGGGGCCCTCCACAATTAATTTTCACGCTGGGCCCCACAAATTCTAAGACCAACACAGGTGCCGGGCACACTGCTGGTGCAATAAATGATCGTTATTAATAGCAGCTTCCTGTAACAGCATTCTTAATCTTATTTCATCCCTGGGCCCCTTTTGAGTAGACAGTACTATCTGTTCATATGTACAGAATATTTGGGGTCCCACCTCTATCCTAGTAGGAAGAAAGGCTAGTATTTCCATTGTTAGATTAACATAAATGAAAAGCCCCATTAAATTGAAAGCTAACATGTCTGAAGTTGTGTTATCAGCATTGAACCGATCTGAGCTTTATTAACCTTAAGGGTCTCCATCAATGGTTTCCAATTAAATCTATTAAAGAATCAATAGTACAATACATCTCAAATTGATTTATAAGTCGTTGAAGGCCAATTCTGGAAAATCTTTGGGGGGGATGACAGCTCTCCTTTACAAAAAAAAGTCCTCAATTCACTCAAAGAAAAGCAAAATAGCAATGAAGCCAAAACGCAGCCTTGACAAACCTCCTTAGGCCGCTTTTAAACGAGGCGCTGAAAAGCACCTCCTGAGTCCCGCATTGGAAGAAAAGCTGCGTGGGGAGTGTTTACATGCTCCCCGCGCTGCTGGAGGTGACATGCTTCCTGCTGTTGGCAGCAGCAGCACCGCTGCCGACAACAGGGAGCATGTCACTTCTGGCAAAAATAAATAAATAAATACTGCAAATTGTGAACCATATTCTACCACGTGGTCTTTTATCTGCAAAGTATGAAGTCTGCATTTTATAGCACAAGACAGCTTATGGGCTTCATATCTGAAGTAATTAGGTGCAATTATTTAATATCTGCTGCAAATCTCTTATTACTGCAGAAATAATACAAAGTCAATCTGTGGCATAGTGTAAGATTTATAGCTGTGATGCAATCTCTGGGGTCTGCTCTCCCTACATCAGTACCCAGAGCTGAAACAAATTTACCTCACAAGCAAATAAAAGGAAGGATTTTTTTCACTCAATGCACAATAAACTTGTGGAACTTGTTTCCAGAGGATGTAGCATAGTTGAGTTTAAAAAAGGACTGGATGGATTCTTGAAGGATAGGTCCATTAACTGCTATTTGCCAAGTGTCCTCTGACTGTTGGGAGAGGTTGGACATCTGACCTCTTGACTACTGGGAGCCAGGAGTGAACAGCAGGGATTGGATCACTCTATTGTGACCTGCTGAGTACTTCTTTAGGGAGACAGAGTGGCCACTGTTGGAGACAGGATACTAGGCTCAATGGACCATTGGTCTGACCCAGTATGGCACTTATGTTCTTACCACAGGGAGACCCTAAGATGCCCTCAGCACAAACAATTTGATGGCATCCACCTGCTGACAAGCCTTCTGGGAATGGAGCTTCAAAACTTCCAGCTGCCTCTACAGTAACAGAACGGAGACTGGAATACAGTAGATGCCTGCGTTTTATACTAGGAGATCCATCAGGGGATCCTGGTCCTAATGATGCTTGCATGTGGCTTTCGACTTGTTATTTTTTCTCTTTCTCTTCAAACACCTTTCAATTCATAAGTGTACATTGCATGACAGGACAATGACCCTACGTACAGTCCCCTGTGGGGAATACTGTTCTTCACAGAAATAGTTACTATGGTACACTGCTGCTCTTACCTTGGGCTATATCCTACTCCTGCTCAGGTAATGAGAGAGTTTTGCCAGTGCTTTATAATGAGAGTAGGTTTTGGCACACAAAAAGGAAAATTTGAAGACTTACCTGGCGAATTTTCCTTCTTGTCTGCAAGTGGGTAGTTCTGTGCTTGGTGTAGCTCCTCTCCCCAGAGAGAGAAGGCAAGATCCAAAGACTTTGATTGGCAGTCTGAGCCTGGGGGAGGAGCCACCCCAGCTTTGCCACCCAGAACTGTGACTGTTAAAGCTTACAGAATCATCATTAAAACTTACTTTAATTATACCAAAAATGCCAAAGAACAGCTCAAGAACAAAGCTGAGTAAAAATGAACATGTAATCATACAAGGCTAGGACTAATCATAGAGAACTCGAGAACCAACAGTTTCAAACTGTCTAAGAGTCCAGGCATGACCCCCCGTGAATACTACATGAACCAAACAAAAAGCATCAAGGAGATAAAAAAAGCAATGCGGTGGGTCAGACTGCTCGCCTGTGGCACAGGCAAGAAGGGAAATTCACAAGGTAAGTCTCCAAATTTTCCTTTCTTGGCCTGTGCCACAGGCAGGTAGTCCTGTGCTGGGATGTACCCAAGCAGGACCCCCAAGAATCCACTATCTAGGGCGGGCAATAAGTTTTATCAAATTCTTCTTCACCTTGTCTGTCCGAGGAGTTCACGCCAGGACTTTCTGGAGCACCCTGTGGCCAAAAGCTGCACGTGCCAAAGCTCAAGCGTTAATGTTGTGATGTCGTGTGAAGGTGGACAGATGACCAACATGCTGCCTTACAAATATTGTCTGTTGTGACCCCTTGAAGCCGTGCTGGCAGCCATAGTACAAGAGGAAAAGGCTGTGACACCGCCTGTAGCCCAGCTGAAATATAAGCTAGAGAAATACATCCTCTAAGCCACCAATTGCCCATTATTTGGGCAAAATAATGGCAACTCTGTGTCTTGATTCATATGGAAGGAAGAGTTCACATTCATGACCAAACCCCAGGTATAAACGTAGAGAGACTTTGTCCTTGTCAAAGCAGCATAATTCCAAATCTGATGATAGGGTCCCCAAATTCAGACCTTCTCTTGGCCAAAATGATGGCAACGAGGAAGGCTACGTTATATGACAGAATTTTTAGTGATACTTATAGTTATTTGTAGTGAGACCCTTTTCCAGGTCTTCTTGGAAAAAAATGTAATACTTCGTTGACACCTGCTGAGGGTGGCTGTCTGTGAAGAGTTTCCACCAGGACACAGACACCTTGCAGTTGGTGGTGTAAATGCGATTCATCAAATCACCCCATGTGCCAGAGGGTCTCCAGCAACTTGCTTGAATATATAAAAAAAGCTCAGTTGCTCTTGCTCAATCTCTATGTTGTGAGTTGAAGATTGCTGAGATCGTGAAATTGGACAGGGCCTTGAATCAGAAAATTGTCTGCCTGTGGAAGAAGGATGCTCGCCGCTCAGAACAACTCGTTTGATTCCCCTAGTACCACAGTCTTTGTGGCCAAAGGGGTGCTATCAGGATTACCTCTGCCTGTTGAGTCTATCTTTCTCCATACTGCTGGTAGAAACGGAATTGATGGGAATGCATATAGGAGCTGGCAGGGCCATTGTTGAGTGAATGTATCTACGCCTTCTGTGTGCTGGATTCCCCTCAGACATGTCTCACCATTAGAGATAGGATATTATGCTCTACCCATGAGAGAAGTATGTTCAGAGTCTCTGATCTGATCTTGTTGTGAAGAGTCTCTGATCTGATGCCCCCTTGTCCATTGACATAGGCCACTGACATTGTACTGTCGATGTGCATTGAAACATGACGAGTCAGGATCTTTGCTCTGAAGTGTAGAAGTGCAAGCTGAATTGCCCGTAGCTCCAACCAATAGTGTTTGGTTGCTTTGGCGGCTGTCCATTTGTCCTGGGTTGGTGCTCCCTTGCAGTGGGCCCCCAACCCAGGAGACTCGTATCTCTCATTATCAGAACTCTAGAGAGGTCCTTGATGGGAAGGCCCATCATGTACCAATTCTCTTGTGGTCGCTATTTGGGTCTGCCATCTCAATAAGAACTATTGAAAGGGACAAAGATGGAAGCAGGCCCAAGAGACTGTTTCCATGCATGACATCATCAATCCTAGCCTGCTGGCCAGAAACATCAAGGATGTTACTGTGGACAGTAGGACTGTTTGAAGCGATTCACGAATGTGGTCTTCTCTGTCCCCGGTCAGACAGACCCTGTCTGCTGAGTGTTTATCAGTATTCCCAGATGCATTAGGCATTAACACGGAACCAGGGAACTTTTCTTCCAGTTGATAATGAACCCATACTCCTGCAGGCAATCCACTGTTTTCCAAACAGAGGTTTGGGATGACTGTGTTCTTACCAAAATGTCATTCAGGTAAGGAAATACATGCACTCCTCTTGCCTTGAGAGACACCACTAGAACGATAAGCCCCTTGGAGAATATCCTGGGCGAGGAGGCCAACACAAAGGGCAGCACCTTGTGCTGGTAGCGAAGGTGTCTATATGCGAAACAGAGGTATGTTCGGTGAGGTGGCCTGATGGGAATATGCTGATATTCTTCCCTTACATCTATGGAAGCGAGAAAATCGCCTGGCTGTAGCACAAGGAGGATTGAACATAGCGTCTCCATTCTTAATCTTTCTTCATTTCAGGAATGGTTTAGCTGCTTCAGATCCAGGATGGCTAGAATGTCTCAATTTTTCTTGGGAACTGTAAAGAATATGGAGTACAGACCTGAGTACCTCTGTTGCATGGTTCTATAACCCCTATTTGAAGGAGATGCTTGTTGGCACTGATCAGGTTTGGGGTTTGGTCAAGCAGTTACCCTTAGGAAATGCAACGAAGAAGTGTTCTGGTTATAATAGGAACTCTATGATGTAACCTTTGGTCACTGTTTCCCTCACCCATTAGTCGGAGGTGGTATTTTCCCAGACGTGGGAAATAGTCTGAGACGTCCCTCAGTAGCCACTGTTGGTGGGGGGGCAAGGCCTGTAGTCAGGAAGTGCCGGAGGCAGGGGTCTTATCCTATCTGTGAGGGTGTCTAGGGCCCTGGCCTGAGGACTTGTTCCCATGCTACCATCGTGGTTTCTTATTTCTGGAACCTCCTCTTCTATAAGACGACTTGAAGGTGTAAAAAGTTTGACAAAATTATGGCTTCTTCTTGAAGACCCACTATGGTTCGCTAATCATGGCTTTGTCCATAGGTTCTTTGAATAGCTTATCCCCATGATAGGGAGCAGCAGAGAGAACCATCTTAGCTTGATAATCAGTCTCCATGACTGCCACCATACAGCCCTCCTGGCTGTTACACTATTTGCTATTGCTAATGCTGAAAAATCGAGCTGCATCCAGGGTTGCGTATGCTACAAATGATGTTGCCATCAACAACCTCTTAAGCCCATCCTTGAGTTCTTACTAGGAGCTATGGCATTCAGATCCTTGATCCACAGAACAAGGGCACTGAAAAAAGTAGAGGCCATTAAGGCTGCTCCGCCTGCTGCAGAGGATGCCTCAAAGTTTCTGGCTTCAGGACTTTGATCTTGCAATCAAGAGGGTCTTTGGGGGTGCCCTCACCATCAGTGGGAAGGACTGAAGCCTTACCCAGATCAGAGGCTCCAGCATCTGATTTTGGCATTGCAAAAGGCTCTGACTGGGATTCAGAAAGGGAGTAGACTATTGGTTAGAGTGGGTATGCCTTTCAGTAATGCCTGGTTGAGCCCACTCTGCCTTATGCAGCTTAAGATATAAATGAGGGCAATGGCAGACAGGCCTCTAAAAGGAGGTCCCAAGGCAGGACCAAATGCACCTCATCAGCCTGTTTCTCCTCCTCAGGAAGGGTGGTGGTGGGGGACTGAAATAGATAACCCAATGCAAGCTGCCACCTTTTAGGGTATACATTTGACAGCTCAGGTTAGAATATGCATGCCCCTGCTTTTGGTATGGGATCATCTACTTTGTAATCCGAGAGCTCCTCCACCTCTTCGTCAATGTCAGGCAGTACAGGGTCTTGAGAAAGCTCTACATACCCTTTTGGTACCTGTGCATGGTCTGGGGAATTAGGCTGGGACCTCTCTGACCAAGGCAAGGTTCCCCTGCTGGAAACCTGCATTGTGTGATTTCAAAAGACCTGAGCCTTTTAAATTGGCTGAGACTTCATTTGGGGCTGTCCCCAGCAACTGAGCACCCCCCACCCCGCCGGCCCCTTGTAAATCAGTTGCCTTCGCATACACTGGAGGACTGAAGGGGGAATATCCTCCTCCTCTGGGAAGTATGGGGATAGTGGGCAGTGCCGCTACATACCCATGGGGCTTGCAGGCCACTATCCCAGCCCCAGGGGCCATGCTCTCTGTGACTGAAGCGGGGTCTGGAATGATGGTGCCCCCTGGAGTGGCTGCAGTATTCTCTGTGAAAAAGACGAGAAACTAGACCTCCTCCTTAGAAGGGTCTGAGGAATTGGACCGACAGGAGTGGTGCTGTTAGCAACTCTGAGAATGCCTCCTTACCTAATAGCTACTATGACTGTGCCCTGGTGAGTGGGAACGATGCCCACACTCCCTATGGGAGCTGTGCCCCAAGTGAACCTCTCTTCGAGGAGCTTGAATACACAAAATGTACGAGCTGGGCTTAGTTACCCCCTCTGTCGTCTGTCTGATACATCCTGGTAAGAGCCTTCCCTGCCTGCCTGAGTCCGAGTCCACAAAGGGGTAGGAAGGTGGGGTGCCAGTTGCCTGGAAGTTTCCCTGGAGGGAGGCCAGGCTGGGCCAGCATAGGACTCCGCTTTTTCCCAGCGCCTCGTCTTAGAGGGAGGCTCTGACCCTTCTGAGGGGAAAGGGACAGTCCCCTGCGCACGCTCCCTGTCAGAGGCCATAGGCCTGTACTCGCCACCTCTGTTGTCCCTCTGAGACGCCCTGTCTGAAGCGGACCTGGGAAGCACCTTGCCTGCCCGCTTAACTCCGAGTCCCCACAGGGGTAGGAGGGCGGGGTGCCGGTTGCCCAGGAGTTTCCCTGGTGGGAGGCCGGGCTGGGTCAGTATGGGACTCGGCTTTGTCCCAGTGCCTCCTCTTAGAGGGAGGATCTGACTCTTCTGAGAGGGAAGGGCCCATCCCATGCGCACTGTCCCTGTCAGAGGCCATAGGCCTGAGAGGCGCTCCGGCACCGCTGGGCTCCGTGTCCACAGAGAAAAGACACAGCCCCAACGGCCCATGCGACCCTCCCTCAGAAGGGGGTAGTTCAGGGGAGGGAGGCTGCTCCTCTAAAACAACCCTCTCCCCTAGCTAACTAAACTAGTGGCCCTAGGGGATAAAATAAAAGTAAAGAAGAAAAATAAAGAAGTTTAAGACTTACTCTCCCTCAGGGGAGAGAAGAATGGATACCGAACCTTTCTTTCCAGAGGCAGGAACGGTTCTGGGTGGCAAAGCCATGGAGGCTCCTCCCCCAGGCTCAGACTGCCAATCAAAGGCTTTGGATCCTGCCCTCTATCTTGGGGAGAGGAGCTACACCCAGTACAGGACTGCCTGCCTGAGGCACATACAGAGAACATGGGGGCATATTAAAGCTGCTCCTGATAGTGCAAAAACAGAGAGGCATGCATACAATGGTGTGTTTCCATCAAATAAAGAACTTCCTTAGTTTCACTTTCACCAGATTTTATGAAAGAAATATTATATACCCAAAAAGGTAATTTTACTTATACAAGAGTGATGCACAATTGCATGTCAGTTCATTTGGTCACTACCATAATTTTATTTATTCACTTGTGAGATACAGACAACTAGTTCCATGCAGGCAACCCCATACTAGCAAAGCCTGGTTTCCCATAATCTTTGATATAAATCAATGGATTTGTTTGTTTACAAAGGGGGCAATATCTCCAGATGCACCTACTATTTCAAAATTTTGGGTTCCTACATACCTTTCAGCCTCCCATCCCACTACTGAATTTGGTTGAAATCAGCCTGCAGGATCAAAAGCTATTTAAGGGGAGAAGGAAGCGGTGTGGGGATACAAACAAAGAGTAATTGCCTTCTTTCCAGGGAAAACCAGGCTGAAAAGTCTCAAAGGAAAAGATAAATCATAAGAATTGGGACAACTGAATTAGGATCTAGGTAAGGCCTGTTTCCCAACACCTGCTTGTAGAACTGTTCCAACTTCTAAGGAAAACACTGCAGGCTCTTGCCAAGTTTGTTCTGAAACAACAACACTTCACCCGAGAGGCTTACTTAATTGTGTGTAAACCCTGAGGCCTCATGACGCCTTTGCCTGAGAACCCGAGGGGAAATGGGAATCTAATCTGTTGCTTTGAATGTAGCTAAGAAACCCGTAGCTTGATTTTTGGTATCTTTTTTATATAGGTTTAATTTCATATTACAGACATCATGACAAAGCAATCTTTGATGTTACTCTACATTTGTTTTTTTCAATGCAGCCCATGGCAATGAATCCTCAAAAGTGCATAAAAATATAGTTCCACTGTTTACTAGTGCCGATAGCCAATTCCAGAAGTCCCTCCTCTCCCAATACATCAACAGGCCTGACCCACAGTCCCCACAGTTGCAAGCAAACGTTAAAGATTTGGGGGGCGGGGGGGACAATATCTGAAAAAAGATAAACTAGTATGCCTTTTCCAGTCATGTACCTTTAAAACATCTGCCATAAATTTAGTGAAAGTTAGTAACCATAAAAAAAAATAGTATTTTCCCAAGTTAAGAACTTATTTATTTGATGGAAAATTATATTGGGAAACTGGAGCCACAGTCATATTTTTTGTAAAGCACAGGTTATGAAACGCAGTCTCTAGACAATACTTCCCCTTTCTGTCTGTGGCATGCAAAAGCATTCTGGGTATTTGACTCCTACTTTATTCTTCTCCAAAAACACCAATGAGAAATGCGCCCGGTTAGTACGGATCATGCTGCAGCCTTTTCGAGCCAGACCCGTTTCATTTCCCATTGAAACCAAAAAACCCTCCTCCCAAATCGCAAGCTGCTCGCTTGATTCCGTGGTGGTGGAAAGCCCACTTCTGGGGTGAATGATGCCCGGGGGAAAGCTGAACTGCATCGAGACTGAAGCTAGGCTTCTCAAGACGGCTATTACCTTCCCCTCCGCGCTCGAAGAGGAGAGCATTGCCCAGCAGAGGGTAGTGGGGGCTGACCCCCGGAATCGGCTTCATCTGCTTCCATTTCCGAACATAATCGATGACAAAGGGGAGGGTGACGACAGCCGCCAGGGTGAAGAGCAGACTGACCAGCCCGGCTCCCCAAAGGAGCAGCCGATCCCCTCCCTGAGCCAGCTGCAAAAAGCCCATCCCTGCGCCTCTCGCTCGGAGTCACAAAGCGACTGGAACTCTGCCTGCCGGGGCCCACCGGGAAGCGAATGGTCGTTTTGCTGCGAGCGGGGCGGGGAATTGAGGCTGTGGCCGCAGCCGAGGAGGCGGAGCCGGGAGACAGGCTGAGGGGGGAGGCGGCCCGAGAACAAAAGAGGAGGGCAACTGATGGGGCAGCAGCGGCTGCAGAAGGGAGGAGGGAGCAGAGGAGGCGCTGCAAAGGCTTCAGGGAATTCTCCTGTCATCATAGTTAGGGGACATAGTGAAACGAATTAGAAGCAACAGAGGGGGGAATCACACGTGCAGCAATTTTTTAAAACTGGTTCTCAATAGTTCGCCGTTAACAAGTCCTGTTGCATTCACATGCATGCCATACCGATTTTAAGTACAGCGAAATAATGCATTCAGACCTTCTTTGTAGTCCGTGCTTACCCGGCTGCTCAGTACGTGTCAGTTACAGGAAGTGCCCTGTGGGGAGCCGGAAGGTTGCTACTTTGTAGCAAAGTACAACTTTGCTACAACCTTTGCTGCAACCTTTGCAAACTTTGCAACAACCTTTGCTACAACCTTTGTAGCAAAGGTTGCTACTTTGTAGAATCAGGGAATAAAAACGGAGAGCCTGAGGCTGCTGGAAAGAAGCCCCTCGCATAGTGAGGCGCGCTGCTTCTCTCCCTGGTTTCTTTCCGGTATCCCGCTGCTGCTACTGCTGCAGCACTACGGTAGAGGCAGAGGCAGATGATTGAAAGTCCCTTGGAGGGAAGAACTTTTTTGGGGAGAAGCATGGAGGGGAAACATGGAGGGGAAGAACTTTTTTGGGGAGAAGCTGGCTGCAGCCTGCACCCAGCGAGGCAACTACAGGGCTCCAGCTGGTCTCACTGCTTCCGGTAGGGGCAGGAGTAAAACAGCGCACTTGGAAGCACGGTTGCATTCACATCAGAAAAGATTACACACTAGTTAAAACCAGTACGATGTTGCTTTCACACTGCTGTTAAGTGCGGATTTATTGAAAACGGACAGCAAAAAGGTAGGTTTGAGTAGCTTTTCAACACGCATTGCTTTAGTGCGATATTGACTCCATTTAATCGAATTTAGGTGTTCAGACAGGCATGAAACATTCGTTTTTTTTTTAAAATCGCACAAATCAGAACGTCTGAATCCCCCCCGAGAGAGCAGGCCAATTGAAATGAATGGTGCTTTGCGAATGCCAATAACCCTTAAAGGGCAGTAAAGCAATAAAAAGGAGAGAAGCTTATCTGAAGCAGAGAGCGAGGGGAGGACCTTGAATGCAAAAGAAGGGAGATGGGGTGAAAGATGGGGAACTTAAAAGGCCAGAATGGAAAAACGGAGAAAGCCAAGAGGAGAAGGTGAAATGACGGGGGTGGGAATGGAATAATGGGGGGGGGGGAGACATTGGGAGTGACTTCTAGCCACTGCCCACAACCTCCTCCATGTCATTCCACTCAGTCCCTTGTCATTCCTGCAGTCTCCTCTCCATCATTGCATTTGGTTCCTTGTTGCCACCATTCATAACTTTTTCTCCCTATCATTCCACCTGTTCCTAGCAGCCTCTTCCCTTTCATTCCACCCAGTCCCTCCCCCCACATCATTCCAGCCATTCCCAATAATGGCCTCTTCTCTCTCATTCCACCTATCACTCTAGCTGCTCTCGAAGGCCTCCTCCCTGTCATTCCAACCTCATTGTGCTGCCTCTCCTGTCATTCCAGTTGTCAAACTACACCACTTTGTCTTTCTATTCCACCAAGCACACCGGTATTCGAGACACTCCCTGTGACCTCTTCTGAATCATTCCACCAAGCACACTGTCATTCCAGCTGCGCCCAGTAGCCTCCTCCCCATCGTTCCAAACCAGGCCCACCATCATTACAGCCACTTTCAGTATCCTTCTATACTTCATTCCACCTAACCGACCCCATCATTCCAGCTACTCACTGTGGCCTCCTATCATTCCACGCAGATCCCTGTCATTCCATCCTCTTCTGGTGGCCTCCTACCAGTCATTCCACCCAGCCTCTGTCATTCCATTTCCTTCCTTTCCTCACTATTTTTCCATCCTGTCCTTTTTTGGTCCCCCACCTCATACCTACCCCCTCTTTTTGCATTCAAGGGCCTCCTCACATTCTCTCTCATTTTATTGCTTTACTGCCCGTCAAGATCTAGTGGCATTCATAAATCCCCATTAATTCCAATTGGCATTCCTGTCGTTTATATTGGTTCCAATCAATATTCCTTAGTCTGGCAGGAATATTATGCTGCCCTGTTTGCCCCCCCATAACCCCTCATAGCTCCCCCTGCATTGGAGCCAATGGATGGGTTTCCTCGTTGGCCCGATGTTACTAGGGATGAAGTGCTTCATTTAATTGCAGATCTTAAACCAGGGAAAGCCCCAGGAACAGATCTGGTCACGCCGGAGATTATCAAATGTGTTCCAGACTGGCAGGCAGGGGTGCTTGCCCCCCTGTTCACCCAGATAAATTTAACGGGTCGGATGCCTGGTGCATGGCTCAAAAGCATTATTGTACCCATCTATAAGAAGGGGGACCCTACTTTACCTTCTAATTATCAGCCCATAAGTTTGTTGAGTCTAGTGGGAAAACTATACTTTAAATACTTGCTGGGCAGATTACAAGAATGGCTGGCGCTCCACAGGATTCTTGAGCCTGAACAGGCGGGGTTCATACAGGGCTGTTCAACAGTCGATCAAATTGGGATTTTGACCGCCCTGATGGGGAAATTTTTAGATAAGGGTAGAAAGCTGTATCTTTGTTTTATCGATTTGCGTGCTGCCTTTGACTTGGTTTGCAGAGAGCGTCTATGGATTAAATTGGAAGCTTTATCCATTGACCCAAGGCTGCTGTTCCTGATGATGGCACTTCACACAGATACCTCTTTGCAGGTTTGATATAATTTACAAAACCACCTAACAGACAGTGTTCCAGTTCGGAGGGGAGTGCGGCAAGGTTGTATCTTGGCCCCTACCTTTTTCAATTTGTATTTAAATGGGATGATAGCCTGCTTGAACCAGTTTGAGGTGCATGCCCCTAGAGTGGCATCACAGGAAATAGTTGCCCTTTTATATGCAGATGACACTGTTCTCCTGTCCCAAACAAGGGTAGGCTTATTGAGATCTATGAAATATTTTAACAAATATTGTCAACAGGAGAACCTTCAGATAAACTATGCCAAGACTAAAACTATGATTGGGGGCGCTGGGGCTAAAGCTAGGATGCAGCAATGGTATATTGGCAATAACAAAACTGAGCAGGTAAAAACTTATAAATATCTGGGGATCATAATTTCATATAACTTTAGGTGGCGACCCCACTATGAGGCAGTTTTGGAAGTAGCCCTGAGAACTGTCTCTCTCTTGATCAAGTTGTTTTATGGCAAGGGAGGGAAGTTGGTGACCCCTTTACTGAAATTATTCCAGGCAAAGGCCCTAGGCTCTATTTCTTATGCATTTCCAGTCTGCGGTTTGGAGTTTCTCCCCAAATTGGAAGTGGTGCAGGCGAGGCTCTTGAGAGCCAGTTTGGCAGTCCCTCGAGGTACTCCTTTAGTTTTGGTATGGGCTGAAACATGTTGCCTTCCGGTTCATGTAACTTTGTTGCATTGTGTAATCAAATATTGGCTTAAGTTAATGGTTTTTTCTATATCCACCAACCCCTTGTTATCTATTGTTATCCAAAGTGGGCTTTTGGAATCTTGGGATAAGAGGGTATCCTCGGAAGTCTTTAAGTTAGGCCTTTCCATACAGTGCTTAAGGGCTAAGGACTTTGGGGGAGCAGTCGCCTCAGTTTTCCAGCAAATTTTTGATAAAACTCGCCAAGTAGAACACTCCTTGCTACAGTTGCAAGGTGATGCTCCCCTGTATAAAGATCTGGTGCCAGTATCTTATTTCAAGGGCTATTTGTTTGTGTGGCCTGGCTCGTTTGCTCGATGGCCTTTACTAAATTTAGACTGAATGTCTATCCCTCAGTGATTCTTGAGGGGCGCTATTGGGGGTCCCGAGGGGAGAAAGGGTGTGCCTGCTGTCTGACTTAGGCCAATTGGAGACCACTGAACAATGAACATGTCTTTTTTCAGTGCTTGGCCACCAAGTCCCCAAGGGGCCGCTTTTTGCTTAGGTATAGGGAGGGGGTTACGCTTCTTGATCATGCGGAATTGGTTCAACTTCTTAGCCCAGTGGACTCGCCAAAATCAAGGAATGTTGCGTGTTTCTGTAGTTGTGCCATTCAGATACGCTCATGTTTTATGTCCAAGGCATGTAGTGTCCCGAGCAGTGTCTAGGGGTTTAAGAATCAAGTTTTTTTAATGGCATTAGGCTTGAAGGACTGGTTTGTTTTAAATGTATATTATTGGAGTATCAGGGGTTGGGAACCCCAGTATGTTTTATTTATTTATTTTATTTATTTGGTTAAATTCATTATGTGTCCTTTTGTAATTTGACTTTGTTATGGAGTGTTCCTTTGTATTTATGATAGGTGCCAGATTTAATGATTGGATTTGTTGAAAACCTACAGGTTAAACAAGTATATATATATATATAAAAATCAATATTCCTTATTGGTTTCAGTATGTCTTGCTGAGATTGCACTGTCAGTCCTACTACAGCATACCAAAGAGTCCAATTTCATCTTTTTATGACAATAGACCATTTTCAATAGATAGGAGATAAACCCAAATCCCAAAAGTTTCCAGCTCTCACAGTTTCATTGCAAATCTCATGGTTTTTGGTATTTACTTAAATCCTTAGTTGTACAAATTGTCACAATCTAAAGTTCCTAGTTTCCCCAGTTATGGGTAGAAGCTTGAAAACCCATTCCCTAAAGATTCAGAAGCCAAGTAAAAGGATGTCACATTTATGGTTTGTTTTTCAACTCTCATGATTTCGAAGCATTATTATTATTATAAAATAGGAGTGGGAAACCTCAGGACCAGGGGCCAAATGGGGCTCACAGCTAGTTTGTATTTGGCTCCTTACCAGTTCCTGTATCTGGACCCTAGATCCAGTTCCTATCCCAGACACTGAGGGCGTTTATAGACGAGACAAAAAAGGCGGTTGATCCTTTGATCAGCCGCCTTTCTTGGAGCTCGTCTACTCGCCGCGGCCGCTTTTTAATCCGTGTCAGAGGGAGCAGGCGATCCTGCCCCCTCTGACGCGGATTCCCGAAGTGCCGGCTTTACGCCGCACTTCCTGGTCCCGTGCGCGAGTGCGCATGCGAAGAAGGGTGTGCATGCTCACTCGCACTCTGCGCCGTGTCTGATCAGCAGACACGGCATGCAGAGTCCGCGCAGGGGGAACAGGCGGCGTTTAGCAATCCCGCTTGTAAGCGGGATCGTCTATAAACGCCCTGAAACGTTGGTTAGGATACTGTATAGAATGATACCAATATCTTCTTGAGTTCTCACTGCTAGTTCTTGATTCCTGTGAAAATCATTTTGATTCTTGTTTCAGCCCTATTGTGGCCACTCAGGATATGGGGCCCAGAGAAGTTGGAGGGTGAGGTACCCTGGCATTTGCTGACATTTGGGTAAGGCCTGCTGCACAGAAACAACTGTCAGATCCATCCTGCAACGCAGCCTATGCACTCATATCAGGGTGGCACATGCACACAATGGGGTTCTATGTAAGCATGATAGAGTACAGACACTGCACAACCTTGCTGCAGTTCAAGGTTCAGCAGGATGGAAGAGTGAGAGCCCAGGACAAGATGAGAAAGTGAGATGCGACCGAGACTGCAACTTTTCTGGACGTTTGTGCACTGCCAGAAATAAGGAAGTCACTAACAGAAGCTGGACCTTCCCAGCCCGTTTTCTTTATCACTGCCCTAATGACAGCGCGAGGACACTCACGGGGCAACTGGGAGTGCCTCAATCAGATGGTGGCGATAAATCTCTTGGGGGGTAACAAGTGACTTGGGGTACAGGGAATCTGAATCAAATGAAGGCAAACTTCTTGCTCTATATGAGGTTTGGACAAGGAGAAGTGTAGCGCACCCCTACAAGCAGGGATGCTTTCTGCACCAACTGTAAGGTAATACAGAAGATGCTAGGGAGCATCTTCTGCATTACCATACAGTTACAAGCGGGGCATGTTTGAATGGGGGGGGGGGGGATTATGTAAACAGAGGGATTTCCAACACCATGGTAGACAAGAACCCAATAAAACTGTGCTGCTAGCTGCGCCAGTACATTGCTGTGAGCCATGGATGCGAGAAACAGGGTGGTGACAACATGCAAAGGCTGCTTTCAATTTTAATTTTGACATTCACTTTCAATTTTCACTCAAGGCACTCAAAGTATATAAGTTGTTCAATAAACTCAGCATTATGTGCATAGCAAAGGGTTATTTCCAGCCGCCAAGTATAAACCCAGGTATGAACCTCCATGGGCGAGAAGCTATAGCAGGCACTGGGCCACCTCTAGGTGTCACAATAGCCTGGAAGAAACAGCTGGTGTGGCTTCTTGTTTCCATGGATTGCCACGATTGTGAGTCATCGTAAGAGGCAGGATACTGCTGGGGGGATTGGTGAGCTAATCATGGCAGGGAAGAATGCATGCCTGTGTATTAGGTTTGTCACAATAAACTTGTGAGTGGCTGCTACCTGAGCATACGAAAAAAACACGCAGGGGGCTGCCCATCTATAAGGCTCTACACGCTAAATATGTGAGTGCGGGCTGCACAGACCAAACCCGGAATTAGGGAGCTATTGACTCATTTATTAATACCCCCGAGTAATGTATTGTTGCTGGGCCTCCTACTGCCGGTGAGTGCAAGAGATCTTTCCAGCCACACAGGGCCATTCTTCAGGCATTACTGGAAATTACCAAATAATTAGGGAAATTGCGAGCACTGATACCAACAGGACCGGAAGTGCAGAAGCAGAAAATACCAACGAATGGCTGAATACACTTCCAAAAGGTCGGAACTTGGTATTTCCCAATGGAACGAGCACCTGCTCTCACTTCAGCCCTACTCAGGCATGTAACCAGTCCAACCATTTGCTCAGTTAATACAAAGACAGGCATATGTAAGAAAGCAATGATTGGAAGAGGTACAATGGCTTCTGGAAAGCGATTGTGGGGGATGGGACATAGATTTCATACATTTAGAAACAAGCACCCTTAGACCTGCTCTGAGAGTGGTCAACCCTGCTTCCCTCCTCCCTCTCCCCCGCAGCCCTGACAGCAGCAGGTTTAAAGAGACCCCGTGTTGCCACAGCCCATAGTTTGCCTGTATGGCACTCCCTTCCCCCACGCCATAGAGCTGCAGGTGGATCTGCCACAGCTCTAGGCTGCTACCTGCAGCTCTATGGCATTGCCAGGGCAACCCCCAGTCAGGAGTGAAGTTGCAGAGGCCCATCCACTGAGTAGATGAACCGCTGCTCTGCCCCCCAGCCGGCTCCGCTTGCAGTGCTCCGGGACATTCCAGAGCACTGCCAGCAGAGCAGCCCCAGAACATGGACAGCCTGCCCTGCCTCTGCTCTGGTTCACTCCTGGGCGGGCCGCCTTTAAACAGACAGCCCACCCAGTGGTGAGGTGGAGCAGAGGCAGGGCAGCTGTCCATCTAAAAATACCCAATGAACTTAAAAACCATTGATAATTGTGGTAAAACCAATAAAAATCTTGGCTGTCCTCAACAGTCAAAGTCAATGTGATATACAGTATCTGTCTACTTAGTATGATAACAGAAATATATAAGTGGTTGGTTGAATCAGATAGAGAGAAGAGGGGAACCTCTCCCCCATCCAGGGGGCTAGACCCTCACCTCCACAAGGGTTTGCAGGCCAAGGTTTCCTATGGAGGGGTGAATCTGACTCCACTTATATTTATATTATCATACTAATGTATCTGTTCAGTCTCTTCCTGTGATATTTGTCATGAATCACGTTGGAGGTCATTCCCCACTCCTAGAGATTGTGTAGAAGCTAAAGAAGTGGAGATTCCTCAGTCCTAAAGTATATTATCCCTGGGCACCACACCACAGGATGTGTGCTCAGCGCCAGCCTTAGAATTTGTGGGGTCCAGGATGAAGATAAAATGGAGGCCACTGATGCTCCCTTTCCTGTTCCACAGGGGCCTCCATGGAGCCCTAGAGGTGGTGAAGTTTGGAACCAACCTGGGAGGGATAGGGGGCCCCCGCCCCCACACTGGAGAAAATGGGAGCCTATGTGGGGCCCCTAGGAGTAGAGAAAAGAGTGGGGCCTAAGACAGTCACCCTGGCTCGTCCTGTGGTAAGGCTGGCCCTGTATGTGCAACTGCATATGCTGCTTTTCCCCACTCATGACTTACTTACTCTGCACCACCTGATTCAAATAACCACTTATATTTTTATTCTCATAGCCATATATCTGTTTGGTATCCCTGTAATATTTGTCATAAATCAAATACGGACTCATCAAGTCTTCCATATATTTGACCACTACCTCAAACACTCTATGTGGGGCTGCCCTTGAAGCTTGTGCAGAATGCAGCAGCCCGCCTCTTATGGGAGGTGGGTTGCTGGGATCACATTACACTGGTGCGTCAGTGTCTGCACTGGCTGCCAATAAGAGTTCCAGGCACAATTCAAGGTGCTGGTTTTGACCTATAAAGCCCTAAAAGGCCTAGGCCCTACATAGCTAAAGGACTGCCTGCTTTCTTATGTGCCTCCGCAGACTCCAAAATCAGCCGAGCACGCTCTTTTGCAAGTTTCATCACTGGCCCAGGGTACAACATGGGGACGCAGAGAGGCATTCTTGGTGGCTGCTCCACAGATTTGGAACTCCCTTCCCCAGAAAGTTCCCCTAAGCCCTAGTCTGAGCATCTTCCAGAGGCAGTGTAAGACCTGTTTATTTGACCAGGAATTTAACAGGCAGAGGTAGATCCTGGGGAGGGGGGAAGGGGATTTTATTTTGTATTTTATTTTTATGATGTTAGCCAACCTGAGCCTTAGGGGATAGGGCAGGATAAAAATATACGTTAAATAAAATAAATAAATAAATAAATAACCTCCAGCAATCACTCATTCCATAAAATCAGAATGGCTTATTTAATAATTTTTAAAAAAAATCAGAATAACTTATTTGAACCAACCCTATGGCCACTTCTACATTAACTCACTCATTAACCCCGCTGATCCCATCCCTGGCACCATAGCCTCATAACTTTTCCAGGACCTCCAGAGCTAAAGACACAATTTAGCTGTCCTGTTTACATGTTGCATTTGTAAACGCTAAGCAAACTGCTGAGTGTTTTCAGAAAGAAAGGCTTTTCTTTTAAAGAGACACCATATCCCCTTTTCTCTGAGTTACAGCCAATATGAACCAACCAGCCATTACAGATGCAGGGTAAATGTTCCCACAGCAAAAACCCTATTCATTTTGATGGTGGTTTGCACCAGGGTGTACTTGATGTGACTTTCAAACAGTGAAAAGCACTTGGGGTCCTAAATTCCATTGGATGTCACTGTTGAAAATGGAACTTTATACCCTCCTAAATCACTTGATAGAATTTCCAAAATACCCAGCAGGCTTAAGTCATTGAGTTCATTTTGTTCTTCAGGAGTTTGTACTGTACTAAACACCCAGAAATACTGCTCTCTCTATATAAAATACTGCTCTCTATATATAAAATACTGCTCTCTCTATATAAAAGGAATATAGGAAGATGTTCTGAAATGACACAAGAGCCCAAGAGCCACCTAGGTTACACAAATATAATCCTAACAGTGATATGCAACTCTTTTATACCTTTAGACAGTTTCAACATATTATAGGTTCCTAAAACCTTTAATTTAAGAGGAATTAAGGCTCTTACAAATTCATCCATGCTCCAAAAAGCATGGAAATTGTAAGACTCTTGCCTTAACTTGCACGTCATGTAAGCAGTAAAGACGTTGTGCAGTCTCACATATTGTGCTTGCTTACAACTTAGACTCCATGAACCCACACTTTGCCTTAGTCCAGGCCTCTTCCTCTGCAGTTTGGGGGCAAACTGAAGCTGGGGACAGCAAACTCCTCCCCACAACAATATTATGGACTTGATCCCTGTCTCCACTGTCGCCATAATTTCTCTTTCATTTATAGCTCCCCTATCAGGCAGCAGCTGTCCCCCAAATCTTGCCCCTGAATACACATCACCCATCTCTTAGCAGTATAAAGACCCGCTAACCAATATGCTCTGAGACTGGGCGTTGAGGCGCAAGATAGGCGGGACTTGTTGTCAGGGGGGAGGCGGCAGCGCTGCTTGGTGGCGACGGGCGGCTGTACTGAAGGGAGGAGGCTGCGGGCAGCAGGACAAGGCTTTGCCTTTTGGAGAAAACAAAAGATCCAGCGTGAGTACAAGAAATTACTAAAAAAGGAAGGCAAGGCCAATTTTCAGCAGCATGTCCAATACACAGAGAATTATCCAGAGCACTTGAAGCATCTCTACCTAGCTGAAGAAGCGCTTGAGAAACAACGCAAGCCTAAAAATGATCCAGTTTTGCCGGAACAAAAGTCTAGCACCAAAACAGAGGACCTACTTGCAGGGACCCACGCCACCGGACTCACCTGCTCGCTGCTGGTGCGGGGGGGGGCTTGCCTCCACGCCGCCGCCGCCGCTGTTCCTGGTGCCATCTGCCTGCTGCTCGCCGCTGGGGCTGCCGTCGCCGCTGCTTCGTCCCCGCAGGATACCTGCGGGGACAAGAAGACATCAGCTGTGAGTTGGGGGCAGGGGGGGGAACGCAGAGGGCAGCCACGTGGGCTGTCCTGTCCCCTCCCCCCCCACCCGGAAGTAGCGGGGGCTACAAAGCCCCGAGGACAGCGGCTGG
>QEPC01001717.1:3436133-3469685 GCA_003113815.1 Sphenodon punctatus | reverse complement strand
AGCTCGCCTGGCCCCAAGCCTTTTGATATTTCGGCGGAACTGTAAGACCTGGCTGTTTGCCCAGGCCTTTGGGAGGGAGGGGAGGGGGGGTGATTTTTAATCCCCCACCTATATATTTATTTATACCACCTTGTCTTATTAATATGTTTTATATTTGTATTTTAAAAAGCGTTTTAAATTGTTTTATTGTTGTTAACCGCCCCGAGCTGCTGTGCAGGATGGGGCGGTATAGAAATCTATTAAATAAATAAATAAATAAAAATCTCACCCCAAATATACCCTCCAGCACCTGGGTCCCCCTCCCCATAAAGACAATGCTCCCCACCACTGGCTGACTGAGAATTCCCCCCTCATATACACCTAGGGTGGCCATACCTCCGCTTTAAAAGAGGACACTTATGGAAAATACATGTTGCAGGGCTGCATTGGTTCCACTGCACCATGCATTTTTCATAAGCGTTCTCTTTTAAAGGCGAGGTACGGCCACCCTATATACACCCTTCCAGCATCTGGCTGCTTGTTGCCCATACACACACTGCTCCCCACCCCTCACTGCCCCCCTGTCCTGTCTGCCAGTGCACATCCCATACCCATCAACCTTCTTTCCCCTATATGCACCTGCCCAGTTCTTGGATGCTCTGTTGTTCACAACCTAACTGAAAGCACATACAAAAACATACATACCAGGGGCGGTGGGCCCTCCAGGAAAGCAGGGGCAATGCCCCTTCTGGCCCCCCAGGGCTTCCCCTGTCGGCGGCAGGCTCCCCGGCAGCTTTTTTTAAACAAAAAACAACGGCCAAGGTCGGCATCGAGCTGAATGTCCGGAGCCACCTCGAAGGTTTCTGCCTTGCTAAACAAGGTTCTTCGAGGTGGCTCTGCACATTCTCACTGGCTGTGTGCGTGCGCGCACACACAGCTGGTGACTCAAGTCACACACACACCCCTTGAAGGCTTCCTAAGGAAGCCTTCAGCATCAAAAGGCAGCCATTCTCCCTTTATGCGAAGTGGGCAGCTAGCCGCCCACTCTGCATAAAGGGACCCTGCAATGCAAGAGTGCCGCAGGGGGCACTCTTGCATTGCAGGGGCCGGCAGAGGGAAAGTTCATACACGGGCACCCAATATAGGCGCCCCCTGTATGAACTAAGAACTGCACATGCAGTACAATGGGGAGTGGGGAGGGGTTAGAGTAGGCGGGCTGGGAGCCAGGGCTCCTGGGTTCCCTGGGAGGGGAGTGGGGGGGGCTAGTGGGTTAGAGCAGGGGGGTGATGGGAGCCTGGGTTCCCTGGGACCCCCCCCCTGCTCTAACCCACTAGCCCCCCACTCCCCTCCCTCTCAGAGGGGAGTGGGGGGCTAGTGGGTTAGAGCAGGGGGTGTAATGGGAGCCAGGGCTCCTGGGTTCCCTGGGAGGGGAGTGGGGGGCTAGTGGATTAGAGCAGGGGGTGTGATGGGAGCCAGGGCTCCTGGGTTCCCTGGGAGGGGAGTGGGGGCTAGTGGGTTAGAGCAGGGGGTGCTTGGAGCCAGGACTCCTGAGTTCCCTGGGAGTGGAGTGGGGACTAGTGGGTTAGGGCAGGGGGTGCTGGGAGCCAGGACTCCTGGGTTCTCGGGGAGGGGAGTGGGAGCTAGTGGGTTAAGAGCAGGGTGTGCTGGGAGCCAGAGCTCCTGGGTTCTCAGGGAGGGGAGTGGGGACTAGTGCGTTAGTACAGGGGGTGCTGGGAGCCAGTGAGGATTGTGTGTGGTAAAATGGAGGTTTGGAAATCCTGAGAGAGATGTCACTGCAGTGCAAGTCATGCAATATCAGTTGTGTTCAAAATTCTGGAAATGGGATGTGTGTGGTAAAATTGGACCCAGGCTGTGACTGGGGTGCTTTACAAGAATGGGTCCCTGTGTTTTGGGTTTATAAATTATTGATTTTAAGCTTGATGTGCACGTAGACTGTTTTCTTCCATCAAATGTTAACCCTGGGAACTCCTTGCTGCTGGGTTATGCCATGCCACTGGCCTACCGTCCCCCTGGCTTTGCCTACCATCCCCCTGGCTGCGCCCCTAGGCCCGCCGGTAAAGCCGGGCGGCTTTACTGCCCCAGTGCCCCTCCAACATCAAAACCCACCAGCCGCCCAATACATACACTTTGCCCCAACCCATGGCTGTTCCCCAAAACTTGTTCTTGAATAAAGATCATCCATCTCTCAGCCTTCTCCCCCAACATAAACCCTTCCCAACACCTGTCTGGCTATTGCCAATACACACACACACACACACACATGCCCCCAAGCCTCATCCATATATACATATCACCCATTTCTCAACCTTGTCTTCCATAAACACTACACCAACACCTGGCTTCCTTTAATGCTTTGTACCATTGAAGTTTTGCCATTGATTTCAGTGGGTGAGGATTGCATTCTTAGCTTTGGTTCTTATCAGGTAGTAGAAGGTAGTTGTAAATACAAGAAGGAACCCTGGTCCAACAAAGATTAAATCATGATACACTATATTTGGATCACATTAGAAAGCTACTGGTGTGCACTTTGTACTGTTTCAAATTTGTTCAATAAAATAAAATTTAAAAAAACAAACATTAGGAATCTTCCTTTCCCCAGGATCTGAAGCAATTTTTGTGATTTTAACACAGAGCGTAAGATGCCTTAACCATAGAGCTGCTCCCGCAGCTCTATAATTAGACAAACATTAGTCCTCTTAGTATGACAGTCATGTTTTAGGTATGGACTCTCTCATATTACAGGCATGGAAATGAAAGGGAAGACAGGTTAGGGGAGTAGTCAAAAGCCATACCAAAAAAAAAGTTAATAGTCAAGATTAGAATCAAGGAATTTCTCCCTCCCATTCTATTGTGTACCTTAAAGAATGAAGGAAAAGAATTGTGTAACACAGGTGATTCATCTGTACTTAAGTAAAAAGTGCATCAATTTTGGCTCACCAGCATAATTCATTTCTTACCACTGCATAAAGAAGGGACCGCTGAAAGTTAGTCAGGTCAATAAAAGATGGTGGCATTCAAATAAAATCTTTTAAAATTGTACTATGGGTTGCCTTTCTGTGGGTGTACAATAGCAAACTGCCTCTCAATTGGCATTAGTGGTTATACCCAAGAGACTATTGCATTGTAACACACAACATTACAAGAACTAGAGTCTGCCTCACTGCGTATCAGGACACAGCGGTCAGGCAGGCAGCTGGAACTAAGGCAAGAGCTAGGCGGTCAGAGCCAAAACCAGAAACACACACCAGATCAGAAACAGGGTGATCAGAGTTGAGATTTCACAACTAGGAGATCAGAGTCAGATTAGAAGCCAAAAAAACCACACCAAGCCAGGAACCAGGCAATCAGACCAAGCAGGAAGCAAGAACTAAGGCAGAATCAACAGGGGTTGATCCATGAAACTGCGCCTCTGCATGAAATGACGGTGCAGACTCCCTTCTAACATAAGGATGTTTGATGAACACATCGACTCGCCTATTACAAAAAAAAAAAGAAAATGGTACCATAAATAATTTTTTTTTATTCAATTACACGTAATAGCCCCTTCGGTGTCTGGAGCTTGCTGCGTTGCTGGCCCTGCATGCCCACGTTATGTATATGCCATTATTCCTAGTTTATTCATGGGCCTCATATGTTGGATTCCCTCCTGAAATGCCATAGGCTCTCCGGAGGCTGCGGCTTCCTGCAACTGAGACTCTGTGGTCTCATATTTTATATCAGTGCTTCTCACACTCATGTTGGACCCCAAGTATATACATGTGATCCTATGTTGCACAATCTGCACTTGCCTGGATCTGGCCCTGAGAATCAGGAACAGTAAGCTAGGAGCACACAGCAGGGTCTAGGTCTTCCTGACTACATAATAGCAGCGATGCTTCACAGATACTTCCTGCTCAGCCTTATATAGCTCGAGGTGGCCAGGATGAGTGAGATTATTATTATTATTATTATTATTAAGTATTTATATAGTGCCAGCAAGGTACCTGACTCTTTACTATAGTTATAGTTAATTATCGACAGGGTCCCTTCCCCAAGGGATTTACAGGAGAGACAAGGGAGGGGAGATGAAGGGTGGGGAAAAACAGAGGAAGAGACAGGGATACATTCATGAAGTAGAGAGATCGCAGGTACACATGCTTAGTTTAGTTACACATGAGAAGAGGATCCTGAGTAGTTCGAGGAGGAAACTAGGGGAATGAGGATTTCAGGAGGGATTTGAAGGTTGGGAGAGAGGGAGCAGAATGAATGTATTCAGGGAGAGAGATCCAGGCATGTGGGGGCAGCAAAGGAGTAGGGCAGATATGTTTTGAGGAACAAGGGATTCAGGAGCAGGTGAGGGTGGTGGCAGAGGAAGAGTGCAGCTTCTACACAGGAGTGTAGCGGGAAACAAATGTGGAAAGACAGAAGGGGAAAAGGCCATGAAAGGCCTTGTAGGTAAAGAGAAAGAGCTTGTGCTGAATGCATTCAGGTGGAGGGAGCCAGTGAAGGGAGGAGAGGAGGGGCTGAACATGGTCAAAGCAGCAGGCAAGGTGGATGACCTTGGCAGTGGAGTTTTGAACAGAAGTGAGGGGGACAAGACCTCCAGGTTATTTTGGTTTTTGCTGGGGAAAAAAACAATTAATTTTCCAGCCAAGGAAGTGTAGGCTCTATAAAAAAATAATAATAAAAGAATAGAAACATTTGCAGCTGCTGCATGATACATTTTGATTTCATTTGAAAGTGGAGACTAACAGTGTGATCCTCAGGGCATGTAGTGTTGGTGCAAGCACTATTTGCACAAGTAGGACTTGTGCTGACATAGCTACCACTAGTGCTAAATGCACTAAGGACCTCACTATAAAGCCTGCAAGACACAAGTAGTTCCAAGGCCTCTTTCTTCCCCCACCCAACTCCCTGTACCAGAAATATAAGCAACAGTGTAATTTGCCAAATAAACTACAGCAGAATATGTAACAAAATGATCTACAGGAGATATTCCCAAACTGCGGCTCAGGATCCCAAGTAGTGTTACCCCAATTGCAAATGGGTCATGATCCCATTGATATTTTATGTAAGTCCTATGCCTTTGTTGTTGTTGAGGGCTACGGAACTAAATTTAAGTTTCAATTCAAAATGGGGCCATGCAGACAAAGGTTTGGGTCCAGGATCTACTGAACTATGGTATAATTGCTAATTTACTGCTGCTGCAGAACAGCATTTAATTTGGTTTTAAGACAGTGGTAGCCTGTCATCCATGTAATTACAAATTTAGGGTACCAGCTAGAGTGTGTTACTTGCAAATCAAACTTCATGCATAAATTTAGAGTATAATCCTCTAGCATTCGTCATTGGAAGCTGAGCCACTGACGTCAGTTGATGGAGGATTTGTACCCTTAGTTGATTAAAAAAAACCTGGAAAATATTTGTAACACATTAGGACCTCCCTGTTTAGGTTCTTTTTGTTTTGTTTTTGGGTTTTGTTTTTTTTAATATTTGGCTAGAAGTAGCCAAGTATGCTGGAATCCCTAATCCAAGCTATGTAGTGTTGCCACCTATGCAAATCTTTAAGGAACACTTATGAAAAATGCATGTTGCAGGGCCTGCATTGGTGCCTAAGGTGCCAATGCAGGGCCTACAACATGTATTTTTCATAATTGTTCCTTAAAAATTTGAGTAGGTGGCAACTCTAAAGCCAGCTGACAGAAGAATTGGATGAGGAATGTGAGAAACTTAGGTGCAAACGTTAACTTCTGGAACGCTAAGCACTCATGGCAGTCATGTCAGAAAAGTGAAATGTCTGTGTAACTTGCAGAAATTTTTTTAAAAATAATCTTAGTAATGTTAATAAGAGTAGTCCACCTGTAAATGAGCAAATTCCTTATCTGCTTATTTAAGCATGACCACTCTGTTCTTCCTGGAGTGTTGCATTGAATCAGCAAATCAGTCACTCTCTCTGTAAGATGCTCTGTAAGATTGTTATAAAACAATCTCAGGTTCCATTAGGAGATTGTATCTCCTAATGAAATGCTACAATTAATTATTATTATTATTATTATTGTTATTATAAGCATTTGCATAGCGCCAGCTGTGTACCTGGCGCTTTACAGAACAATAAGACATGGTCCGTGCCTATGGCTTACAATCTAATAGACACAGAGGGGGGAGACAAGGAGAGGGGACATAGGGAGAGACAAGGGATACATTACATTCAAGTGGATGAGAAGTCTCAGGTGCATGTGCTTGGCTTGATTGCAGCTAGGCAAGAGTCTACGGGGAGGGCAGACACTAAATATTGAAAGGAAAGTTCTAACAGGCGTCGGGAAAGGCGGCGAAGAAGAGGTGGGTTTTGAGGAGGGATTTGAAGGTGTGGAGGAAGGGGGCATGGCAGATGTAGGCAGGGAGGGAGTTCTAGGCATGGGGAGCAGCAAGGAAGAAGGGGTGAAGGCAGTTAGGGGAGCAGGGGAGATGATGAAGAGCGAGGGAGGGGGCAGAGGAGGAGCGGAGAGCGTGTGCAGGAGTGTGTAAGGAGACCAGGGCTGAGAGGTAAGGGGGGAGCCAGGTTGTGAAGGGATTTATAAGTGAATTCCATAATAAAATAATAATAATAATGCGTTCATGAAGGGGGAGCCAGTGAAGTGAGGAGAGGAGAGGCTGCATGTGGTCGAAGCAACGGGCTGAGTGGATGACCCTAGCAGCGGAGTTTTGGGTGGAGATAAGGGGGGACAGGTGAGAGCAGGGGAGGCCAGTAAGGAGGAGGTTGCAGTAGTGAAGGCGAGAGATGACCATGGCGTGAACAAGGGTTTTGGCAGAGGAGACAGAGAGAAAGGGGAGAATCCGAGCAATGTTGTGGAGGGCGAAGCGACAGGACTTGGCAACAGTCGATGTAAGGTTTAAAGGAAAGATGAGTAACGAAGACGAAGCCCAAGCCCAAGCTACGGGCTTGGGGAATGGGGCGGATGGTGACCTCATCAATAAGTTTCAGTTTCAGAGATTTCAAAGTATCTCTGTAAAATGCAGGCCTGGAACAGGCAACCTTATATAACACCCACAACAGAGTAAAAGCATTTAGAGACAGAGGTGCAAAAGGAAATATGTCTGGTGTTCGGTATATTACTGCTTGTTGGTAGATCAATCAGCTGAGTAGGCTCTGGCCAAACAAGAGTAATTCTACTTCAGGAACTCTTTCTTGGCATAGTAGACTTTAGCTGTAGGATGGCTGAAGCTAGGGATTGTGAGGATGAATACAAATCAGATCAATAGATACTAAGCAGAGGTAGTAACAGCATGAACCTCCAGTGGGATAACACACAATCTATGGAGAACACATGCTATCTCATTGGAGAGCATGCCATGCCCAAATGCCTTGTCCACATGGTGTAATGACCAAGTTTAAATGTTACATTGCACATGATGTCAACCATTATTTTGCCTGTATTACTCTAAATTGCCAAAAGATTACCTTGAAACACTTTGAAAGACATTTTCAAAACTATTACTCTTTAAATACCAAAGAACAACAACAACAACAAAAAAAGAAAAACCCATGCAAATTTAAAGCAATTTCAAGAACTTGTTGATGCCTCTGCAACAACTGTGAGCTATTCTGTAGATATCCGCCATCCACACAGCTTTGGTAATCAGATCAGAGCACTGAAGGCAACAAACAGAATTGATCATTTGGAACATATGGATGAGATCCAGGATGCGATTCAGGGCATGACCAGAGTGTACAGGAAGCTTTTTCCTTTTTTCCTTTTGCAGCTGAGGCACCTGAATCCCGACTGCACCTAGATCCCTCCACAATCCAACCCCTAACCAAACACTCGAGCCCTCTCCTCTCTGCGCTCATGCCGGTCAACAGTTCCTGGCACACTTCCCGCACCATCAGTCCTGCTGCAAGGAGCACACCTCCAGTGAGCACTCCCCCACAGCCAGATCTGCAGGAGGAGGAAAAGGAAAATGTTCCCATACTAGCTCTGTCTCCATCCAAGAGATCACACCCAGGTGCCCCCAAAGGGAGCAAGCAGAAGAAGGAATAAATATAATTTAAAAATAATTTAATGCACTTTTTAATTAATATCATTAAATTAAAGTTTATATTGTTAAAGTTGTTATATTTTTCTCAATCCATGGTTTCTGTGTTTAATCTGGGAAAGGTGGGAGGCTTGGCGGAGTGGAGGCAGTGGGGAATAGTGGTATGGCATAGGAATAAACTGCTTCGACAGTTAGGTGTGGAAAGGGAAGGGGGTGGGATGTAGGGGCGCGGGGGGGGGAAGAAAATGGGCCTGTGGATAATGGTGGTATGGTGTAGCGATAAGCTCCTTTGAGGGCCAGGGGTGGGAAGCACTTGCACTTGAGGGGGGAAGGCATAGTAGCGGCAGCACGGCTGTGCTTGTGCACTTCCTATTGGCATTCCCAGATCCAGCTATAGCATGTGAATTTTTAGTTGAAGTTGAAATTACTACTTCCACTCAGTTCTGATTCAGTCTCAGGCAAGTGATGACAGTGATGCATTAATTTAAAGTAAGGCCAAAGCAGAAGGTAAGACAAATGAGACTCAAACACAGCAATTTGTATTTTTAGCATGTCCTGAACCAACAGCCTTGCCAACAGTGAACAGACTTTGGATTGAGCCTACTTCAACTTTCTAGAACGGAGGCATTATTTCCTACCATAGTTCAGAAATATTGTTCCAATGGTTTTGAGGAAGGCAGATATTTCTTAATAAACCATACTTGTGATGCTGAGAGAAAGGAGGGAATAGATGATATGGAAGTAATAATTTTTTTCCTGTAAGCTAAGTTTATTAGGAAAGTTGCCAACAGCTCTCTCCATTAATTATGAAGATATGTGCAATTTGTTTTATTTTTATTCATTACTAAAACGAAAGGAGCCCCATTCATTTTAGTAACTAATGTTCCAAACACAAATGAATAAGCAAATGACATACTTACCAGTAACTTTGCAGATTAAGTCGCTTGTATTTGGCTCGACTTGGGCGCTGCTACTTTGAGTGTAGAGCCTGGTCTTGTCCGGTTTGCTTGGATCATCTTCAATTGGTTTTGCCCACCAATGCAGAGGCTATGCTCGGAGTGATGCAAGTGACCAGTTGTGAATTAGATTCATGCCTGCCCTGGCTGGTGAAAGCTAGCTTGGAGACATTATGGCTGTTGTTGGCTGGGGTTGTCTATGCCCTCCCTTTCAGAAGGCAAGATGCCTGCGGTTGTTTGTCCCCTGCTCAAGAAACCATCTCTTGATGTTGACTACCATCCTCTCCATTTTTGGGAAGGTTATTGAATGGTTGGTTGACTCACAGCTCCAGGCACATCTCGATGCTATTGGATTCCTGGACCCCATGTTAGTCAGGTTTACATCCTGGCTATGGCACCGAGACTGCGCTTGTGGCCTCGGTTGATGATCTCTGCTTGAAAATCAACAGGGAAAATTGTACCCTGATGATTTTGTTAGTTTTTTCAGCGGCCTTTGACACAGTTGATCATGGGGTGTTGTTGAGACAACTATGGGACCTGGCAAGAGTTTTTGAGACCACTAAAGTGGTTCCACTCAGCCCCTCAAAGCAGGGACCTGTCCCTATCCATGATTGCTGGTGCTGAATACATGATAATGAAGACGGTGGAATAACACAAAGAATGGGTAGTAGGAAAGATAAGAGACCTGACAAAATCAAACCAGATCCAACAGGAAGAAGGAACCACAAAATTATCCAAATATGATCCCAGAATAGAAACATATTATGGATGCAAATATCTATCTGCAAAAGTACCATCTGGAGAAACTAAGCAAGTCCCAAGAAAATAGCAAGAATAATATAAAAATGCACCAAACTAACCCTAGTTATGGTTAGGGGTTAACCTTTAGCCTCTGTTTTATCTCATAACTCTTGTAATTCCATTGATGGAGTGTCAGAAACATCTCCCTCCCTATCTAATTACTCTTCCTTATATAACATGAGGGAAACGAGATCACACAAACAAGCTTAAGTCTTCAAACAATCATTGACCAAATATCTATGTGAAACACAGGGGATTAGAAAGGAAGGTTTAAGCTATACATAGCAAACGAATCTCATAGCCATTTTGTCAACACCAGCACACACACCCGGTTATGCAAACTGGTCTTCTATGGAGAAATGGCATGTGCAATCACCCTGTGTGCAACGTTTTGTCCTGCATGCCAATTTTAACCAAAATTTGCATGGGGATGGGGTAGGCTCAGGATTAGGCAAGGACCTAAAATTTTGTAATAGATGCACCTGTTGGGGAGATATTTGTACTCCAAATATCCCAATGACTTGCATTAATCTCTTTGGAAACTAAGTTTAGTTAGCTAGGTGTTTTTTGTCTGGAACTACTAACTGAATAGAAATGAGAATTATCTGTGGACCAGCATGACTTTCAGATATCTTCAACTTGCTCTGATTCGTGATTATTATTAGTATTCAGAAGGCATCCTCTTCCTGGATCAAGAATAAATTTCCTCCTCTCTTAGTGCTCGTTCTGCAACACTCTTTTAGAGTGGACAGTGGCACAAACCCACATTCTGAGTGCTGAGTGAAATCTTGACTATTTCCTCTTTTCTTTCTGTAGCCCTTTTCTTTGCCACCCAGTGCAAAGCAACCCATACTCTCATGAGTTGTAACCACAAAGCTTGATTTTTGCAATTCCTTCTTCTATGGGCTTCCAGCAGTGCTTCTCCATGTGCTTTTAGAGGATCCATCCACACCTAGTTCCCCTTAATGTGTCCCCCCAGCCTTTTAAATTGTTTTAAATGGATTTTATATGGATTTAAAGTTGTTTTATGGTAGGGTTGTGCCCACGCACAGTCAAGTATTTGTATTAGTATCTGTGTTCTAGGATCAAAAAACCCTTCGGTTTAAGAGAGGAGTTAAGGCTCTTACAAATTCAATCATGCTCCAAAACCCATGAAAATGGTTAGGTAAGGCTCCCACCTTAACTTGTGCATCATGTAAGCATAGTAATGACATTGTATAATCTCATATATTGTGCTCGCTTACAACTTAGGCCATTTTTACACAGATGCCCCTGCCGAGTGTGCGGGAGGGTGTTTGATGCAGGGGGGCATCCATGTAAAGGTGGGATGGGTGGTTGTCCATGCGAACAGCACGGGCGGTGGGTGGGGGTACGTGCACGCTCCCAACACACAGACCCCTCCACCCATCACCTCCAAAGAGCCATCCAGCAAACCAGAGGAGGCTCCATGGGTGGTGCACACCCACCTCCACCCACTGCGGCAGCACACCCATCCCCCCCCCCCCCCCCCCCCCCCCCCCCCCCCCCCCCCCCCCCCCCCCCCCCGCTGCTGTCCATGCAAAAAGGGCCTTAGGCTCCATGCCCCCACACTCTGCCTTGGGCTTTCAACCCCAATCCTCTTCCTCTAGAAGTTGGGGGCAACACTGACGTGGAGGACAGCAAGCTCCTCCCTGCACCAATATTATGGACGTGATTACTATCTCCACTCTAGTCACAATTTCTCCTTCATTTATAGCTCCCCTCTCAAGTAGCAGCTGTTCCGCAGACCTTGGCCCTGAATGCACATCACCCATCTTTCAGCCTTGTCCCTCCCATATATTTCCCCCAAGCATCTGTGGGGCCCCTCCCCATAAACACACTGCTCCCCATCTCTGGCTGACTATGAGCCTTGACCCCTCATTTACACCCTCCCAGCATCTAGCTGCCTGCTGTCCATATACACACACTTCTCCCCACCCCTGGTTGCCCCCAGTCTTTTCTGCCAGTACACCTTATACCCATCAACCTCGTTCCCCCTATATAAACCCCCCAGAACTTCGATGTCCCATTGTCCCCAACCTAAATTAAAGCACATACAAAAAATATACGTACACGTTGGCTGTCCCTTGTCCCTGAATACACATCACCTATCTCTCAAGCATGTCTTCCCAATATACACCCCTCCCTGCACCTGTCTGCCCACTGACCATACAGTTACCCACACCTCTTCCTGCCCCCAGTCTCATATGTGCATACAGATAATCCATTTCTCAGCCTTGTTCTCCCATAAACATTCTCCCAACATCTGGCTGCCCCCTCTTGATACAGACACTTCACCCACTGCCCGGCTGCTCCCACTCTTGTCTCCGTGTACACACCCCACATCCATCAGCCTTGTTCCCCAGATATACATCAGCTGTCCCATTCATCCCAACCTAAATGAAAGCATACCATCATCATCATCATCAGTTTTATTGTGGTAACAGTTGCCAACACAAAACAAAAAAAATAACAAAACAACACATACAAAGATACAAATTATAGGGAAATCCCCTTGTAAAACAGATTAATCACTATGGGAGGCTTTCCTCATATTACCGATTATGGCACAAAATTTGGCAACTTGAGCTGATATAACAGGATCTGCGTCTCCGAAACGTTTCACCAAGGCCTGATGGCCACAGGCCCCCAGGCTCAACAAAACTGGCTTTAGAATTGTATCATGAATATCCTTATATAAGCAGCGATCAAAAATAAGATGCGATAAAGACTCCACAGAATAATGCTGGCAAAATCTGCAGTATCTCACTTCATGGGGAATGTTCACCATTCTGCCTTCTACAACTGCCAGTAGTAGCAAGCTAAATCTTGTCAACATAAACACTACCCTTTCTGTCCAGATAGGCAGGGAACTAAGTAAGAGATACCCCGAGATTGAATTGGGAGAAAATTATAAATTTCAGATACCTTCTGTGCACTGACAGCCTCAGAAAGCATTTGGTTTTCTTGATCCAAGATCCTAGATTTAATCAAACTAAGCGCTGCCAGATAGGACATAAGTGACAGCTGCTCATTGGAAAAGCCCAGGTGCACTAAGATCTGGGTTATAAATTTTCCCAGGGTCCCAGTAACATTAAAGTAAAATAAGGCTTCATACACCCCTTGTCTCTCCCTCTGTTCCTCTTCCTTTGTCTCCCCTCCCCACCCCACCCCACCCCACCCCCCGGCTCTCAGATTGTAAGGCCTAGGGCAGGAACCGTGTCTATTCAATTACTTTGTAAAGCGCCAGGTACATTGCTGGTGCTATATAAATGCTTGCTAATAATAATAAATAATAAAAATGCCATCTAGTTCACCAAACTTAAGATGCAACCAAAATTTCAGGATGGCTGATTTAGTCAGGGATGCCATAGAACATATACCAGTTTCAGATCTAAGCAGAGCAATAGGGGTACTTCTAGGGGCATGGAGAATACTCCTAAGGAAACTATTTGGCACAATCTCAAGCTCATTTAGCAGGGCTGGGCCTGATACGGGCATCCCATACAAAAAGTGAGTTGGAACTTTGACTTTGTATATTTTTAAGGCTGGCAGAATCATTTCCCCACCCCGTCCCCACTTTAGAGTAGTAAAAACTGACAATCCCCTTGCAGGTTATATGTGCTTGAGTTCTCGTAATCTTCAGATGAGGGTGCCAGGAAGCTGCTTGGGGAAAAAATCACTCCTAGTTACTTATACACAGGGAACTGCTCAATTGGATGAGCATTCATATATCATTTGTGAAGGGTACGAGATCTGCCAAACAACTATTACTTTAGGTTTTGCATAGTTGACTTCCAGCAGTTCCCTTGAACAGAAGGCAAAAACCCCTCCATCAGGTGTCTTAATCAAATTTGAGTACAGAATATCAAAACTGTATCATCCGCATCAAGCACAACAGACATGGGTAAAGAACCGAACCTAACTGAATGAAAAAGCAGATCCCTCAAAATGAAATCATACAGGGAGAGCAAGGAGCAGACCCTCCTATCCCCAGCTTCAGTGTTGCCCCCCAACCTGCAGAGGAAGAGTATTGGGGCTGAAAGACAACGGCAAAGCATGAGTGCATGGAGCCTAAGCTGTAAGCGAGCACAATATGCGAGACTGTATGTCTTTACTGCTTACATGGCACGCATGTTAAGGTAGAAGCCTTAACTTACAATTTCCATGTCCTTTTGGAACACAACTGAATTTGTAAGAGCCTTAGCTCTTCTCTTAAAGTGAAGCATTTTTGATCCTAGAATTTCCATGTTTTTTGAAAGGTGAATACACTAAATTACCCCTCCTACAACACTACCAGCTCCCCCTGTTCTAACCAACAAGCCCCCACTCCCTTCCCAGAGAAACCAGGAGTCCTGGCTAACAGTTCTCCCTCACTCTAACCAACAAGCCCCCACACCCATCCCAGAGAACCCAAGAGTCATGGCCTCTTCCTGTTGTAACCCACTAGCCTCAGTCCCCTCAGAGAACCCAGGAATCCTGGCTCCCAGCCCCTCCCCCCTATTCCGACCCACTAGTCTCCCCGCCTCCCCCCCCAGAACATAGGATTCCTGGCTCCCAGCCACTCTGCTCTAAACCACTAACTCCCACTCCCCTTGAGACACCCAGGAGTCCATGCTTCCAGCTCCCAGACTTGATGCTTTTTGTACTCCCTGCTCAACATTTCATTATTCAGCCTATAGTAGCATGTTATGGTAGTAAGAAAGTGTTACTATGGTAGTAAATAAGTGTGTAGAAAAGGGAGAATGAGGGGGTCAGAGTCCCTTTGGGAAGGAAAAAGCAGAACACACAACACACTATCCGTACCCAACACACACTGAACACACACACTAGCTGCGTGTAACCATCTCAATGGAACAAACAACACTAGCCACACAATAGGAACACACACAGCATACTGCACACAGCACATTGGCAGCCCCATCTCTTGCTCACCCAAGTATCTCATCTTCCTTCTCCTTCGATACATCTTACAAAAAATTCTACCCCACTTCCCAGTGCGGTGAAAAACACACTTCTTCCCATAAAACAACATCTCGGAAATGGTAGAGTATAATGGGATTAAATAACAGTTGAATACTATGTTAGAATGAATTACATCAATAAAAGCAAGTATCCACGTTCAGTGTGTTTTCCCCATTGGTGGTAACGAGGGAAATGCAGTGAACAAGGGTCCCTGACTATAGGTATGCAGTCGATGACACACTACAGATTTGCCTAGACTGTTGTTTTGCAAGACCATTGGATTCAATGAGATTACTTATTCCAGTACTCTTTCAAACACAGGTAAAGTGACTTGCCGAATGTCAGAAAAGAGAACATAGGTCTTTTGTTAAAGACAAGACAACCCCTTTCTACTTTAGAAAATAGCTATCAATCTGCGCTGATAACTTTCACATTTATTTGGTGGAGAGAAGGAAGCCTTACCATATAATCAAACTCTCCAATTTACCATCTTTAGAGCTCTTTCTAACGGAGTTCATTTGGACATTATGTTATAAATTGGAACTGTACACTCTTTTTGCATACTGATATGAGTGAATATCTATAGGTAATTAATCAGATCATGCTAAAATATTAGATCACTTCTTTATATGAGAGTAAACTTTCTCTCAGAGGAGCAACTAAATATGCAGTTATGGGTTATTATGAGTGCTTCTGATAGGTGTGAACTTTAGAAGCGTATGCCAGTCATGCCAATAGGTAACTGTGTGTTAAATGAGAATGTATTTATAGCATGTTTCATGAAAGAAGCAATATTAATCAAGTCCAGCACAGGATCCAAGCGTGCTGCTGGGGAAAACAGCCTAATACAAACTTTCCACACATTGTAAAAACTAATCAGATTTCTATATTCTGGCCCATCAGGTGTAAATGCCATCTTCTAGCTTTTGCTTTCCCTGGGCTACTCACAGACTGAGTAGCAAGAGGCATTTTGCTACAGCAGGATGTAGAACAGTCCCTGAGGATATGCCAAAGACAAAGAGGGTAGAGAAAAAAATGGAGTTGATGCATCTCTAATAAGAACATTTTTCTTGATATCATACCACTTTCAACTAATTAGTATTTTGAACAGCACAGGTTGAACATTTTTATCCTGAATGTAACCAATTTTGTAGTGCTGACATTATTGCACGTGGCACCTTCTGAGGAGCCCTGTACTGAACAGCAGAACATGGAAACAGAATTGTGCACAACTGAAGAACTTGGACTCCTCAAAGAGTCAAAGAATTAGGCCAGCCGAGTCACCTCTGTAATACTCCACAGACATTATAATGTCTCTTTCACAGATATCATCAGGAAGCTGGCTGAAATTTTTTTAGACAAAATTTGTTTCTGCTAAAACAAGACCTTTGTTGGAAAATGAAACATTTCAAACAAGTGTTGTTTTTTTCCATATATATTTTTTTTTCAACATTTTTGTTGCAAAGTTTAAAATATAATTCTTGAAAATGTCACAGAAAAGGTTATTTAAAAAAAACAAAAAATAAAAATAAAACAAAAATACAGCTTTCCACTTTGCAGTCTAAGGCTCCCTTCAGCTGGGGCTGGCCAGAAGTGGAGCCCATGAATCCCTTTCAGGGGCAGCTCAGCCTTGCTATACACATTTAATAGAATAAGCATGGAAACCTAATCTTCATCACTGTGAGAAGATCCTCAACCAACAAAACCAGAGCAACGTCCATTATATGTAGAGGCTATACACCAAAGCTGAAGGAACTGGGAATCTCAAATGCTGCTGTTATGGCTATATCACCACCTCCTCAATCTTTTCCAAGTGGACAGTTGCTACAGAGATTATTAGCACTTTCTGCTCATGGTGATGTTGCTTCAGATGGTATGGGGTAAGATGAAGGTAGAAAATAACCCCAGCTGCATTACTGTCCTGTTGTATGCACGCCATTCTTAACTAGTTCCAGTTGTGAGGGATAATGTAAGTAAATAATGTAAGAAATACTTTTCACTTGTATAGCACCTTTAACTGGACTATCTTAAAGGATGTTAACTGATTAACCCTTAAAATGAAGGTAAATAAAACCAACACATTTTGCTGAGAACCGAGAGGGCAGCAGTAGTAGTAACTTCTGAGAACTTGAGTAGGAAACTTGTGTTTTACTGTTGGCTCTGCCACTAAGTTGCTGTGTGAGCTAGCAGAAGTACTTGACTTTCTCCTTGCTCCTAACCATAGCCTATCTTGTCCATTTGGATGATAAATTCTTCTGGAACTTATAATATAATATATAATTATAATATTAAACCACATAAATCTGATGAAGTGTTACATACAAGAATTGAGAGTAGATTTTACATTAGTATGTGACCAAACTCCCACCCACCCCGACAAACCAGGAAGGATAGGTTTGGTAATTGAGAAGAGTCTTATTTAGGAGATCAGCAAGCAAGGTTCTTGAGAATCTTTGGGATAATTCAGCTTGACAGGGCAATTTTTGGTTCCTGATAACAAACCAATTTGAGCTGTTCCCTAGCACATGGCATTAAAAAAAAAGCTTAATTACTAGTAACATGAAATCCAGCTCTCTAAACACCATTCAGAAGACACCCCAAATTAAAAATGAAGGGAAGCTTGGGAGATGCAATAATTTTTGTAGAATGGTGACCAGTTTAATTCTAGATTAGAAAAGAGAAAAGGCAGAGGAATTAAAAAGAAGTGGTACAAGCCATAATTAAAAATATATTGATTGACCCAATATAAAAACCAATGCACAGACAGGTCAAAATGTCTGTAGCAATGAAGGAAACTAGTCACTTAAGGGCTTAAGTTGCTACTTGCATCAGCCAACAGAGGAAGCTGAAGCTAGGAGGCATTTCTCAAATGAAGGTCAAAGTCAATACATGTGTTAGAAATGAAATGGCATCAAGTTTACTCTGCAGTCCAGATTTAAGTCACTGTTTCTTTTTCTTATTCATTACTCTCCTTTTTAACTAGTCTTTGGTGAAACAACCTTCAAGCACGGTCAAACGAACAGGCAGACCCGAGATTGGAAGCTTAGCCAGCATGCTGCAGTACTCCCCCTTCATTCCTCAGGATAGTAGCCTTCTAGGCGGAGTAATGCATTCTTCCTATTGTGTGAAGTTGATCTTTCCGAGGACCATTATGAAGCAACTTGAAACCTCCTCCTACAAGTGGGTGGATTCCTCTGAAAGGATTTGGAGTAGTAGTGCGAGCCTGCAAGCAAACATATTATCGGATAAGTGTGTCTGGAGAGAAAAGTCACGTAGAGACAGTAGGAGAGTATTCAGGTTGTTTGTCTGGATCTCTTTTACAAACAGAGATGTGTCAAACTCATGAAGTCATTAATATTCTCACATCATGATTTTGCCCAAGAAATCCTTACTGTTCATATTACTTTCTCTGCACAGAGCTTTAACTGAAGAAGTTTCCAAAATGAAAGCCGATTTTCACTGGCTTCTTGAAGTCTGCAAAGACCCATGTTCACCATGTTTTCCCATTTCCACTAATGGAAAAAATGCAGTGAACATGGGTTCCTGAGTGTAAGAGATAGAAATGTACTGAATGGTCCACCTTGAGATTATGGTAATACTGTTAATGCAGAGGTTTTATTTTGTAATTAATTTTATATGTACTTTTGTTGTTTTTAACATCTTCTAAGCTGCCCTGAATCGCTTGAGAAAAAATATTTTTGCATGTTAAATTCACTAGCTTCTAAACAGGACAGTTATGATTGTGTTTGGAATTTGATTTTGTTTATTTGGTGTGGAATGTCATGCGACATATATTCGGGAGCAACAAGAAAACATGTTATGCCTCTGTGTTCCCCTTGGGAAAATAGCCCTTTGTTTAGTTTGGCAGTGGAACTGCATATATAACAACTTCATAATTAACACTCCAGCCTTTGAAGTGCTCAGCTAGTGCAAGCCCCATCTACAGGAACCAGGACCCCACCTGTGCAAACACTTTGAACAACAGGCTGGTCTTTTCCATTAAATGATACACTACAGAACCAAAAAAGCTGCACACGGTTTTATCTCCCATCCCATAACAAACTCATGGGCTTCAGGCTCAACATCTTCTCTCCTGTATGGAAGTGGTTCCAGATTGAGATGCTCCTTGGAGCTCCACTGCAATATTAATTCTCAAGAGGAAGACATGCAGTCCTTCACATAAAATAATATCAGCTACTTGGGGCTTTAGAGAGTAAAACCTCCTCCCCAACTACCCCACACTGCCTTCTCTATGGATGTTAGAAAGCTAGTGGTGATCCTGAAGCCCTTTCAGGAGAGTAGATTTCATTCTACAGTTCTTTGTTAATCAATATTGGGATTTTGCTTACCTGTTAAAAAACCTTGGCCTGTCCATGTATGGTTAGCAAAATCCATAGAAGTCAATGATCTTTTATGAGGTGTATCTGACTGGGAGAGAAAAAAAAAAGGGGGGGAGGAAATAGGTCTGTGTTCATTATAGCGGTCTTGTATATTAAAGGTTGGAGTATGGATTTTGTGATGCAGCGACAGTGTGGAGTACTAGTACTGAAGAGATGAGCCTCTGGCAACTCCTATCCCAGCCAGGGTCACAGAATCCTTGTTCAAGAACAGTCTGCAGATTGCTCTTTACAGAGCACCAGGCCTATTCAGACCATATAGATGGGATTCAGAGATATTACTCTCAGTACTTGCAAACCTGTTTTTAGATCTCAATTGTCTGGAAGGAACCGAGGCAAGCAGTTTCTGTAATTCCCAAAATTGCAGGGGTCCCAAAACTGTTACTGTGGGGAGGCTGTTGTGAGACTCAAAGAAGGAAGGGGAGAGGCTTCCTGTACACACATCCACCCCTTCCTACCACAATCTCATCTCAAATGTGCAAACCTACAAAACTCACCCTGAATGTATGAGTAGTGTTGGGTCTTGAAAACTGATCAATGACGACGGTTCGCTCTCTGAGTGGTCGTCGCTCAGTACTGTCAGGCACTGCACTTGACACTCGGCTGTGAGGGTACCTCACTCTATGCTGGAAAGAAGAAAAGGAAGTCAGTGCTGAAAGAAATGCAGTAATTAGCATTGCTATAATAAAAAGCCCTTTACTTTGCAATTTAATTTTTTTTTAAAAAATCCAGCCTGATTCTCAACTAACCAAAAAGCATTTGAGTGAAGAGCTTCTACAATGACTTGCCTGGACATTTCAATTGAATGTTAAGTAAATGAAAATTAAGATATTACATATTACAGAAAGGGCAAAGTGAAGTGTAATTGCAAGAGGTTCTGTGTAAGACTAAGAATGAGAACGAGATTAATCCCATTACATGTGTCCCATGTTCTTCAAAAGAACCGTGCTGTACCCGAATATTAAAAAATGACAAGGCTACAACATTTTGGCACAATGGCAGTACCCAGCGTGCTGAAAAAAGATGCTTATCTTCATGGTTAACAAGTGCTTCTCCAGAATTGATCTTGTACTTTTTTCTATCCCTCTATCCCACGAAAGCCCTTCCATAATGGTCTTGTAGAGTTACAATCTTTGAGAGTTAGGTCAGTGGTTCCCAAACTATGGGTCATTACCCATAGTGAGGTTGCAGCATCCCTGCATGAGGTTAAGATCATGATGATGGGTAATTTCAGACGTGATGGGCCCGGAGGTCCGCCACGCTAAACCAAGGACCAGGATCCGTTTCGGATCCTGGTCAGGAATCAGTCCGGCCGTCCTTTAGACGTGCCGGCCTGATTCCTAGCGGGTATCGGGGAGGGGGCGGGGCTGCACGGAGCAACATGCAGTCTCACAGCCCCCCCCCCCCCTCGCTCCCTCGGCTGCCCGCCCTCCAGGAGACGGGCAGGCGCAGTGGCCAATCCGGCCGCTGCGCCCGATCCCCTCCCATGGTCAGGACCACGATCCAGGCCGGCTGAAGGTAACAGACATAACTTTCGGCCGATCCCGGATCGTGGCCACCGTGATCACGGTTGGGGCCTGATCCCACCACAATTCTGGACCTCCGTGCAGCCGGAGGTCCAGAATCATGGTCAATTTGATTCCTGTCAGTGGTTCACTGTGGTGAACATCTGGCGGGGAGCAAATAGATGATACGGGACAAACTGCCACCAAAGGGGATTCACTGTGGTTGACCGTGGTCTCATAACGTCTAAAATTACGCGATGTTTGCATGTCTGTTGTTGTTATCTGGGGTCACAGAATTACATTTAAATCCCAAAATGGGGATATGCAGGCAAAATTTTGGGAACAGGTCTGGACAGAGAGGAGAACCATTTTAGTTCAACAGATAAATGCGATTTTAGGACTATATCTAGTTTTGTTGTCTATAGTTTACATTTTTACTGATTAAGGTAGGAGGGGATATATTTTATTTTATTTATTTAGCCATATTTATATGCCGCCCCTCATGCCTATGGCATCTCGGGGTCACTTCCATACAACATAAAATACTTTTAAAATCACTAGTTTAAAATTACAATAATTTACAAGATTTAAAACCCCCATCATCCCTCATTTAACCACCCCCCAAGGCCCGGGAGAACAGCCATGTCTTACAGGCCCGTCGAAAGGCCAATAGACTCGGGGCCAAGCGGGCTTCCTCCGGGAGGGAGTTCCGTAGCCGTGGCCCTGCCACCGAGAATGCCCTCTCCATTGTGGGCCCCCATCTTATGCGGGGGACCTCCAGGAAGGTGTACCCGGCGGACCGAAGGGTCAAGGAAACCGATGCTATCAAGGTGAGCCTGGAGCTGCCAAGCCACTGCCTGTTCAATAACCTTCCCTAAAAAGGGAAGGTTAGAGACGGGCCGGTAGCTGGCAAGTGCATCCACATCCAAAGATAGCTTCTTCAGCAGGGGACGCACCATGGCCTTCTTGAGACCGAAGGGCAATCTCCCCTGCCGAACAGACGCATTGATTACCCCCGCCAGCACTGTCCCCAGTGTCTCCCTGGAGGCTTTCACCAACCAGGACAGGCAAGGATCTAATTCACAACTAGTGCCTCTGACAGACCCCAGGACATCTACCACATTGGCTGGCGTCATTTCTTGAAACTCATCCCAGAAAGATGGACCAGACGGGGTCTCCATCACCTCATGCTCCGTTTCTGCTGTTCCTAATCCAGTGTTGAATTTGCAAAGTAGATTGCAAACTCCTCACAGCAGGCCTGGGACAAGTCCCCGTCCAGGCAGAGGGAGGCTGGACTGACCAGCCCCCGCACCACTCGGAACAGCTCCGCTGGGCGCGACTTTGCAAACGTTATGAGGGTGGCAAAGAATTCTTTCTTTGCCACCCTCACAGCCTCAACCTAGGACCGTAAATGGGCTCTATGGAGAAGTCAGTCAGATTCAGCGCGAGTCCGACGCCAGCATCGCTCTAGTTGCCTACCTTCCTGCTTCATACACCGCAGCCCCTCAGTAAACCAAGGGGCCCTGCGGCGACGAGGCAGAGACAGGGAACGACTCGGAGCCACCCTGTCAATGGCCTCCCCGAGCAAGATGTTCCACAGCCGAACGAGTTCATCAACAGAGTAGCCATCAAAAACCAGGGTTAAATCCCCTAGGGCCTCCTGGAACTGCTGAGGTTCCATCAGCCTCCAAGGGCAGACCAACCTAACTGGTCCCCTCCCATTCTGGAGGTGAGACACTAAGAGACTGGTCTGAAGGAGATAATGATCCGTCCATGACAAGGGCATAACCTTCGAATCCCCCACTACCGGATCACCTGCCTCAAAGCCAGAACAGAACACCAGGTCGAGGATATGTCCTCCCACGTGGGTTGGGCAGTTGACAACGTAGGACAAGTCCACAGTTGCCATGAACTCTCGCTCTGCTCCCACAAGGCCGGCATGGGCATTGAAGTCCCCCAGGACCAAAACCCTGGAGGAGTTCAGCGCCATCACCAAGACCAGCTCCGCTAGAGCGGTCAGGGATGCTGCTGGGCACGAAGGGGTCGGTACACCAGCAGCACCCTCAAATTGCCCCTAGCCAAATCGAACACCACATGAAGGGCCTCAATCCCGGCAATATCTGGAACTGGATACCTCCTAACTGGCCACATCTCTTTAAAAATCAAAGCTACACCACCTCCCCGGCCCCCAGTGCGAGGCAGATGCTGCACGGCATAGCCAGCTGGAACGAGATCAGCTAGGATCGGCCCTGCTCCCTCATCCATCCAGATCTCCGTTATACATGCAAGGTCCGCCCCCCCCCGTCCAGGATCAAATCCCAGATCACTGGGGCCTTATTGACCACGGACCTTGCATTTAACAGCATCAGTCCCCCACTGGCAGACCCTGGGTTCTGCTCCTTGGTAATCTCAGGTGGGGGGTAGGCTCTCCTTACCTCCACAAGGGACCTTGGTCCCCTGGGAACCCGAGCCCTATACCCGCCCCCCCAGACCATACTGTCCGCGCCCACGACGACCCCTATGGCCATCTTCCCCCTCCCCCCGTCCACACCTACCTGCCCCCCTCCTGACGGCTATTCTCCCAGAACCCCCGGAGGTCCCAATCCCCTCCCAAAAAAACCCCACCTCCCCTTCCCCCACACACCCAAGCTCCCCACTAAAATAACCAGGTGACACCCTGTCACCACTGAGCAATTTGAGAATCAAGCGGTTTTCCACCTCCACCAGTAAACTGCTGAAATGTCTTAACATAGTGAAATTATTAGTCATTTGACAACCGACATCAGTACTGATGCACACAATGTATACAGTAAATACTATCTTTAACAACAATCTAAGTTATCTATTAACAACAATGACAAGTGTTTCACTGAGGTAATAAATAGTACCCAAAACTTGCACCTAACTTCCGTATTATAACTATCACCCCACTTTCTACGCTTGTTTCCACATTTATGTAGACCTATAATATTTGTTTGAGATGTATATATAGTTATGCTTTATTACATAAGTCACTCAGAAAATACAGGTCTAGTCACAATGCTTTTTCATGTCCATATTTTTGTATTTGTTATTATTTGGTTACTTCCTGACCCTGGGGCACACACGTTAGGCTGTACCTTTTTTGTTTTGTGTCTAATTTTAATACAATTTGGACAGATTGTACCCCTCATTCACATAAATGCGCCTGCTAAGTTTCAGAAAGCTTGGATGAAGGGTCCTGATTTTAAAACCATTACATTATGGTTTGTAATTCTTTTCTGTCTGTAACGTCTTTTCTGCCCATCCAATTTGGATGGGATTTGGTCAGGTTGTACCCATCACACGATGGATCATCTGTGCCAAGTTTCAGAAAGATTGGACAAATGGGATCCTATTTTATAAGCAATTTATATTTTGCTGTTTGCACACACATTTCCAGCAGTAGCATCTTTGTTGTCCATCCAATATTTATTTATATTTATACTCCACCCTAATCCCAAAGGCTCTTGGGGACTCACAACCACATATAAAATACAAATGTAAAAACAAACAATTAAAACCCCACAGAACTAAAAACACCCCATCACTCTTCCCCTCAATCTATCCCTGCCCATTGAATGCCTGGCCAAATAAAAAGGTCTTACACTGTCTCTAGAAGACATTCAAACTGGGGCTCATGTGAGCCTCCAAGGGAAGGGAATTCCAAAGCTGTGGGGCAGCCACTGAGAATGCCTCTCTGTGGGTCCAAGTCTATGAAACCGGGCCAATGATGGAAACCGCAAGAGGCATTCTTACGGGTCACAAAGGAGCATAAGGAGAAAGGCGGTCCTGCCAAGATGGATGAAATTTGGACTCCGTGTACCCCTCATGTAAGGGATCATCCAGGGCCAGCCCTACTGTGGGGCCGCTGCCCCGGTCCCGGGGGGGCCCGCACTCGGGGTCCCCAGCTCCCAGCCTGACAGTGGTCGGGAGCTGTGGACCCCAAGCACAGGGCCTCCCTGGTGGAGTCCGACTCGACTGGACTCCGACTGGCAGGCAGCGGAGGGGGCCAGCAGGAGTGCGGGAGAGGCAGAGGCCCCACATCTCCCACACTCCCTACCCCAGCCCACCACCGGCTGCCTATCAGTCTCTCGGCCAGGGGAAATGTGGGAGAGGTGGGGCCTCTGCCTCTCCCTCATTCCCCCTGGCCGAGACAGTCAGGCAGCAGGGGGGAGGGCAGCGGAACTTCCGGTGGCAGCGGGCAACACGGCGGCAGATTTAATCTGCTGCCACGGTGCATGTCCCGCCCGAGGATCCGAGCCCGGCGCAGGGCTCAGGCCAGCAGCGATAGTGGTGGTGGCGGCGGCGGATCAGGTAAGTGATTCGAAATGGCTGGGCTTGGGGATGGCTGGAAGGGAGTCCCCCTCCGCCTGTCCCCGAGCCCAGACAGCGCACTGCCCCGAGACCAAGCCGGGAAGTGCCCCCTGAGTCGGGGAGCGCCCCTAGGCCCGCCAGCCACCAAATTTCAGCCAAATTATCCTGAGCGATCATCAGACAGCCATTCAGGAGGGAAAAAACTAGTGTACAATCCTGGGAGGGGAGGGGGGAGCAGACAGCACAGAGTCAGGAGACATGATTGATGTCTACGCTGGCCAACAAGCATCGCAAGCACATCCCACACACTCGCATGACACCCTGTGATTGCTCAAGGCTTCCAGACTCCCAGAAACAATCATGGGGGCTGTGGGCAGGGCACGACAAAGATTTAAATTGTCAGAGCCAGGCTTTTTCCTCTTGTTCTGGATTAGTCTCTGACATGTCAGATGGCGTCTTCATGCCTGCCTGCCTACCTGCTCTGCTCCTCCACTGCCACCTGCCCACTGCTGTTCCTGCCAGTATATGTGTCTTTCTCATACCTGCATGTCCAGCACTCCTGGGGTACTGTCTGATACCTTGTCATGTCTTTGGATGCCTATGCCTATGCCGATGCCTGCCTGCCTGCCTTGCTCCTCCACCGCCCCCTGGTGCCCGCTGCTGCTGCTCCTGTTCCTGCCAGTGCATGTCTCTCTCTCTCATACAAGTCCTGCCCCCTGCAAATTGAGAAACCATGTCACGTCTTGGGGTGCCAATGCCTGTCTGCCTTGGTTTGTGATGCCAATTGGCCAGCAGAAATGTCAATCCTGTATCCATTTTGTATGTGCAAGGTGATGCACATAGGAAAAAATAATCCAAATTATATGTACACAATGCTGCGTTCTAAATTAGGATGAACCACTCAGGAAAGAGACTCTGGAGTCATTGTGGACAATACACTGAAATCCTCAGCTAAATGTGCGGCAGCAGTCAAAAAAGCAAACAGAGGGTGAAAACAGACATGACGCTATCCACCCTTGGTGGTCATTTATGCATGTTTCAGGGCTGCATAGGGCACCAATACAGTCCTGCAACATGCATAAATAACCAACAAGGGTGGTTAAAGGGTGGTTAGCGTCACGTCTGTTTTCACCCAGAAGGTTAGGAATTATTCAGAAAGGGATAGAGAATAAAACTGAAATATCATAATGTCCCTATATAAATCAATGGTGCAACCGCACCGTGAGTACTGTGTGCAATTCTGGTCACCCTATCTCAAAAAAGATATAGTAGACCTTGAAGTGGTGCAGAGAAGGGCAACAAAAATGATCAAGGGTTCAGAATGGCTTCCGTATGAAGAAAGGCATGATAGGTTAGGGCTCTTCAGCTTGGAGAAGAGAAAACTGAGAGGGGATATGATAAAGGTTTATAAAAACTTGAGTGGAATGGAACAAGTAGATCAGGAATGTTTATTTACCCTCTCAAGTAGTACTAGAACTAGGGGACACTCCATGAAACTAACTAGTGGCAGATTTAAAATAAATAAAAGGAAGTATTTTTTCACTCAACGTACAGTTAAATTGTGGAATTTGTTGCGAGAGGAGGTTGTCAGGGCCAGTAACATTGCTGGGTTTAAAAAAGGACTGGATAAGTTCTTGGAGAATAGGTCCTTTTAACAGCTATTAGCTAAGTAGATTACGAGATGGGAACTTTTTACTGTTGGGAGCAGGTAGTGGTCAACAGGGAATGGGATTGCCCATTGTGATGCTGATACTTCTCCCATGCGATTGAGATTGGCCACTGTCGGAGGACAGGATGCTGGGCTTGATGGACCATCGGTCTGACTCAGTATGGCACTTATGTTCTTATCCTCATCCTGTTCTGCTAACACCCAACTCCCACCCCTGCTTGTTACTGGAAAGTTGGAAGCATTTACTTAGGAAAGAGCCACTATGGGATTCTCTGATGTTCTCTGTGACAGTGCTGCAGCATGTGTTTGAGATGCCCATTAGCCAGTCTGCATGTGTCCATCATGTCTCTGGATTGCTAGAATATTTCCCCCTCCCCTCTGCCTTGCTGTCTGAAGGCCCAGTTATTTCCTGGAATTTTAATTTTTGTCCCAAAATGTTCAGAACTAATATCCGCACAACTTCTGTTGAAATCACAAAAGTTTTCTCTCTTATAAAATTGGGACCCTTTCTCCACTCTTTCTGAAATTTGGCAGGGATGATCCCTTGTGTGAGGGGAACATCCTACCCCCAAAGGTCATCTAGACTGAGTGGAAAACAAAGATGCTACACCTAGAAATGTGTGTACAAACCATAAAATGATTAAATTGGTTATAAAATCAGGACCCTTTATCCAATCTTCCTGAAAGTTGGCCGGGATGTTCCCTTTTAAGCATGGGTACAGAGAGTACAAATTTCACCCAAATTGCATGGAAAATAAAGACACTATAGCTGCAAATGTGTGCATAAACCACAAAACTTCAACTGCTTGCAGAATTGGGACCCATTATCCAATTTTTATGAAATTTGGCAGGGACGATCACTTTGGTAAGGGGTACAATCGTTCCAAATGTCAAGCAAATTAGATAAACAATAAAGATGTCACAGCCAGAAATTAATCTCCCATAGAAATCAATAGGGAAAAAACAAAATATAATAACGATAATGAATTTATATATAACAAAATTACAAAATACGAAAAGAAATAATAATGAAGTATAACAAAATTACAAAATACGAATTGGGTCCCTGGTGCACTCCCCTAGGTACATGTCACATAACATGCTCACCCCCTTAACCATTATTAGTATGGGGTAATGAAATCCACCATTTGCCCATTCCACAGCGCCACAGCATGCTTGTGTTGCAAAACTTTATATTTTATGGTTATTATACGTATAACTGTATGTGTAAATATTGATTAATTTTAAGGTGGGCCTAATGCATTAGGGTCCTTACCTATGACGAATTCAAATGAATAATTAATCATTTGCAATATTCTGAACCACTATTGAGTAGGGGGTACATTAGGCAATCATTAAAATTGCTCAAGGGTGACATGTTGTCACCTGCCATTTTCTCTTAATGTATGCCCCAGACATCTTAAATAGCACAAATTTACTTATTTATTTTAAAAATGTGCTACCCCGCCCCTCATGCCACACTATAGACGACAGACAATAATTTCAACATGTACCTGCATTCTACCAGACTATTTAGGCTATTAAGTGGTTTGTGCCCACTCCACCTGCCACTAATGTATAGCGGACATGAGGGAAGTTCATGCAGCCTGCAATAAAGTTAGATAATCTCTCTCATTTACATTCATTTTTAGTAAACTTCATTTTCTGGTGTTCCTATGCTACAACAATGTAACAATGATTCCTTGGCAAAACACGGTGAAGAAATATTTAAATCCAAACACATATAGACACAAAATGAACCTCTTCTTTAAAAGCTTAAAGAAAAAACACTTAGTTTATTTAAAAAAAACAAAAAACCTGAAAACAACTTTAAGTATATGTCTTACAAAGCTTTGCCGTGATCCAGGAAAGGAAAGATATTGTTCAACGGCTTCCGAGTTTATTGGCGGTAACTTGTTCCGGGTTGTAGGCAAAGGCAGAGAAGAAAAGCGATCTAAGGCAGCACACCTGTGGGATTTCAATGCCGATTAAACAACTTCTCACTATTGCACCAGGATTTACACTTACTAACAAAGCAGACTGTACCGAACAGAACAGTTAATGCAATAGCGGAGTCTCAAGTAATTGCTATTACTCACAGAGCAATGATTTTGTCTACGCTAATGTTTGGGCTCTTTTTTCAAGTATGGAAACATGCATCTGAATACATCTGAAAGTTCTTAACTCTCTGGTAATACTTCAGGTACACCCTATAACAATGCAAACACCTCAAGTTCAAGAAGCTCAAAGAAGCAAAAAAGCAGAAATAAACACTCACAGTTTAGTCCCTCTAAGGACTTCATCACTGTAAACATTAGGAGTCTTTGAGCGCTGTGTCTCTAAAGTGAGGGATGGTAGCCTTCGATGGGCTGGCATTTTCCTAAAAGATCCCTGAAATACCCGAGATGATGAGAGAACACTGTTATCAGCAGTTCGCCCCAGCCGACTCCTTGCCGAGCTGAGAGAACTGGAGCCTGTGTTATGTGGTTTGTCTTCTTGCTCATTCCTAGAAACGAAAGGCTTTTTAGTATAACATCATTGCCACTAATATCAATTAAACCCTCTCCCCACCACTTCATTTCATTTATCAACACAAAGAGAGGTTTGGATATTTAATAAGGCTGTGCATTTGGGTTTTGACAAAATACAAATAAACCAGAGAAAGCCCTTTTCAGCTTCCATGTTCAAAACAAGAATATTAGGTCTGTGTATTCAGGTTTTGAGCGAACCTAACATTTCCTGAAAAATATATTATCTGAGGTCTTGAACTGGACCCCCAAAACTGCAGCACACATCTATTATCTTTGAGCTGAGCTGCTTTCCGTTTCTCAGCTTAGCCGCCTGTTTAGGGAGCCTGTAGTGAGCCTTCCCCACCTGCAGGGGCTGTGTGTCTCAGAACTGGAGTCTTCAGCCCTGCAGCCAGGCACAGCTCACCAGAGCCTAACCCAGCCAGGGAGAAATTGTAAGTCTTCAGAAGCTTCATTCCTCCCGTCCCCAAGCCAGCGACCACTCCTCAAGCCAGTAACCCCGCATGAGCCAACCCCATGCCCCATTCCCACCTAGGAATCCCACTCTCTGAAAGCCAATGAATCCACTCTGAGCCAGAATTCCACACACACCCCAAGCCAGAACCATGCCTCATTCCCCCTCCCCAAGCCAGCAGCCTCCTCCCTGAGCCAGCCCCATGTCCCATGCCCACTTCCCAAACCAGCAACCTTTTCTAAGCCTAGTCGTATGCCCATCCCCCCCGCAAGGTAGTGACACTCCCCTGCAAGCCAGCCCCATGCCCTATTCCCCCATTCCCAAGCCAGTAACCCCCGCAACTCGAGCCAGCCCCATATTCCATTTCCCCCTTTCCCTAGCCAGCTCTATGCCTCACTCTCCATCACGTCAGTGATCCCCCTAAGCCAGACCCATGCCCTGTTCTACCCTCCCCAAGCTAACAACTTCCCCACCAAGCTAGCCATATTCTCCACTTTCCCCCAAATCAGTTCTCCCCTTTTAAAATTGGTAGCAGACTTGGTAGCAATTTTGACTACATTTTCCTTTCCTTATAGGCCTGTCAAACTGGCAGAGCCTCACTACACTTCTGCACCAAATATGCAAATGACCCTTATGCAGAGACCTGTGTTCACTGCGTTTTCCACATTGGTAACAACGGGGAAAATGCAGGGAACACGAGTAGATACAAATACAAATAAATGCAAATACTAAAACCACAAACACTTGACCCCATGCACAGCCACAATTTTTAAAATTAAAATCTGAAAGCAACTTTTAGAAGACAAAATGGAAAAAAATATTGTTTCTATCTTTGTGTTCAAGTAGATAGTTACTGCTTTACAATCTGTATCTGGTTCATTTTCACAACAGCTCTGTGTGATAGGTCACAAGGCCACCCAGTGAGTTCATGACTACGATAGGATTTTAACCCTGGTCTCCCAGATTCAAGCCCAACATTTTATCCAGTAGGTGACAGCGGCTCTACAGCAATACATACTGCATCTTCTCTGCCAAGCCTGAATGCCTCCGTTGCAGTGGTTTAGCTTGAATTGTCATGACACCATTTAAATCACTGTATAAACTGCTGGAGAAACGGTGAACCTAAAGAAAGCAATCCAGGTAAATGTATTAGCCCTTTCAGCATCATTAACATACATGGAAGAAAGCCTCCAAATAAGTACACACTTAGGGAAAAACACTATGGGAGAGTGCAGAATATGCTTGAAAGAAGTCAATGCAAGTCATGAAGGAATGCCACTCCACTCCTACACGTATAAAACATGCATGCAATAGGGGTAAAAACTCTTCAAGTCAAAACTTTAAAACAAAAGATTATTTACTCAGAATTCTTTTAACAACAGATATTATGAAAAAGTAGTATTTAAACTAACAATTACTCTCAGCCACAGCAATACCCCAAGTTTTTGATGACTGAGTGAAAACATGACAATAGCCCACAGTAGTCCAAAGTCACTTGCTCATCAGTTTGGTGGCCACCAGATGTTCGCCCACTTCCACCTCAAGGTGGGCAGACGGGTGGGCAGCCGCTACCAGATGCATCATCCAGAAAAGTTCGGTGGTATGACGCAGGTTAAGGCTCACCCAAGCGGGCTAATCTGGGCTAACCTGTGCCCTTCTGTTAGGCACCTCCCAGCCCCACCATGATGCAAGGTCTGAGGATTGGGCCAAGAGGAGCGCACCTCACCCGGGTCCCCTGATCAGCTGTTTGGTGTGCTCCTCCAGCTCTCCCCTCCCTCCCCCCCCCCATATCAGCAGTTTGGCAGCAGCCCCTCATGAGGGCCCAATCCTGCTGTGCAGCAGGGGTCTGGGAGTCCTACCGCATGTGGATGGCTCCTTGGCTGATCCGTGGCATGGAGGAACTTGTGACAGCAGCCCTCCACCCACATTCCACAGCAAGGAGCTGCTCATTGGACTGCCCTCCCCGCTGGCCCAAAGTGTGGGCGGGCAGGGACTCCAGCTCACCCCTGTCACGTTTGTTTTCACCCTATGTATAAGTATCTGTATACATGATGCTATGTGGTGGCATTAAGGTTTTACTGGCATTTGTCTAGGTTACCTGCGAGTAATGAAACCATGCACCAATACAAAACGTTTGTTTGGTTTTGAGAGGCACACATTGTCAAAAGCTATTTTAAATATTTTAAAGGTCTTCATAAGAGTTTTTTTGGTCCCATATTGTGAATTCCCAATGAATGTGAGAGTATCAGGAATACAATGCCTACCACCTCACACTGTTTTGGGGAAAAACCAAGGGGAGGTGGTGCCAGCAGCACAACCTCTCGTGGAAACGGTTAGGTGATCTGTTTGAGCCTGTGCGTCTCAATATGTTGGGGATACTTTGAGAAGTTCTTGATCTCACACCATGAAAAGACTGCCATGCAGGGCTGCCCAGAGATTCCTGGAGCAGAATACCATGTCGTCCCCCTTATCATCCACTGTGTTCAAACCTACATCCAAATTTACTCCGGTTTTAAACGAGGCGCTGAAAAGCGCCTCCTGAGCCCCGCGTTGAGAGAAAAGTTGCCGGCAGCGGCGGCGGCTGGAGATGCGGTGCTTTGAAAAGGCGTGTTCTGAAAACCTCACTGGCTTTCAGAATGTGTCTCTTCAAAGCACCGCATCTCCAGCCACCGCCGCTGCTGGCAACAGGAAGCACATCACTTACGGCAGCGCGGGGAGTGTGTAAACACACCCTGCGCGGCTTTTCTCTCAACGCGGGGCTCTGGAGGCACTTCTCAGCGCCTCGTTTAAAAGCGGCCTTTGTTGTGGGGCCCTCCTTCTATGTGAGGCTCAAGGAAAGTTGGTGCCGCCTCCATTCTAATCCTTTGGGTGGCCTTGCCATCATTTGAGGTGGAATGAAGACTTACTCGGGCCACAAACTGAGGTCATCCCTGGCTGTGCTTATGTCAGCAGTGGCCCCATCCCTGTTGGAACACTGTGACAAAGCGAGGAAATCACCACCCTGCTCTTTTAAAGAATGGTCATCCCCTTGCCCTTTTACAGAACGGTCTTGCCCCTTGTGGAGTGACATGATGTCACAGCACTTTGTAAGGTTGAGAGCACACCAGACAGGACCAGAAAAGAGGAGGGAATTCTCCTCAGCTAGTATATGTGACCAGCCCAAAGAATGTCCCCCCCACCCCAGACTGTTTTAGCTGGTCCCAGGAGACCATCCAGAACTTGGACAGTTATTGTGGCAGATTAACTTCAGAGAGGAGAATCTGGAGCATCAGTAGCAGTGGTATAGATGTCAGCTCAAATGCCAGTGATTTCCTGTACTAGCTGATGTGGTTCTGACAGGGGTTTTAAGACAGTGTGAAATGGAGGAGCACAAGGAGGTAGTTAAGGAGGTCTGACATAGCAAGAAGACATCTGCCTTACCAGCACACCTGTGTCAATTATGGGCTCCATTGTTTTGGTGTGTATGAAATTGAACAATAAGGACTTCTAAGACTGCACTGCTGGTTTTTAGCACCCTGAACGGTATAGGCCCTGGCTAATTCTGAAGTGTGCTCCTTGAACTTCACCCTACTGGCAGATACTACCTGCTGTTTGGAGATCCCTCCATAATGTCCTAAGTCAGCAATCAATCGAGCCTTTACTGTGGTGAGCGTCTCAGTATGGAGCTTGCTCCCTCCAAATGTTTGTCTCAGTTCCTTCTCCTCACCTTCAAAAAGCACCTGAAGACTTTTCTGTTCTCCAGGTGCTTTTAGAGGAGCCACTGTCAGTTCTCCTTGGTATATTTTTCCTCCCTCTATACCTTGTCCTTTTTAACTGTTTTAAATAGATTTTTTAATTGTTTTATGGTGCTTTATTATATTTTTTACTAATGTTTTAAAGTGCTCCAAGCACTATTCAGCGCGGGGGGGGGG
>QEPC01001717.1:3359902-3436125 GCA_003113815.1 Sphenodon punctatus | reverse complement strand
GGGGGGGGGAGGGGAGGAGTCTATAAAAATACATATTATATATTATTACATCTAAGAGACTGCCAATATTTTTGTGTGAACTAGTAACGGGAGCCCACAATCCAGGATATGATGGAGTTAGGTAAGGTTCCCTTTGTAGTGAGGAAAATACCCATGTTTGGCAGGCAGCCATGCCTTGGAACAACCATACGCCAGGGGTAGTGTCCTCTGGAAGAGTCCTCAGTACTTGGGTGAAAAGCCAAATTAAGGGTTCAGTTCCTTCAGACTAGAACCAATGTCTCTCTGAATCCAGGGGGGTAAGATAGGGGTCTCTCTGAATCTAGGGGGGTAGGATAGGGGGCTGACTCAAATGGAGAAACTAAAGAGAGTGTAGCTGAAGGTGCCTTTGACACTGGAGCACGGTCAGCAGAGGTGTCAGCTTCTAGCTCACAGTATGGCAATCACATTCTATCGACTTCTGGTGAAAGAGATGGGAGGGTCAAGTCTCCTCGCCTGTGCTATACAGGTTCTGCCACTGTTATGTCATGGTCAGTGCTGGAGGATCTGATGTTGATACTAAAGGCAGAAATATGGGATCCTATAAGGAGGTCTCCTGTTCACAGAATTTGTGGTGGAGAAGGATCTTTAGGATGATTCTTGCGAGAAGGATCTTGTTTCTTTTAAGAAAGCTCCTCATTAGGGGTGTCCTTCTCATGGGAGCAATCACCCAAAGACAGAGCTTTTCTGCACCAAGAATAGAAGGTTCCAGTGCTAGGCCATCTGGGGCTACAGCTAGATGAACCAGACAGAGGACCATGAAGCAGGGATGAAGAGTAGAAGGTGGAAGAGCTAAGAGCTTGGTGCGGGGACTCTGGAGTTAGGAGCTGGAGTAAAGAATCTCTCTTGAATACAATGGAGAGATGGGGTCTTTCCTATTCCCTAAGAGTCCATTCAGACAGAATCTGAGTGAAATATTGCTTCCTGGGTCTCACAATTTGAGTACTGCTGAGCTCCCTAAGCAACTAAAAATGTTTGTCAGTCATGGTGAAGAATAAGGCCGCTTTCAGACCTCTCGCCCCTCTCCCTCCCTGAGCATATTCTGGCTGTGGATTTCCTGCTTTGCATCCCTGCGCGTGTCTGCCAGCAAAGTTGCGCAGAGAGGGGATGTGTGTTTCAGACCGGCCGATTCCCACGCATATCCTGGCTGCACTTTCCCTCCAGCAGCCAGAATATGCACGCACGGGGGGTGGGGGAGGAGGTCTGAAAGCAGCCATAGATGGGATAGGAGGAACATTGCTTACAGCTTCTATTCTTGGTCAGCCAAGTCACAGGGAAAATAAAGCAGCTCAATCAGGAGAGAAAGATAGATAAGGGGTAGCTAACAACCTACCACCAGGTTTTTAATTATATAAAACAACAACGAATACTAAACTAACAAACCCAGCCATAAAAAACTAAGCTAGAAACTAAGGATTGCTATGAGCTTAGGAGCTAAGTTCACTATGAGGAGAATCTGGAAGGAACGGAGGCAGCTAAGGCGCCAAGTCTCATGCTGAAGGGAAGGACAAAGCCACTCTGTAAAATAACTGATAAAGATAGGATTCCCAAGTGACTGTGTAGCATGTGTGCTCTCCCCACTGATGTGAAAGGACAGAGTCACTTGGAGCACCATGAGTACACTCTGTTTTAAGGGCAGGCATTTTACCTGAGATGGAACGAAATGTGATCCAAAGGTTGTGCTGCGTGCCTCAGAGCCCCTTGATGGGGGTACACTTGCTGTATCTGCTGCAGTACGGGAAACCGGGAGATGTGGTAGCTTACTTCCAATGGCTTTCAGCTTCTCCATCTGTTTATCATTCTCTGCATCAGCATAACACAAATAAACGAATAAAAAACAGACACCAACGTACTTTATGTATTTATACCAACTTCTGATGACGTACAAGTATCACGGGTTCATGAACTAGCTAAAGAAACAACAGCAAGCATTTACTGACGGAGTTATTTGGATTTTTGGCTTAGATTAGTTTTACTTAAATCTTCATGAGCTAACATTTCTAAAATCCTATTCAGAATGATTTTGTAGTCTCTGGAAATGATAAATTGTTGAGACATACCCATGAAAGTTTCTTTTTAAAGAAAACACTAATCCAACTGCTCTATTAATGTTAAAATGTTGTCATATATGATGAGTTAGACACAACGTCTGGGCCCAGGAAGGCAAAGTTTTACTTTCCAAAGTTTTATATACTAGCTGTAAGTGGATATAGGACAGTGGGTATATTTAAGGCATTGGTATTTCTATCAAGGCTTTAAATTTCCTTAAGGTGCCTAACCAAAGTACTTGGGTCCCACCCTTTTCTCCATACGTTGATGACCTTTTGTATAGAAAAGGTTTCTTATTTATTTATTTTCTTATTTTTATGCCGCCCCCTCATGCACAGCATCTTGGGGTGGCTAACAACATTTTAAAACAAATAATATTATAAAAATTTAACATTTAAAATAACCCAACAATAAAACCAATAAAAATCCACCCTAACCCAACCCCCCATCCCGTCTTCCTCGGCAAATGCCTGGCAGAACAGCCAGGTCTTACACTGTCCATGGAAAGAAGGGAAGTCTACAGCCAGGCAGACCTCCAATGGGAGGGAGTTCCATAGTCACCGAGAATGCCCTCCTCGTGGTCGACACCTGGGAAACCTCAAGAAGGGCGCCCTGGGCCAACTGCAGATAGCAAATAAAATTATATCCTTTCTACTTTATTAATAAACAATTTCTTATCTTCAGTAGGAACAAACTTGCGTGTATTCCAACAATGACTCAAGCACCATTCAGTTCTATCAGTTGGTTAAGTAAAGAATGCTGCAAGTTTTTAATCGCTTCTATGAAATTTTAAAACTGCATTTCATTTGATCATTGCTCTCGGGTACAAAGTATCTAATCAGGAAGGAGCAAAGGATTCTAATTTAGCAGACATAAGCTTCAATGACTGGAAGCTGAATGTAGACAAATTAAGGGACATTATTTTATTTTTCTAAACAGTAAAGGCAGTTAGCTACAGAAGCAACTTGTCAACTGACGTGATGGATTCTCGTTTTCCATTTATATAATCTTTCCTATTCCCCTGTATTTAACTTTTTATTTCATCTATGTTTTCTGATATGGTTTATTCAGTTAATATATATAAGGGTCAAGTAGTTACAGCAATATGTAAAAATAATAAGACTACTAATAAAGATGCACAATAAACTATACATTGTCATTATTTATATACCACCATTGTGTACATGGTGCTTTACAGGATTAGATAAAACAAACAGAACAAGAAACCCCTGGTTAAAACTTTGCATATAGTCAGTATAAAATAACAGTTCTAAGAAACTTTCTATAAGTGGCATTTCCAAAAACTTCCACTACCTGTAATAGCAGTCTCCCAGTTTTTTCCAATCAGCTCCTCCAGTATTTCAATTACATTGCTCCAGATACGATCAAACACTTCAGCAGCCACTGCATCTTTGATACAGGCATTGGGGGAAACAGGAGGAATGCCACGTTTATTCCTCTTTTGTGCAAGCAGAGCTTTCTTTTGTTCCAAATTTTCATCATCACTAACGATTGAAGCAAACTCAGCTTTACTACCAAGTGTACTACTAGTTCTTGTTAACATACACAAGTGAATCTGTAATTACACTCTTCATGGATCAAGAAAGGGCAAAGCAAATTTATAAAACTCAGACTTCATATTAGAAACAGACTAAAACATTCTATCCAAACTGACTCGACTGTTTTTCTGCTTCTTTGCCTCTTACTGGATGAAATATATTTCACTGTGGTAGCAAAAGCATGAAAAAACTCAGACTGAGCATTCTAGGGGGAAACAAGTTGAGACTTTTGATGGAGTAACCATACACAAAGACAAAAGAATCATATAATTCATTGACATACAAGTCTTAGGAGGATGGTCATAAGGGACAGAATTTTTACCACCTAAAAATATCGTATTTCAAGAAGAGAATGTCAGGTAGGAATAAATCTCATTCTGACTTTTGCGTGACCTTCACTATGGCATGCCATTATGAGTTGACCTGGGGAAGGAGATGCTGCATCCTTGCAGGCAGGGCTGGCCTTACAGCGGGGCGGCTCAGGGCAGCCGCACCGGACCCCACGTTCGGGGCCCACAGCTCCCGGTCACTGTCATTCTCGGAGACTAAGCGTGGGGCACTGAGCGTGGGGCACCCCCGAGTCTCGGCCAGGAAGTGAGGTCACCAGAGGCAGGGCCTCTTCCTCTCACTCCCTGGCCGACTCTGAGACAGGCAGTGGAGGGGGCCAGTGGGAGTGAGGGAAATGCAGAGGCCCCGCCTCTCCCTCACTCCATGTGTGGCCCCCTCCATTGCCTATCAGTGTCTCGACCAAGGGGAATGTGGGAGGTCTCTCACTTGCCCTGACCGAGACAGCCAGCGGGAGTGAGGGAGAGGCAGAGGCCCCACCTCTCCCTCACTCCATAGCCCCCCTCCCCCCTGCTGTCTGTCAGTCTCGGTCAAGGGGAATGTGGGAGAGGTGGGGCCTCTGCCTCTCTCTCACTCCCCCTGGCCGAGACTGACAGGCAGCGGAGCCTCTGCCTCTCCCTCAATCCCTGGCAACTTCCGGTGGCAGCGCAGCGGCAGATTCAATCTGCTGCCGCGACACCCACCCAAAGTCGGCGAGTGCGAGTCCGGTGCGGGGCCCAGACTGCCGCCACCGACCACATTCTGGTAAGTGCCCCTGAAATGGCTGGGTTTAGGGATGGGCAGCAGGGAGTGCTCCTCCGTCCTTCCCTGAGCCCAGCAGCGTGCCACCACCAGACTGAGCCGGGGAGCACCCCCTGAGCTGGGGAGCGCCCCTAGGCCCGCCGGCAGAAGAATAGAGCCCCATATTTCTTCCCCGCTCTGTTCTCTCACTTTCAACCCTTCCCTTGCCCTTGGTCTTCCCTTTGTCCTCTCACTATCCCCTTTCCTTGCTACCCCACTGTTTTGATCCTCCCAGGCTCAGAGTTGAGCTAGTGGTTTGGGAGCTAGGCACCTCCTCCTCATTCCCCCCCTCCCCAAGATACATTTTTCACCCCTCTGGGAGGCCAACCCAAAACTGAGAACCACTGATCTAGTGATCCCCTTCAGGTTGCTCTGGGGGAAGATGGAGCTATATATATTCCCCAGTGAACTAGGTGATCATCTAAAATGCACAGTCATTCTGCTATATTTAAAGTATACATAGGTTTAGAAAGAATAATCTTTTATACAATTTCATCATAATAGATTTCCACTGTATTGTTCAAACAAAGGTAACATATTTACAGTTCCTTGTTGTCAAATGCAAGATACTCTTCAATGTTCCCATCCATATCATAGATTTCTTCTTCCAGGAAGGAATAGGCAGAGGAGTCGGAAACAGCAATCCCTCGGGACCCACGGTCAAATTCTTTGTGCACTGGGGAAGCTGTTGGAACCAGTTTAGAGCCTGAGATGCAGAGCCTGAAAGAAAAGAAAACTAAATACACATGGAAAGAACCATAAGAAAAGCAAGCAATTGTGGGTTAATACTGAAGCATTTCAAGACTCTTAAACCACTGTGTCTATAAATTTATGAATCTATGACAGATGAAGAAATGCTTCAGAATAAGCAACGTGTGTGGGGGCAGTTTCCACCAAACACACACAGCACAATAAAATAATATCCCAGAAAGCGCCTAAAAATTTTAGGGCAGTGGGATGGTTTAAAATGTTGTATGAACATTCCATTTTTGGAGCATGTACAAGAGACATTTAAAAAAAAAATTTGTAGCAGAACTTTCTTTAATGTTACTGTACTTGTATTTTAAATATTACTATCACCTTCTAAAATTGAATGTCAGCAGAAACATTTAAATGTGCAATTTGTGTAAGACTGTTAACGTACTCTTTCATGCTGACGGTGCTCTCACAGAGGCTAGGTAAAGATTTGGTGTACACAGAGCTAGTGCTCCTGCTCTGAAAATGCTGAAAGCCCTCATCCTTAGGTAAAAGAAGCTGCTTTCCTAAAATCCTGCAAAATACAAAATGTCAATGTGAATCTGCAATGTTAAAAATACAGACAGGTTCAATAAAATCAAAGCACAGGAAAATACAGATTGGCATAAGCTCCCATAGTTAAGTTCTGAACTTCTATTACAGGGGCAGATCCTCAGAGGATGTAAATCGGTGTTGCTACACAGAAGACAATAGAGCAACACTGATTTATGCCTGCTGAGGAGCTGACCTATGGACTTTAGACACAGTCAACCAATATTTACAGAAAAATTATAAACTAAGATCAAATTAGATAAACCGATATGTATAGAAAACATAAGTCACTGCATCTAAACAATCAATCAATTAAGAGACAAACTATCTTTGGATGCTGACTCCCCAGCCAGCTATCACCCTGTCTCCAACCTTCCCCTTTTAGGGAAGGTTATTGAACGGGTGGTTGCCCAGCAGCTTCAGGCTCATCTCGATGCTATTAGATTCCTGCACCCATTCCAGTTAGATTTTCAAATGCAACAGGATATAGCATAGAAACTGCACTTGCGGCCTTGGCTGGTAACATACGCCTGGAGATTGGCAAAGGGAACTGTGCCCTGTGGATCTCATTAGATCCTTCAGTGGCCTTTAAAACAGTTGATAATGTTGTTGATCTGACTGTGAGACTTGGCAGGGGTGCGCAGGACTACTCTTGAGTGGTTCCATTCATTCCTACTGGGGAGGTCCCAGCAGGTGATGATGGGAGATTGATCATCGTCCCCTCGGAACCTCCCCTGTGGGATACCACAGGGTCCATCCTGTCTCCGTTCTTGTTTAATGTGTATCGGAGGCCACTGGGCGAGATCATCTGGAGAACTGGAATGAAGTGTCATCAGTATTCTGATGACACCCAGCTCTACTTCTCTTTTTCATCCGACCCAGGTCCTGCAGTCTTGGTGCTTGCTTACCCAATGCCTGGCTGCTGTTTGGAACTGGACTAGGGTGAGCTGATTGAAACTGAATCCAGACAAGACCAAAGTGATGATGGTTGGCTGACCCTGTGACTTGGAGGGGATATGGACCCCTGTCATTGAGGGGGTCCAGCCCATTCTAGTTACTCAGGTTCACAGCCTTGGAGTGCTTCTAGACTCCTTGCTGCATCTGGATTGCCAGGTTGCCATGGTGGCCAGAATCAGGGCCCCACTATCAGAGAGCTATAGGGAAATGTTAGGGGCCCCAAACTGGGAAGACAAAGCAGAGAGAGGGAATGGGCATGCACACAGCAGACTACAAGGCTAACAGAGGCCCTTTTTACACAGGACGCACCCACCCTCACCCATTTTCCACATACCTGAGCGCCCATCTGAAGATTGCATCAGTGGGTACGCGCTCCTGTGACCCATGCACCACCCACTTATGCCCACGCACAGAGTATCGGGGAAAAACCTGAGATATGCCCTTACCAACAGAGCAGCAATGAGGTTGCTCTGGAATAAATGGTTTATTAATCATAATGCATGACTCCAAGATCCTTTGTAAGGAGTGGTAGCCATTAATTTAGAATTCAATATAAATAGGATTATTTTTCCAATGTGCAAATCTTTGCACTTAACGACACTGAATTTCACCTACCATTTTATTGCTTACAGAAAGATCTTGTAAAGCTGAGCGTAACTCTGTACACGCAGCTTTGGATTTAACTTTCTTAAATAGTTTTGTGTCGTATGCAAATTCTGCCTTCTGGCACAATAATGTCATGGGCAGTTACTGCATTGGGAGTGCATATATATTCCTGGCACAACGTTTACATTTCTGACACTCCAAAAACAGTATTACAAATATAATCAAACAACAACAACAACAGCTCATACTAGGATAAACAAGCAAATAAACCATAAAACAAAACAATATTATGGCTAGAATTCCTTCTAGCAAGAAGTAATCCACATGCCAAAAGACAGTAATTTATCTCACCTTAAATGAGGAGATCGGTTGGTCCATTCTTTACATTCTGTCTGCAGGCTTTCCGTTTGAGAACTCACTTTTTCCTCAAACAGCATTTCATCCACATCCCAGAATAACTGATGCACTTTCTGCGTGTTAGCTTTATCAAATTCCTACCAATTACAAAATTAATATTGTTACTGAATACATCTTCACAAATTTAAAATGAGAAATGTTCAAATCAAAGAAAATGCTTTTTGTTTTAGCTACTGGAAATGCAACTGAGGGTAATTTCAGACATACCGGGCCCAGAGGCCCGCCATGCTGAACCACGGACCGGGATCCATTTCGGATTCCAGTCAGGAATCACTCCGGCCGTCCTTTAGACGTGCTGGCCTGATTCCTATTGGGGATCGGGGAGGGGGTGGGGCTGCGTGGTGTGACGTGCGGCCACACAGCCCCGCCCCCCCACGCTCCCATGGCCGCCTGCCCTCTGGGAGATGATCCCGTCCCGTGGTTGGGACCATGACCCGGCCGGGCTGAAGGGAACAGACATTACCTTTGGCCCATCCCAGATCGTGTCCAACGTGATCACGGTTGGGGCCCGATCCCACCACGATTCTGTACCTCGGGGCAGTTGGAGGTCCAGAATCGTGGTCATTTTGATTCCCGCCAGTGATTCACTGGGGTGAACATCTGGTGGGAATCAAACAGACGTAATGGGACCAACACAGGGAATTCACTGTGGTTGACAGTGGTATCGATACGTCTGAAATTACCCTGAGTTTAACATTTATTAACTTACAAATCTGATTTACATTTACAGCTATGGCAGCTCCACTAGCTGAGAAAAGATTGGTTTTTCTGTTTTAATGAATGCGTTGCATGCCTATTAAAACACAGCTTTCTGCAAAAATCATAAGCAGTAAATACCATACATATTATTTTTTCAGGAAATTATATGAAAAGTATTAATAACAAAGTCTGTAGCATACATCATCCCTCCAAGAGTAAACTGAGCTTCTTTCTGTAGATAAACCAGTAGCAGAGCTTTGTATCCCTGACCAAGAATTATTCAGGTCTGTTGGTGTCGTATGTCCACTAGATGAGAGTGATGAATCAGACTCACTGAGGAAAGAAATAAAATGTAGTATTAATCACTTATTACTAAACCATCATGTTGAAAATAGTTAATTTACACACACACACACACACACACACACACACACACACACACACACACAGTGGGCATTTTTAACTGACCCAGACCCTGCTGTCTCGGTGTTATCCCAGTGTTTGGAGGCCGTGGCGGAATGGATGTGGCAGAGCAGACTGAAGCTCAACCCTGATAAGATGGAGGTGATGTTGGTGGGGAGAGCGAGGGAGGTGTCGGACCCCCTGATTGGGGGGGTTCGCCCTCCTATAGCTCAGCAGGTTCGGAGTCTGGGGGTGTTATTGGACGCAGACCTCCACCTGGAGCAGCAGGTGGAGGTAGTGGCGAAGGCCACCTTCCGCCAGTTATATCTGGTGCGGAGGCTGTGGCTGTACATCTCCGGTCCGGACCTGGCCACCCTCGTCCATGCCTTTGTCACCTCGATGCTGGACTACTGAAATGCGCTCTACGTGGGGCTGCCCTTGTTCCTGGTTCTGAGGCTGCAGCTAGTGCAGAATGCGGTGGCCCAACTCCTTTCGGGGAAGGGCCGTCGGGAACACATAACACCTGTGCTCCGGACTCTGCACTGGATGCCAATAGCGAGCCGAGCTAGGTCAAGATTTTGGTATTGATCTACAAGGCCCTTCACGGTCTGGGCCCCTCGTACCTCAGGTACCGCCTCTCTCTCCTCGCCCCAGAGCTGCTCCTTCGGTTTGCCGGGGGTGCCTTCTTGGAGGTCCCCCGTGTTAAGCGGGGGGCCACAATGGAGAGGGTATTCTCGGTGGCCGGGCCGCTCCTTTGGAATTCCCTCCCGGAGGAAGCTTGTCTGGCCCCAAGCCTATTAACATTCCGGTGAATTTGCAAAACCTGGCTGTTTGTCCAGGCCTTTGGGGGGAGGGGGGGGAGAGGGGTTTTTATCCCCTCCACCCTGATTTATTTATTGTATTGTTTATTTTATGCTCCCTAGCTCTGCTTTAATTGTTGATTTTATGAGTGTTTTAAAAATGTTTTATAACTGTTTTTATTTTTGATATGTTAGCCGCCCCCAGCTGTTTCAGGAGGGGCGGGGTATAAATGCGAATAAATAAATAAATACATAAATATATAATATGCAATGCATTACTTTCATTACACACTGTCAAAAGTCCCATTTCACAAGTCTGGTAAAGAGTAGAGTGGCAACTGGGTACCCCACAAGTCAGGCACCCCATTGAATCTGGGGTGCCCAACTCACCCCAGTTTTGTTCAGCCACTTATTATTTTAAGAGTTGGAAAAGGGGTACCTGGGGCTGTCATTCGTGCTGAGGCAGGCACTCCGCCAATAGTGTACTCAGGGAAATTGACGTGTTTAAGATTCTGGCTGAAAATTTTAGGCCAGCAGGAAGAATCCCTCCAAGTCCAATGTATAATTGAAGAACTGGAGCACACTGGAGTAAGGGTATATTTTTGGCTGAACTATCTGGCTCACCTGCTCAATAATTTGGGTTTTTCTCTTACCTTTTTGAGGGAGAAGCCATTAGTAGTTATTAAAGTCCTGGTATACCTCAGATTAAAAGATATTATGATGCAAGAAGAACTGTCCATTGTGCGACAATGGAAGGTTTCGCCTTGGCTAGGCCAGGTAAAAAGCAGTTTCGCTTTTGAACCTTACCTGGATCTACTGGCCAATGGCGTACCAAGGAGGAATTATACCCTCGTAAGGTTGCAACAGAGCCATACTGCAGTTTTGGAAGAAAGATATTCCAAAGTGCAATACGATTTGCGATACTGCTCCTGCAGTCGTCGAGAAATCGAGACTCTGGAACATTTGGTACTCTACTGCCCCTACTATTGTCGCTTAAGAGATACCTGGCTGGTGCCGGTGCTTTCAAAGGCTAAGGGCTTGGAAAAGGAAAATCAGTACAAATTTCTTCTTAATATAACAGCGAAGGATGATTTAATAGCTATTGCCTCATTTATCGGGCTCGGCTCGAAGAGAAGGCAGAGAGTGATGGCAGGTATCAAGAGAAATGCATAAGTGGTAAAAATCTGGAAAATGTGGAAAATAAAATCCTAGGTTTCTAGGTATAGTTGGCCTGCAGTCTAATAGCCTTCAGCACTTGTGGCTTCCTTGAATTACAATCAAATAACTTATGTTTAGTCTGGCAGGCTGGTGATAGGTTAGCTTAGCCTCTTCAATAAATGTGACCATATGAAATAATTAATTCTTGATCTGACATAGCTAGAAGATGAGTAAACGTTTGTAGATCGGCGTCCAGGGGGACACCCCAGAAATATCTGCATTTTCGAGCACCAGGCACCCGATGAAGGGTCAGATATCCTGCTGGGTGCCGGCTAGGTATGCCCCAAAATGCAGGTATTACCCGTGGATAGCAAATGTGCTACCTGCTGCAGCTCTAAGTAAGGAGGGCTGAGGAAATCAACATTGAAGTGGTATGACAGCGGTATATTCCGATGTGGTGTTTATTATTTACTACTGGAATAATAACTTCTCTATTCAAGTAGGCTGCAGAATATTTTTTAATTACAAATTCAGCAATATCAAATCAGCTAGAGCTTGCATATAGCTATTTTAAGTTTTGTTTTAAATTATAGAACAGTACAAGATTGAGACAAAGGGCCCAATCCAATGGCCTGCATACGCCGACCCCTATGCGTGTTGCACAGCCCGAACGTGGGCACACAGGCGTGCATGCGTGCACAGCAACAGCTGCACCAGGCAAAGGCGCAACCTGGGCCGATGCAACCCACCGAGCCCACATGCCCCGTGGCCCAGGGGAAGCAGGCATGGCTTCTGCTCCATCCCTCCCGAGTACGCACGTTTGGGTCCACGGACTGCGTCTGCGGCCGGTGTACATGGGCCACTGGATTGGGCCCAAAGTAGTTTAGATGGTATCCTTTATTGGACCAATTTCTATCAGTGGGAGTAAATTATTATTTATATAGCACAAGGAATGTACCTGGCACTGTACCAGAATTAGAGAAAGATTAGAGATGTGTTTCCGCCTCCCGTGTATTAGGTGGCGGCCACATGACCACCAAACACTCCCGGCATAGTCCGGGGACATGGCGGGTAGGGCTGAAACACAATTTCACATTTTGCTCGTTTCTCGATTTCTAACTTTTGCCTCATTCAAGGCGAGAGCCAAGAAACGAGCTCTGTGCACTTCTCAACAGCTGCATAGCTTGTCCTCATTTGAGACAGTTTGCTCAATTTGCCTGCAGGGGGAGCTGGCACCATTGCTTTAGTATTTTTCCTAAGAGAAACTTCCTTGCTGGTGCCTCATATGGGTTTCTCTTGTGTGATTCTCTCGCGATCTGCTCAGGGGTGTCGTGGGGGCCTTTTCACTGACCCGGAGCGCGCCGGAGCGATCACACTAGGGGCTGGCCCCACCCGGTGCAGGGCGGGGGAGCAGCGGAGTCTCCGCCCCTCCCCACCCCCAGGAATAAGTGCAGCAGCAGCAGCAAGGGGACACAGATCGGGCTGGGAGATAAAAGCTGTTTGTTTACAACCACTTCTCTCCATGTGCCCTGATCAGAAGGTTGTAGCCTTGTAAAGAAGGTTTGTTGAGATGGCTCCGAACATTCTCACAACTGGGTTCTGCATACTCACCATATTCAAACAACAGACCACATGATGGTCTCGAGCACCTCTAGTATAAAAGGCACTCTCCCCCTCTGAATGACAGTCCCTTATAACAACCCTTTAAGATAAGAAAAAAAATCCATGCGAAGCTGGAAGGGTGGGTGCTGTGAGAATGTTCGGAGCCGTCTCAAAGAACCTTGTTTACAAGGCAGCAACCTTCTGTTCTTCTTTGAGCAGCTCCTCACATGCTCCGTGGATGCGCCAGTGCATGGGCGGGTGTGCACACGGCTGCACACGCATCCCCACTTGCCCCCCACTCATCCACACCCACAGAGTAACCGCCGTTTCCCCTGGTTGCTCCGTGCATGGGGAGGAGTGGGGGGTGGTGATGCGTGGGGATGCGTATTAGGTGGGTGCGCACGTACCCGCATTCACCATGGTCATGCGCATCACGTTGTTCACACGGGGCTCCCCCACCCATGAACACACAGAAATCTGCGTGTTCATGGGTGGAAGAGGCCCGTGTAAAAAGGGCCACATTCTCACAACTGTCTTACTTATACTATCTTAGGTAGGAATTTAGGATGTAAAGCAATAGCTATTCTGTCTTGGAAAACAAATCTGCAAATATGGTTCTGAGATTATTATGGCTGCTATTTCACTAACTTTTATTAATGAAGTTATTGCTAACAGGAATACGGTCTTTAAGCCCCCACCCCATAACCAGTTCATTTGCGCCCCCCCATATAATTAATTCACACTGCCCCGGGGGGAACAAATTAAATGGTTATGGGTGGGGGCAGTGTGAATTGATTATATGAGGGGTGGGGGTGCAAATGAACTGGTTATGAGGTGGGGGCAGCATGCTATATGTTTCCCCATCGCTGCCAATGTGGAAAACGCAGTGAACGCAGCTCCCTGCAATACCAGTGATATTCCTTTTAGTGAGAGGTGCCTGTCAGATTGTGATGGTGATCTAGAAGTGGTTAGGATGCAAGCAATATCTGCATGGCCAGATATATGGTCACCTGAACAGTGAGAAAACAAAAGAGCCAAATATCCATGGCTGCGATGTGAATCTGGGAAACTGGGTTGTAAAGTGTGCTCTAAAGCAAAGTATTTAGGGGTATTGAAAACACAGGGTACCTCCATTTCCAAGGAATGGTGTGCTAATTCTATTACTTATTATGGGAAAACAAAACTAGACCAACTCAAATCCCTTCAAAAAAAGATCTGTGAGCATTCCAGCTCATTGGCACACAAATCTGCCCAGGGCATAGTTGATCAGTCCAAGAGACAGGACTTTGAGAGCTGCCTTGTTCGTTGCCAGGAGGCTAACAATGAAAGAACCCGTCGAGTTTTTAGGACTGCATATTACATAGCCAAAAAAGACAAACCGTATACTGACCACTCTGACCTGCTAGAGCTCCAAGAGCTAAATGGTGCACACCTTGCCAAAGGTTTACGCTCAAGATACAGTTCAACTGCAATTATAGATCATATCGCATCAGTAATGCGATCACAAATTTGTAACAGTATTCAGGAAATTAATGGCAAGATATCAGTCCTTATTGATGAGTCCACCAGCCAAGTGGTTAAAAAGGCACCGTTCTGCTGATGACCCACAGACCAGAGTGTGTGCCAGCCCAGAAATCGAAATGAATCCAGTGTGGGAGATTATTTAGAATATGTTACTTGTGAATATTGTTGTAAATATGGATATGGATAAAGAGTCAAGTCTGTTGTCTGCATCCTGGTCAGCCCTGAAATGTATCCTGGCAGGTTCCAACATGCTGCAAAAAACCTAAGGAAGTTCCCCTGAATAAATATACTGTAAATAGTTGCATTGGTGTGTTGTGTCAGTATTGCAGAATACAGGAGAATATTTCATATATAATCATATCATTTTATGCCCTTACTGATTAACAAAAGATTAATCACCCACATCTTTTGGGAGAGTTATGTTATCACATGGGGTTCAAGCACAGTGGGGTTAGGAAGCTATACATGACTGCCTTGTGGCACAATCGCAGCCATTATGTGTGGTTTTCTGGGGGCACATGGTTTTCTGGTTTATGTGTGGTTTTCATGTTTTTCTGGGGACACATGGTTTTCTGGTTTATGTATGGTTTTCTGGGGGCACATGGGGACATGGTGGGGGAGTGGGGGTCGCTGGTTTATGTGTGGTTTTCTGGTTTATGTGTGGTTTTCTGGGGGCACATGGGGACATGGTGGGGGAGTGGGGGTCACTGGTTTATGTGTGGTGTTCTGGTTTATGTGTGGTTTTTCCACCTGCCGTTCCCCTGGCTCCGCCCCTAGGCTAGGCTCCGTTCCTAAGTTCGCCGGTGCCACCGGCAGCCCGGCCAGCCTTAGTGACCCACCAACCTCATAAGCTCCTGCACTTCTCAATTTAGCACTACACCACTGGATCTGCCTGCCTGATGTGCCTGCCCAGACTACTTGCCTATTAGTTAGGGGTTGGGGTAGGGGACTTACTTGTTGAAGGAGTGCAGGTTTAACTTTGGGGGCAGTTAATGAGCTCTGAGCCACCGCGGGCCCATTCTGCCCACTCTACTGAAAGCAAATCCCTGTTCCAGGCTTGGCAGAGTGGCTGGAGCACAAGTGGAAGAAGGAATGGTGAAGCGATGGCAGGAGCACAGGGATCCCTCTGCCAAGCCAAGAAAGGAATGTTGCTTGCAGTAGAACAGCCAAAGCAGCCCGTGGTGGCCCAGAGCACAAGGGAAAGACGGAAGCATTCAGCCACTGCCAGGAAGGATCAGGATGGGTCAAACTGGGCAAAGGAGAAACCTCAGGAATTCTCCCTGCATTCCTGGGCACTGCAGCCCCATGCGACCCAGGTGGGCATCAAGTCCCGAGTGCCCAGTCGTCTCCCCTCCCCCCCCCACACACACACACTGCACCAATGCAAACTGTCTCCCCAGTCATGCAAACTAAGTGCAAAAAGCTCTGCAGGGCCAGCAAACCCTGCGTAGGGGCATTTTCAGACGGACAAACTAATCCTTGATATAATCCAAGTTTATTATCTAGTGTTTACAAACTCCTGTCTGTTTCGACATTCTATTACTAAATAAATCTAATCCTAGATAGTCCGTCTGAACACAAGCTTGCTGTTAATCAGGAATTAGAGTCTCTGGAATGAATTTCAATCCCATGGTGCTTTTCATCTGTGCTCAGCGCACTGATTTCTGGGATTGAAGAAAATCTGATTTTCTTCATTTTTCTGAGTTGAAGAAAATAGAAACGCCGCAATGCATTGCAGAACAATGACAGAGGTAATATGATCACCCCACAGTCATGTAGTATCTGGTTCATGGGATCAGATAGCAAAATTGTGGGATCCAGCTGTGGGGCAGTCCTTATGCACTTTTAAAGGCCACGAAAATGTCATTTATAGCACAATATGGTCTCCGCACATCCCAGGTTGTTTTGCATCTGCATCAGGTGCCAAGGTCGCTGAGCTGGTATGCAACAGAGGCACAGCCAGGGAAGACCCTCTCCCATTGCCCTTGGATTGGTCCGTTGATGTGGGAGCAAATTCCTCTGCCTAGAAGCACTCAGAAGGCAAATCATCACTATCACAGCAACTGCCAGTGGAGGACACTCCACTGCCCGTGTCTCTGAAGGTGGTCCTGGTGGGAGTTGGCATCTGCGCCCCACTTCCCCTTGCGAAGACCCCGACGGAAGGTGGATGCTATCTCCTCCCCCCCGTGCCACTGGATTGAGGGATAATGAGCAGAGTGGAGGAGTTCAGGACTTGACAGCTGATCTAAATTGCTGCTGCCGCCTCCCAGGTCATCAGGAGGGCGGGGCTTGGGACAGCTGGCGGCAGGGCCGTCCCTTCAAGAGCAGGGGGCACGTCCTTTTGCCGTACCCTTCGGCTGGGGCCGGGGCCATTGAGGGTAGTAATATTATTGATGATTGGTGGCAAGGAGAACTGATTCGCTGAGATATGCGAGTAAGAGATGAAGGGGTGATGGATTAATTAGTGGGTAATATGGTAAGGGGGGGCTGGTTGGTTAGTTTAGGAAAGAGATTGGGTTGGGGGATGGTAAGGGTAAAGTGGGTTTGTAGAGATGTGTTCCTGCCGGTATATGGTGTTAAGGACCTCTGTCTTCCCCTGTGAGAGAGGGGTGAGTTGGGGGGTGTCCCCTGGTGTCAGCAGGGGACAGTGTGAGTTTGTTTGTGGGTGACCCCTGGTGAGAGCAGGAGGTTGTATGTAGGGCTGATACTGGTGGGGGGAGGAATTATTGTTGTGATTGAAGGGATGGACTGTAAACATGAGGGGTTGCTGTTACTGGGCCCCATGTGGGGTTAAACCCAGCTGTATTGAGTTATTGTATTTCACTGTTTTGGGATATTGTATTAGGGTGCGGGGTGTTTTCTTTTGTTTACTGGGTCCCCTGCGTGGGATTGAAACCCAGCTGTATATGCTTATTGTGTTTTGTTTTTCATTTTTTTGTGAGCTGCCTCGAGTCGCCTGTGGCGAGAGAGTGCGGGGTACAAATAAAAAAATGAAATGAAATGAAATGAAATGAAAAATGAAATGTGCCTCTAGATACCATAGAAAGCAGACATGTCTAGAGAGGATGTCAGGTCTTTACGTAGGACTCTGTGGCACTAATCTAGGATTAGTTGACTAATCCTAGTCGTTCAGGGTTTATAACATTGGATGTTTTTCCTAACCTATAATAATCTCGGATTTGCAGTGTTTAAACGGACAACTCACCTAGGAATTAAGGCTTTCATTCCTAATTAAATGTCCGTCTGAAAACACTCTAAGTCCCAGTGGAGTCAGTTCCCTCCACAGTCCTAGTCTCCCCCATTGCTTCCCCATTGCCCAATTCCAGTGACTCCAGGACAGCACAGGCTGAAAAGCCGGGTTCATATGGGGTGCGGTGTGGTTCGTTGTACTCCAGTCTAGACTCTGGAGAGCTGTGCTAGTGTGCTTGTTGCCCCCTGCTGCCAGTGCTGTCAAATGGCAGGGGAAGGGAAGATGCTGTCATTGTTGAGCTGATGTGCCCCATTGAGAGACATGCGCCGAGTAGCCATGTCAGTGGTTCCTTTGCACATGCACACTTCTTCCCTGCATATCAATCAAGATTCTCACCAAGACCTCGCACAGGCATCGAGGTGCTGCTGAGATCTCTCCTGTGTTTCTCGTCATTCTCTCGTGAGAAAAAATAAAGGGCTCTTGCTTCAGCCCTAATTGCAAGCCCACCATGTGAGTGAATCCAGGCTAATGGGTCCCCACATGGCTGTGTCTTGTTAATTAGGTTCACCCACAGCATTGCCCGCATCCAAGTCCACCAGCACCATAGAGTCACGCCTAGCATGTTCTCCCAGCTGACAGGTGGCTGTGAGAGGAGCGAGCATGGCAAGAGATGCAGTAAGGACCTCACCAAAGCACCTGCACCCACACTCCTCTCTCTTTTTGGGAAAGGAACCAGGGGGAGCGAGGGAGGCACGCAACGCCTCTAGAAGACCCATGCACCTCTCGTTCTTCCATCAGTTTCTTTCCCAAATGGAGAGGAGTGTAGGCGCAGATCCTCTGGAGAAGGTTCTTCCTGCACACCCTGCCTCGCTGTCTCCTCTCGCAGCCACTGTCAGTTGGGAGAGCGCAATCCCTCCCTCCTTTCGCAGCCGCCTGTCATAGCAAGATCCATCTCTCCTCCCACAGCCATCTGTCAGCTGAGAGAACACAATCGCTCTCTCCTCTCGCAGATTGGGGCTGCATGAACCAAACACAGACTCCAGCAGGCTATCGTCTCATTTGATTTCACCCAGCGATACATTCATGAGGTTGAGAAAATCACAGGCATATGTGGTTAACTTAGTTACGGAAGAGAAGACCACCCTGAAGGATAGGACAGCAGAGGGAACATTCAGTGAGCAATCTGCAGGGGTGAGGAGTTCGGAAAAGCCTGATGGAAGAGGTAGGTTTTTAGGAGGGATTTGAAGATTTGGAAGGAGGGAGAAGAGCGAATGTGTTCAGGAAGGGAGTTCCAGGAATAGGGGCAGCCTCGGAGAAGAAATAAAGACACTTCCAGAAGTGTGTGACTCTTGGGTGGATTAAGGTTTTGGAAGAGGCAGAGCAATGCTCCTGGGTAGGAATGTAGCAGGAAACAAGTGCAGAAAGATAGGGGGAACAATGCTATGAAGAGTCCTGAAGGTAAAGACAAGGAGCTTGTGCTGAATGCAAAAGGGGAGAGGGAGTCAGCAAAGGGACCACAGGAAGGACTAAATACAAGCAAACAAACCCCCTTTGATCCCTTTGACTCCCATCTCCATTGTCTTTCCTAGATTACAGACAGGCCACTGCCCTGTCTTACAGTTAATGATTGTACAGTGCCAGACACATTGCTGGTGCTATGCAAATAGTTAACAGCAACAACTGCTTTCACAGTTTTAATGGTCCTACTAAATATTTTGTTTCAGATTATTTCCCCCTTGTATCGAAGCTTGCATTTACCCAAATTGTTGTGGGGGTTTTTTCCTGCCTATCTAATTAAATAGTAATCATCATCTTTGGAGTGCTGTGAAGAAAGGACTCTCAGCTTTACAGACCAGCCACTTCTAGGCTGCAATAGCTGGACTCCAGCTATGTTATAGCTGGGTAACCTATGAAGTCAGTTATTGTCCTCTTCACTGAACTCTGCATTTTGAACCTGTATTCTCCAAGATGGCTAATCTCTCTTGATTAAGATTAAGGTAAGAAGAGTGAAGAATGCACTACTCTCAATGAAGAGTGTAGTGCAAATCTGGAGTAACAACCACCACATTGGACTAACCAGGCCTTGATAAATTAGAGCTACTTTTAATATGCATTGTACAAAGTCTATGCATCTCTATTTCTAATCCAGAGAGACTGTGTGGTCGCTGTCTTGGTCCCAAGTGACAGACAGGGAAGCAAAGTCGTTTGAATGATCTCTTTTATTGGTGGAAATGAGCAAGCATTTGGGGCACACAGGGCCCTTTCTCAAGCATGTAGCGTAGCCAGTCAAAAATATACAAACTGATCTATAAAGAGGCAGGAAAGGGTGGGGTTAGATAAGACAAGGTGACTAGTGGGTGGGGGGGCGTTATTTGGTTATTTGATAGGGAGAAGAGTGAAAGACATAACAAGTATAAAAAACGCAAAAGGTATATAAACCGACTCTTCTCCCTATCAAACAACACTCACACACTAGTCACCTTGTCTTATCTTCCCTTCAGCTCCCCTCTCCCATCCAGAAACAGGGAGGAGTGCTGTAATTGATTTGCACATGTTTACCCATGTGATTACATTGTCTGGAGCTGGAAACAGATGAGAGTGGGGAGCTGAAAGGGAGAGGTGGGCTCAGCATGGCTTTTCAGCATTCTATTGGGTGCTCAGACTCTTGCTAGCCAGTAGAATGCTCAAGATCTGCCCCTCCATCCTGCTCTTCCCCCCTCACATTTTTCCATTCTTTTCTCTCCATCTCCTAAGGGAGAGCTGAAAGGAAGTGGCGGGCTCAGTATAGCTTTTCAGCATTCTATTGGCTGCTGACTCCTGCTAGCCAACAGAATGCTAAAATATCAGCTGAGTTTGCTCTCTCCCTACTGCTCTCCCCGCTCCCATTCCTGAAAATTTGACTTTAGAAAGTTTGCCCCACCGAGACAGCTGCCAGCCTCACAAAGTAAGAAAGGTGGGCAGGGAACAGTGTGGCTTCCTCCTCCCTCCCCCCATCAGCACTGGGTATTCCGATTTTCAAGATCCTTGCTTTTCTTGGCAAGACGTCAGCTGATTCTCACCTCATTCTCGTTTGCAAGAACGAGATGAGAATTGTGATTCTCGTCAAGAAACACAAAAAAACGAAGCATCAAGTTTCAGCCCTATCTCGATTCTCGCAAGAATCATTTTGATTCTCATTTCAGCCCTAGTACTTCCTCAAAAACAGTTACAGAATCTTTGCCAGTCAATTTACAAATGCCGAAATGTGAGGGAATTTAAATTTGTGTTTGGTTTTAAGAAGAATTTTGTGACCATTGGCAAGTATTACAAGCCTCAAATATAGAAAAGAAATAAGAACGCTGTGTATTAAAAGTGTATTATTTGTTACGTTTGTTAAATGGCTCCTTCCAATGCATGACAAATTCAAATTGTTAGAGTCCTCGGTTGATTCTTGTTATTCATGCAAGTGACTTAAAAAGGGCCAATGAAAATGGAGAAAGGGGGATGAAAACAATTAGAGGTGTTAAGAGATAATGTTGTTTGAGCCACTGATCCCACAGGAAGATCTTACAGGAAAATGTGTGATGGCATTAACCTTTAGTTCATTTAGAGACTGTTCTCCTGTAAAAGATACTACACTAAGTTGACCTAAAAGTACTAAACAAAGTAAACATAGCCACTTTTTTGCAAAATAAATCTGACTTACTGAAGACACACTACAATGCTTTCTAAAGGTGACTTTGGCATACCTTATATTAGCATACATAGCCCACTCTGTTGAAACAAATACTATTTTAAAAGTTAGTGCATACCTGGTGTAATTGGCAATGGCTGCCTGCACATTTTTGGTGAAGGGTACTGGAAGAGAATCTCCACTTTTTCCTGGGAAGCACCGATCTGTTGAACCCTTGGACAGTCCCTTTCTGGAAAACACAAGAAAACGCATAACATTAATTCAAAATTTTATGGGTGCGATCACACAAGATAGTGCCCCACTTTCACCACCATTTTGCCCCGGATTCACTGCCTGTCTCAACACCGTCTGCCAGATATTCGCCCTGCATTGGGCAGGGGCTGTCACCAATGGCATCACCAGTATTATTAAGAAGCATGCTTTGCGGGGCAACCCAGCCCAAACCAGGGCAAGGGGCTCCCACTCCACCTCTCATGTGAAAGGCCCCCCAGCAGCACCACCCTCATACAAGTCTGCCAGCACTGTGAACAAGGCCATGGTGCCACTAAGGATAGGGCCCCCAGAAGAAGCCACTGCCACCAGTCATCTGTTGGAGCAGTGGGAGGTGGGAAGGGGTGCGTGTCCTGGACCTCCTGCTATCAGTTGTTGGAAGGGACCCCAGAGAGGAGGAGGAGCAGTAGCCCCGGTGCCCCCAGGCTAAGACACTGCGCTGGTCTCTCTCAAGCCTGGACCTGGCTTGAAATAGACCAGTGGGGAAAGGGAGGCTGCTTGCCAGGGAGAGCAGTGCTGTGTTCCACAGCGCGGATTCCCCCATTTAAATTTCAAGCTGGGAAGCCTTGAAATTGAAATGGGAGGAGGGGATCCGTGCCATGGAGCACTGGCAAGGAGGGCCCATCCCCCATTGGTCTATTTCAAGACTGGTCAAGGCTCGAGCTAGACCAGCATGGTGATGCAACCAAGGGACACAGGGACTGCTCCTCTTCCTCCTCCCCAGGGTCCCTTACAACAGTGGATAGGCAGGCAGCCCTGGGTGTGCACCTCACCATTCCACCCCACCTTGGCACTCCAAGAGAAGACTGGCAGTGGTGGCAGCTTCCTCTGGCAGCCTGATCCTGCTGTTGCAGGCCCAGGGCTGAACAAGAGCGGGGGAAGGGTGGCAGCTGCTCCCCCACTCAAAGGTCTGCCCACAGAAGTGGCAGCATCAGGGCCTACCCATGGATTCACCACGCATCCCAGGATGAGCTGCTTATTGCCACAAAGCTTACTGTCACCCCTCCTGTGTGGTGCAGCCCCCTGACTTCAATGACTGACATGTTCAGTGAAATTTCATACTTTAAAAGTGGCAGTCCTATGATTTTTTCAACCTCCATCCCCTCCAGCAACAACAAAACCCCTCTCATTTTCCCTTGGTCCTAATGATGAGAACCAACTAAAGTTAATGGCATACTGTAATTTAGTCAAGTATGCAGAACTGGGGTCCAACATAATAGTAGTGGGGGTGGGGGGGGGGATCAGTAGTGCATTTCCAAATTCATACTCTGGATAACTTATTTCTTTACAGATCCACAGCAGTCTATACACGAGTGTCCAAGATATAGGATTTTTTAAAAAAAATTGTTATGGAAAAATTGTTCAGTGTTACAACCCTCCCCCTGCCCGATGCTTTTAGAACTTAAGCAAAGATGCTAAAAAAACTTCATAGTATCAGAATAGTATTTATAAATCTAGGACATTTTTAGATGCAAAAAATGGTCAACAAAGGCAATGACTCAAGGTGATTCTTTAGCTTTTCAGGTAGGTTTCACTGAAAGCCACTACTGGTAACCTGCCAGTTTCTGCCAAAGAGGGCCCCATGAAAAAGGACTTCATACCAACATTTGTAATATATATACTTAACTTTACTCTCAAGAGTAGTCTATTAACTACAATAGGAGTAAGCATGTACGTATACTAAAGTATTTGGAGGATGTGGACTTGAGGTGAAAGGTATTCTGCTGGAGTGGATACTGCTGTAATCATTAACTTAAATCCAGTAAAAACGGGTTGTAACAAAACAACAACAAAAATTGTAAGTGAGCTGCTAAGCAAAAAATAACCTTTTAGCAAAATCTTTGCACAACCACCGTGATCTCTTCTCATTGAGATTCTGGAGCACAAACAAATCAAGATACAAGCACATAATCTGAAAATGTTTATGAATTTCTCTGCTAGACATTTAGTTATCAACGCTGTTCTAATTTGCCTAAGGGATCATATTACTTTTGTTATAGCAAGGAACTTATTAACTAATGCTAGTGTTGATCCAGAGACTCAGTTTGGTTGCTACTTTTAACTCTAGCTCCCTTGATTCCTGCAGTAAGTAAAAATGAGATGCCCATAAACCCGGAAGCTTTAAAATACAGTGATGACCAGGTCACAAAACACAATAGGAGATGCAGAAACAATTAAATCACACTCCCATTGATTTATTGACATTACTGCAAAGAGAAAATTAGCATTTCTAAGTTGGAATAGTAGTTGGTGTATAATTATAAACCATGTAATTATAAACTGCAATTTTACTTGGCAGTGCTATTTCAGTTAACATTAAAAAATGACCCTTTTAGAATACACAGAAAAGTATCATACCAACTTCTTCAAATTGTTTTCAGAATTGTAGACTAAAACTAGCCCCTGTTAAAATGTTCGCATAGAACAGTTGCCATGTTAAGCACACATTAGCCAGTAAATGTAAAGTACAGGGCTAGCAAATATTCATTAAAAACATGCACACTGTCGCATGTTAACCTGCTGTGTAGATGAGCTCATGAGGAATTTAACACTCCTTTGATAAACCAGTCTTTCTGTGCCAACCTTTTGGCTTAGGCACAGACTATCCTGGTTTGGAGAAAAAAGGAAAGTAAGAGAAGAGATCATCTTTTTTCTTAAATAACTATTTTAATTTTTAAAATGAGATTCTTACATGTGTTCCCCCCCACCCCCAGGGTTGCTTGTATGAAATTTAAACCAATCCAAAACAATCTCCAGTGTTGAAAGACTCCATTTCCATAGCAAGAGGATGTACAGGACATAATTATTCTTCCACACAATTTTTTATTTTTTTTTAATGTAAACATGACCCTTTTACGTTTCAGTTAAGTTTCACGAACCATCCTGCAAATCCTCAAAGTATGTGAACAGCAATATGATTTTGATGGGCAGGAATTTACATTGTGACTGGAAAGCAACAACATAATTTGTAAACATCTACTTAAAAATGATAATGGTATCTCTAAGTTTCAACAACAAAATTGTGCATATTGGCTCAAACAGACACACCCGTTGATTGCTACAACTCCTCCCTGGCCTCTCCAACACACTCCCAGGCTGCTGGAATTGCAGTCACCAAGTTATCTTCTTCACTCACTAGTATGCCCATACCACGCCCACTTCCATACCTCTTGAGATTTCTTCCATTAATTTTGCCTTAAAGCCACATCATGTTTTAGATTTATCTTTGCCTTCACAATCATTACTGTTGTGTCGCACTTCTCTTTCACACCTTAACATCTCTTCAGTGCTGTTTCACACCATGTAATTAGCATGCATAATTCATGCCATATTCACCTCTGTGGATTTTAACACACTGCCTCATATAAAAAGCTTGAATTGCCACCATCTTTTCTCCATGTTATGGCATGTATACACAGAGCTTTCATTTCATTTCATTTATTCCATTTTTATGCTGCCCCTTCCTGCACAGCAGCTCAGGGCAGCTCACAGCATCATAAAAACAATACAGTATATATAAACATTAAAAACAATAAAATCCAAGGCAGAGCTTAAAAAGAATAACACCCCCTCGCCTCATCTCCCCCCATCACCCGTCTCCCTCACCAAAGGCCTGGCGGAACAGCCAGGTCTTACATCGTCTATGGAAAAGAGGGAAGGTCTGGGGACAGGCAACCTCTGGTGGGAGGGAGTTCCACAGCCACGGTGCAACCACCAAGAATAGTTGCCACCCGGGGGACCTCGAGGAAGGCACTCCCAGCCGACTGCAGCGGCCGATCCAGAACCTGGAAGGTGAGGCAGTCCTGCAGATAGGTGGGGGCCAGGCTATTTAGGGCTTTATAGTTCAAAACCAACAATTTGAATCAGGCCCCAAAAACTATAGGCAGCCAGGTTTTCAAAGGATTAATTAATCCATATTAATTAGTAAAAGTTAGATAGGTCTATTAAACCCTCATGTAATTACTCTTATTAAGATTCTTCTTGTGGGTTAAAGAAATTGACGAACAGTGACAAATAGTATGATCCTCTATGCTGAACTAAACAACAGCACTAGCCTTTAGCACCAGCATACATTGTGTTCATTTCAAATGGGGCTCATTCTAGTGCTAAGGGTTAGCACTGATGCTAAACAGTCAGAGGGTCACACCCTAAACCAGAATGGGGAACTTTTTCCCTCCCAGCAAAATCAGTAAAAACTCCAAGAGCCACACAGACGTTGGGGGCAGAGGTGCTTAAGGGGTGCACTCAGGAAGGAAAAGGGTCCGTATCATGAATCTGTGCAGTGGATCTGTCCCCTATTCCTGCATGCATGCACTCATCACTTTTCCCTTACCATGAGCTCAGGCTTTCAGTGCTTGGGGGATAAGAACTGGATCCAGGGACCGGATCCAGGAACTGGAAAGAAGCCACATTTAAACCTAGGCACGGGCTGAATTTGTGTCACGTTGTGCCTCAGTTTCCTCAAAGGGAAAACACGCTTAGCGGTCCAGGCCTGACATAATCTGGCCTGAATATAGGGCAACTATTTTCTAATATGTGGAAACTTAGTTTACACTGTGCTAAAAGCCAACCAGCTCAGCAAAGTATTGTAGAGGCAATATTATTTATAAATGAGGGCATGAGATGAAGAACATTATAAAGCATAGTTTACTTAAGTTAAAAAAACAAAACATGGTACAAAAGAGAAACAGTGTCAGTTACAAATACATGATTTAAAAGGTTATTCTTAAGAGAGACAGACTGATTATATCTCTTCTCCCAGTATATGGTCAAGAATTCAGCAAAAAGGTCATTATAGAGACAGTTCATTAGAAATTCACCATACAAAGGCTAGGCTAATTCTAATGTTCAATACATTGAACCACAGATGGTCAAAAATATATGCTTTTATACAATATACATAACATTTGGACCTCGGGCCTGAGGTTCCCCACCCTTGTCCTGAACCCATGAAAAGAGGGTCTACATAGAACCTAAATACAGGTTAACTAGTATGCCCAATTATCAATTAAACTAGTCAACTTATGTAAAAACAAGCCCTTAGTTCTTCCTGAAAAGACACTTCTTCCATGTGATGCAATTTTATAACTTTTATATATAAAAAATTATATATAAGTAAAATAATTTATTTATTTATTCCCCCCACCCACTCAGGGTGGCTTACAACTTTTTAAAACATATAAAAATATAATATAGATGTGCCTATAAACAGCAATAAATAGTATAAAAACAATAGAACCCTAAGCAGAGTTAATCCCCCCCCACAACCCACCCCCTACCCATCATCCGTCTCCCTTGTCAAAAGCCTGGCGGAACAACCAGGTCTTACACTGACTTTGGAAAGACGGGAGGTCTGGAGTCAGGCGGACCCTCCAATGAGAGGGAGTTCCACAGCCAAGGTACAGCCACTGAGAAGACCCGGGATACCCAGGGGACTTCGAGGAGGGCGCTCCCAGCCAACCGCAGAGGGAAGAGACGATCTTGCAAATAGGCAGGGCCCGGGCCGCTTAGGGCTTTATAGGTCAAAACCAACACCTTGAATTGGGCCCGGAAGACTATAGGCATCCAATGCAGAGAACGGAGCACTGGTGTAATGTGCTCGTGGAGACCCGTCCCCATAAGGAGACGGGCCACGGCATTCTGCACCAGCTGCAGTCTCCAGACCGTCACCAAGGGTAGCCTCATGTAGAGCGCATTGAAGTAGTCCAGTCTTGAGGTGATAAAAGCATGGATGATGGTGGCTAGGTCCAAGTCTGAGACATTCAGTCTCAGCCGTTGCACTAGATGTAATTGGCGAAATGCACCATTCGCCACTGCTGCCACCTGGACATCCAAGTGGAGCTGTGGGTCCAGGATCACCATCAGATTACAAACCTGAGGGACCAATGGAGGGCAGACCCCATCAATGATGGTGCCACCACTCCCTTGGCCCCTCCCACCAACATCACCTCCGTCTTGTTGGGATTCAGCTTCAGGCAGCTCACCCTTGTCCAGTCCCCTACAGCTGCCAGACACTGGGTAAGCACCGAGACTGCCGGGCCTGAGTCAGCTGAAAAAGAGAGGTACTGCTGGGTGTCATCAGCATATTATGACACTGCACACCAAACCCTCTGACGACCTCGCCCAAAGGCTGCATGTACACATTGAACAGGAGAGGGTACAAAACAGAACCTTGCAGGACTCCACACGTGAGATCCCAAGAAGATGATGAACAGTCACCCAGCACCACACTTTGAGTTCTCCCAGTCAGAAAGGAACAGAACCATTCAAGAACAGTTCCACCTACCCCATCTCAGTTCCGCAAGCAGGTCACCAGCAACTCATGGTGAACGGTAACAGATGCAGCCAAAAGATCTAACAGGATCAACAGAGTCGAACGGCCCGGTCCAGCTCACGGCAGAGGTCATCAACCAAGGCCACAAGTGCAGTCTCAGTGTCATAACGGGAGAAAAAAGCCAAACTGAGTGGGATCCAGAAAACCGATAACGTCCAGATGCCCCTGAAGCTGCTGAGCCACCACCTGCTCAATAACCTTCCCTAAAAAGGGAAGGTTAGAGACTGGCCAATAGCAGGCCAGGGAGTCAACATCCAGTGATGGTTTCTTGACAGAGACCACACCACCGCCTCCTTGAGGCAGCCCGGCACTCAGCCCTCCTAAGGGAGGCATTGACTACCCCAGCCAGCAACAGCCGCAACGTCTCCCAGCTGGCCTTAACCAGCCAGGATGGGCATGGGTCTAGTTCACAACAGGTGACTCTGACTGCCCCAAGGACATCCTCCGCATCAGTGGGCAACACTCACTGAAACCGATCACCTCTGGTTCTCCTACTGTCACAAATGCGGCGTCGAATTCATGGTGAATTCAAGCAATTTTATCCAAAAAAAGAGAGTCAACAAACACGTCACAGCGATCACTGGAAGATTCGAGTTCCAGATGGAGGGAGGCTGAACTGACCAGTCCCCTCACCATTTATTTATTTATTTTCATATTTTTATGCCATCTCCTCATGCACAAAACAAACGTTACTAACTCTTCTGTAACTGAATTTCCCAGTATATCCTGTATTTTCTGACTTCGGTGTGTGTAAACTTTCTATTTGTAAGTTTCCTGGACTGGGAACATCTTTTTTTGTGTGTATTGCCAACTAGGGGCGATTCTCTGGAGGAAGTTGTGGATTTAGATCTACAATTTCCAGATTTAATTATGGATTCATATTCCTATTTAAAATCAATTTTAAATTTTTTTTAAAAATTAAAAATCATTGTATATGCGCAAATGGCTGCTGGATCCTTCTGCACAAGCACAAGACGGTCACTGGATGTTCTGTGCATACATGCCCTTTTCCAAAATGGTAGTGGAAGTATTACCACCATTTTGGAAAAGGGCAACCAGTCAGAACATTCGCAAAATGGCAGTTGTGCACGTGCAGACCAGCTGCCCTTTCCCAAAATGGTGGTGACGCTGACACCACTTTAAAAAAGGATGCACATGTACAGAATGCCTGACAGCTATTTTGTTCATGCGCAGAACAATCCGGTAGTCATTTGCACATATGCACTGATTTTTAATTTATTTTTCATTTTTCAATAGATTTAAAACCAAACCACAATGGGTGTGTTGCCAATGTTGCGGTTCAGTACGGATTAATCTGTAAAAGCCCGATACAAGCCATTATGGATTAATCTGAATGCGTATTGTTTGCCCTTATTATTATTATAAACATTTATATAGCACCAGTCAGGTGCATGGTGCTGTACAGAAACATACAATAGACGCGGACCCTGCCTGTGTGTCACAGGAATGGGGTTGGAGGGGGGAGATACCAGGAATCCGGGGTCACTCACTCTTCCCCAATCGTCCGTCCCTGGGGAAGGAACCTTGCTCCAGTTACAAGGCAGGTGTGCGGGGTTGAGAATGCACGTCAGTGTGTTGGCCCTTTAAATCCACAAGGAATCAGGCCACTATCATCATTGGGCGCCAGGTAACCTGTGCAGGACTTTTCCCCCTGCTCTACCACCCACCACACACACCCCTCACTCACCGCCGATGGGGGGGGGGAGACAGGGTAAACGGTGCCACGTGTGGGGTGAGGAAGGTCCCAGGGGCACAAGGGTCTGGGTCCCAGGGGCACAAGGGAGGAAGGAACCAGATTCACGCAACACAGGGGGGGCCAGGGAGGGGACGTGGGCAGACTTACACCAGCAACGCACACACACTCTCGAGGAAAAGGATCACAGGGAAAGGGGGCACACTCACCACTCGTCAAGCTCCTCAGTCGCACAGGAATGCAGGAAAGGGTAATGGGAAGGGTGAAGGGGCAAGGCTTGCTCCAGACAGCAGTCTCTATATCTTTCTCCTACTCCAAACACACTGGGGCCAGTCTAATGGATCACCGGCGCTGTGGGCCTCACAGCGCCGGCTTTTATGCCTGAGCCACGTCCCCCCGGCGTTCCTGGAGCCGTGCTGACTGGCGAAGCGTACCTGGCCCCGCCCTCACGTTTTGCACAGCATGCGGGGCCGGCAGATCCCCAGCGTCCCACTGCTGTGGTTGCTGGGTGACCAGGGCGTCGGGACTTGTCTTGTCTGCGAGGGGGGGCTGTCCTGGTGCCACACGAGGCCCTGCGGCTCAATGGTTCGGCCTACGTCGCTGCCACCGCCCAAGGTAAGTCCGAGGAGGGGCAGAGAACCCTGACACTATGGCTTACAATCTAAAAGACAAGGATGGGGAGACATGGAGAGGGGACAGTGGGAGAGACAGGGGAGAAGACAAAAACATTTAAGCGGATGCGAAGTCTCAGGTGCGTGTGCATGGCTTGGTTACAATCAGGATGGTAGCAGCAGTCTGCAGAGGAGGGCAGACAATAAGTATATGGGGAATGACTAGCAGGCATTGGGAAAGGTGGTGAGGAAAAGGTGGGTCTTGAGGAGGGATTTGAAGGAGCGGAGGGAGGGGGCAAGTCGGATGTGGGTAGGGAGGGAGTTCCAGGCATGGGGGACAGCGAGGGAGAAGGGTCGAAGGCAGTTAGGTGAGCAGGAGAAACGAGGGAGAGTGAGGGAGGGGACAGCGGAAGAGCGGAGAGCACATGCAGGAGTGTGTAGGGAGCTTAGGTTTGAGAGGTAAGGGGGAGCTTGGTTTTGCAGTGTTTTGAACGTGAAAACCAGGAGTTTAAACAGGATACGTTCAGGAATGGGGAGCCAGTGGAGAGAGAAGAGGAGAGGCTGCACATGGTCGAAGCGACAGGCAAAGTGGATGACCTTGGCAGCTGAATTTTGGATTGCGATAAGGGGGGAGAGGTGAGAGCGAGGGAGGCCAGCGAGGAGGAGGTTGCAGTAATCGAGGCGAAAGATAACCATGGCATGAACAAGGATTTTGGCCGAGGCGGTAGAGAGAAAGGGGCGGATCCGAACAATGTTATGGAGGGCGAATCGGCAGGATTTGGCAACAGAGTCAATGTAAGGTTTAAAAGAGAGGTGCATGTCAAAGATGAAGTCCAAGCTACAGGCTTGGAGAACAGGATGGATGGTGACTCCATCGATGCAGATGGACAGGTATGGGGAGGGAGGAAAAATGAGGAGTTCGGTCTTGGCCATGTTGAGCTTGAGTTGACATCAGGACATCCAGGCGGAGATATCAGAGAGCAGTTGATGAGGCGTGAGTTGACAGAAGAGGAGAAAGAGGGTATCATCAGCGTAGAGATGATATCGGAACCCGTGGGAGGCAATAATTTTGCCAAGGGACAGGGTGTAAATAGAGAAGAGGAGAGGGCCAAGGACAGAGCCTTGGGGGACCCCAACCGAGAAGGGGAGGGAGGAGGAGTTTGACTCAGGGAACGAGACTTTAAAGGAGCGGTCAGAGAGGTAGGAGGAGAAACAGTCAAGGACGGAGCCACGGAAGCCCAGAGAGTAAAGCGAGTCCAATAGGAGTGAGTGGTCGACAGTATCAAAGGCAGCAGAGAGGTCAAGGAGGACAAGAATGGAGTAGCTAACCACCAGTTAGGATGGTCCACCACCATAAACTAATGGATCCAATAAGATTCCAGAACTCTCTGGACACTTACCCACTAACCTTGACAGTCTCTCTGTCGATTCCCTGGTTTATCTGTGGTATAGTATGTTGACCTGGGCTATCAACACAGTGGCACCCATGCATCTGCTTCCCCCAACCCCCACATTTGCAATGGTGGTCTCCCTGGTATATGGAGGATCTGAGGTTATTGAACCGTGAAGGTAGGCGGTTAGAGCACAGGTGGAGCTTGACGCGTGCCAAAGATGACCGACTGCAGCACAGACTGTTTTTGAAGGACTATGCCGTGGCTGTGAGAGAGGCAAAGAAAGCTTTCTTCACTGCTGCCATAGCATCTACAAAGTGACATCAGGCAAAGCTCTTCCAGGTAGTAAATTGCTCATTGAATCCAAGCTGTCTCCACCTGGAGTTAGAGTCACTTCCTACCCGCTGTGATGAGTTTGCCACCTACTTTGCAGATAAAGTCACTCATATTTGGCTCAACTTGGGTGCTGCTAATTTGAGTGTAGAGTCATCCCCCTGTGATGTGCATGGGACGATTCGAGTGGTTCTACTCATTCCTAGCTGGGAGAATCCAGAGAGTGATGATGTGTAGTACCTCGTCATCCCACCGGTAGTTCCCTTGTGGGGTGCTGCAGGGCTCATCTTCTCCACACTTCTGTTCAATAGGTAGTGGGAAACATGTAGAGAGGACAAGGCTAAATTAAACATATGGGCTGGGGATATTGTAGGTAACAGCTTATCAGGAGAAGGGAATATGCAATGCTGTTTCATGCTATACCCCAACCCATATATTTGCTTTAGCCTTGTTCTCTCTGTGTATTTACCACTACCTATTGTTTCTTTGAGGGGATTCACACGTGCATTTAAATCGCACAGAATCCTTGGCGGCATAGTGCGATTTAAAAAACCCCGCACTTCCGGGCTGGTGTGAATGCGCTGAGCGCGCACATTTCCACTTAGCCCGAATGTTTGGAGTGCGGATTGAAAAGTTGCTCCGAGCAGCTTTACAAACCGCGCTCCAAACATTCGGACTAGGTGGAAATGTGCGCGCTCAGCGCATTCACACCAGCCCAGAAGTGCGGGGGTTTTTAAATCGCACTATGCCACCAAGGATTCTGTGCGATTTAAAGACACGTCTGAATCCGCCCTTTGTCTCTTACACAAATATATATATATATTGAAGCTATGTTTTAAAGCATCTGGCATCTCTCTCTCTCTGTGCCCTCTAATCTAACCCCCACCACCACCAGTTACCTTGTCTTATCCACTCCCACCCATGTCATTCTGTGCCTCCTCATATATACCTGTCCTACATTTGCTCAGCGTATATAGTTCTGACTGGTAATGCTAAATGTCTGAGGAAGGCTTGCACACAGGGCTGGCCTTAGGATTTGTGGGGCCCAGGGCGAAGATAAAATGTGGGGGGCCCTGGTGGCCCATCCCTTTTGGGGGCACCTTCTGAAGTACCCTGAAAGTGATCATGTTTGGGACACCCCCCCCACTGGTGCCCCCACAACCTGTCCTGGGGAAAATAGAGGCCACTGCGGGGCCCTCAGAAAGAGCTGTTGGTCCAATAAAAGAATTAAATTAAATTAATTCATTCATTCATTAACAATCTTTATTTTTATATAGTGCCCTCCTGCCATGGCACTCAGAGCGCTTTACATACAACACAACTTTTAATCCTCACAACAACTACTTTGTCTCCATCTCTTAAATTTGGGACCAACACAGTCACCACACACTCTCCTAGTAAAACACAGAACACTTACTCATTTACCCAACCTATAGTTACTTATTAAAAGTTTTTTCCAGTGATTATTTCTAAGTATTTTTAGGGCCTGCCACTTCCTCATTGAAGCAAGATTTTCATGGATGATACCGGGCCTACTGAAATTATTACAATCCCTCCCTCACCCCCAAAGATTTTGGACCTATTGATATAGTTAATACCTACACAAAACAACCCAACATTTCGATACTATTCAGCAAACCACAGGAGCATATTCAGAACCTTAAGTCTCTACTGAATTAGAGTCTCAAGGAAGTCTTCCTTAATACAAAAACGCCCTATACTTCTCCTCCCCCCCCCCCACTGTTAAACACACATACTATCCCTATTCAATTTCAGATTACAAATTGGGGGGAGGGGGCTAACTACATAAAGTTCAAATGGAGAAACATTTTTTAAAAACCCTGTATTACTTATTAAATACATACAAGTGTAAAGATGCACCATGGCAAAGAATGTGCCAGGATAAATGTTTATTAAAAAAAATATAGTAAAATATTAAATACCACAACAATTAGCCAGTGAATTTTCAGTTTGCCTTTACACTGACTGGGATCTCATGCAAGCCATGAAACTACTGTTAATGGTTTTAAGAAAAATACTGTAAGAATAAGAGAAGCAATTAAAACTATGTACTGCGTAGCACCTACTTTCATTCCAAGTGCTGTAACTCCATTGTTTGAGAATGCAATCAGTGAAACTTTGCAAAGAACAGAGAACTGTATCTTAAGTCACCAGACATCAATTTTTTTATTACATATGCATATGCAGAGCTTGCATGCAATTCACACGATGTGATACAATACAGAATCAAATTAAACTATTCTTATTATACACCTGACAGTCTAAATCATACTAATCTTCTAATCCATCTTCCCTTCCTCCCTCATTTTCAGTCCATCCAGTCCCTTGTCATTCCACTTATTACCTAAAGCACTCCTCTTATAATTCCATCAAGTGCTTTGAAATTCCACTCCCTGTTCATTATGCTTTTTGTCATTCCACTCAAACGTCACCATTCCCTTTTTGTTATTCCACACAGTACTTTATCATCCCATCCATTCCCTTCAGCTCCCCTGTTTATCATTCAGTGAGCTCCCACTGTCCTGTCATTTCACCCACTCACTTGTTATTCCACCTAATCCTCCTAGGCTTTTCCTTGTCATTCCACATGATCCACACTATCCCCTTTTGTTATTTCAGCTATTTCTCATACCCCTTTCTGATCATTCCTCCTAATTTAATCCATTCCATTTTACACAGCGCTAGTCATTCCACCAATTACCTTCTGCATTTTCCCTGTCATTCTACCCAGTCTCATCATTACATCAATTCCCCATGGTCTTCCCCCTGCCATTCATTCCACTACTTCCCATGCCCCTCCTTGTTATTCCAACAATCCCTCATGGCATTTTCTTTTCATTGTCATGCCGCCACTTCCGTTCTTATTTAAGCCATTCCCTCAAGCTCTTAGCTCATCATTCCACCAGTTTCTCGTTGTCTTTTTGTTGTCATTCTACTCAGTACTTGTTATTCCACCCTTTATTATTCCATGGTTTATACATCAGTTTATACTTCCTTATGTTCCCCTTTTCTCCATTGATCCCTACTGTCATCAGTTCCCTGTGGCCCCACACTGAACCTGAGAAGTATTTGTCTTTGTGAAGATGTAGTTACTTTGCATTTCTTTACAGTCCATTTAAGCCTACTGCCATTCACAAATCCCCATTATTTCCAACTGGCATTCCATGTCTTTCTCGGTTCAAGTGCTTTTCCTGGAAGTCGAACGGGAAGGAGGTGTGGGGGCTCCCATGCTGGCTAGCCTAGCAGAAATCAAGGCTAAACCGAGATTGCCATCTTTGTGCAGCAAGTGAAAGCCCAGAGGCCTGACAACTAAGGGCGGGGACACACGCACACACCCTTCCTGCACACACAACCCTTGTGTGTCAGTCTCAGCAACTCAGACTTACCCTATGACAACCAGCTCTGGTTCACGCTGCTGCTGCTGCTGCCGCCGCGGAAGACTGGAAGCCGCAGGCGGGCATCGCACCCCGCTAGCAACACGCATGAAAGGCACTGGGAGCAGCCAAACGTGGACTTGCAAGCGCCCAGAGCAGCCCCTGCTCAGCTCACACACGGTTTCCGAGTCCACAGACCCACAGTCATTTCTGCACACGACTCGCCATCTCCCGTCAGGAGAGAGAGAGTGGAGGAGGAGGAGGGAAGTCCTGCCTTGTTGGGCTTCCTTCCCCGGAGGTTGCTTTGGATCCGCCGCAGCCTCACGCTAGCTCTGATTGTCCCTTCCAGATGCAAACAGCTGGCAGGGAGCTGAATTCCGAAACAGCTGCGGCAGCTCCAACCAGAGGCTTCCTCTTGCACACTGGGCGTTGGTCAGGTGGCTCCTGAAACCAGCAAGTCTGGGACTCCTATTACTCCAAGAGAAGGAGCGGGAGAATTCAGACTACAATAGCCCACGCGCCCCAGACTGCTCCCAGCCGCTGAATCTTCGCCAGCCCCTCCTCCCCATGTCAGGAGTCAACGCAAATGTGCCAAAGCTTCCTGGGGAGGGGAAAGCAGCAGCCCTGACCATGTCCCTCCTGCACACCTTCTCCCCAGCAGTCAAGACCTCGCAAGCAATGGGGCTGGGGGCTTTGAGGAAGAAAACTGTGCTTCTCTCCAGTCTAGTGGCCCTTGTGGACTGGATTCTATTTTGTGCCCATTCTGTCACCTTTTCACTTCCAGCACAGAGCTGAAAGGAGTACCCACCCACAAAGACAGGTATACCATCTGAGGTACTCAGCCTGACCTGGTAACATGGGGAACTGATTGGATGTCATGGGCCACCCAATATAACAGTTGCCCAACTTCTGCTACTAATTTTCCAACTTTCTGTACCGAGTTACCATTTTACCAATCAGTAAACTGTAAATAGGTAACTTAGTAACAATAATAGCTGGTATTTTCGGATAATGAGGTACCCAACTTGGTACTTGGGCACCAAAAAAAGACTGCTCAAAAATACGAGAATTACACACAGGTAGCAAAGGGGCTACCTGCTTCAGCTCTACACCAGCATTTTCTTCCCCAAGACTTCTACTGAAGTCCTCTACAAGTGGGTGTTCTCATGGTTGTATCTTAGATGGTCAGGATCACTCCCCACCCGCCCACCACCCATGGTGTTAGTTCTGAAAGTATTTTCAAACGAGACGATAGCCCACTGGAGTTCAGGCTCAGTCTGTGCTGCCCCAACTTGCTTAGCGTGTCCAGCCTAATAAACGTGCAGCCCCAGCATGTATTTCATACGCTTGCGGGCAGTCCCTACTGCCAGCACACTCCTCTGACCCTCTAGGATTTCCGCTCTATGGTGCTGGTAGAACTGCATGCTGCATGCAACCTAACTGAAAGGACGTGGACGCACAGGCGCACAGACATTCTTAAGAGGCCACACTGTGGATGGGGGTTGCGGGTCCATGTGGGCGGTGGGGGTGAACACCTAATAAACGGGCAGGTGGACACCCACCTGGTGTGTGCTATTGTGGGCTATCTTCTCGTTTTGAAAACACCCAGAGAACATGGAGCCTGCCGTGTGGGCTAATGATGGCTAATGGGTATTCACTTGTTGGCATGCTGTCCATTAGTTTGACCACTTAGTCACAGTGCTAATGCTGCTACAGCAAGTCAACAAGCAGCTATTTAACTATGGGCATTATGCAAAGTCCTTCTCTAGTAGCTGAACAAAAACAAAAAAAAAAAGCAGGACATAGGGCGAATTCACACGTGCAGCAATTATCTGGATTTTTAAAAACTGGTTCTCAATAGTTCGCCGTTAACAAGTCCTGTTGCATTCAGATGATTGAAAGTCCCTTGGAGGGAAGAACTTTTTTGGGGAGAAGCATGGAGGGGAAACATGGAGGGGAAGAACTTTTTTGGGGAGAAGCTGGCTGCAGCCTGCACCCAGCGAGGCAACTACAGGGCTCCAGCTGGTCTCACTGCTTCCGGTAGGGGCAGGAGTAAAACAGCGCACTTGGAAGCACGGTTGCATTCACATCAGAAAAGATTACACACTAGTTAAAACCAGTACGATGTTGCTTTCACACTGCTGTTAAGTGCGGATTTATTGAAAACGGACAGCAAAAAGGTAGGTTTGAGTAGCTTTTCAACACGCATTGCTTTAGTGCGATATTGACTCCATTTAATCGAATTTAAGTGTTCAGACAGGCATGAAACATTCGTTTTTTTTAAAAAATCGCACAAATCAGAACGTCTGAATCCCCCCATAGTTGAAGTTCAGCTTATGAAAGGGGATATTATAGGCGTATGATTGAATGAATTTTTCAAAATTTGCTTTTTCTTTTTAAAAAAAACAACATATTAATAAAATTAAAAAAATAAGCCAGGCATGGAGCAGCTGTCAGAATTTATGGGGTGAGGGTTTGGAAGGCAAAAAGGGAGAGCTACCTACCTCTTTCCCTGTGCCCACTCGATTTGAGGATGTTGCTACTCCATGGCTTCAGCAACAAACCGTCGTCTAAAGGAGATAAGCATCCAGGAAGGCTGAGACCAGGGCCGGCCTCAGGGTTTGTGAGGTTATGTGCAAAGTCTTGGTGTGGGGCCTAATTTGCATAATTAGGCCCTATCTAATTATGCAAATGTGTAAATTTACATAAAATTTACTCCTTCTGGACAGGAAGGATTCCCATTCTCCACCCCTCCGAGCGGCCGTAGACAAGCACGGCCTCCCAATGCTTTCCCTCCCCACCTCTCCAATCAAGCGTCTACCACCACTCCAGGAGTGGTTCCACTGCAGGGGCAGCCGGGCGAGCAGTGAGGCAGGCATAGAGAGACTGACCGTCCATTGTCTTGCAGTTTTGTTTTATCTGGCCATGGGGTAAGCTAGAGCCACTTAATAAATTCACTTTACTTACTGGTGTGGGGGAGCTTAGCCAGTCTGGCCTCCAGGGCCTGTCGCTTCTTGCTGCCGGTGCCGCCTGTGCCATATATTATATATATATGGCAAGAAGCGACATATAAAAACTAATTTTTATAGTTTTATATATATATATATATATATATATATTATATATAAAAACCAGTTTAGTTGTGTCCCCATAATCAATTAACGCTGCCCTCACCCCATAACCAGTTCATTTGGGCCCCCGCCCACATATAATCAATTCGTACTGCCCCCCACCCATAACCATTTATTTTGTGCCCCCGGGGCAGCATGAATTGATTATATGGGGGCAGGGACGCAAATGAACTGGTTATGGGGAGCGGGTTTAAAGACAGTATTCCTGTTAGCAATAACTTCATTGGGAAGAGCTAGTGAAATAGCAGCCATAATAATCTCAGAACCATATTTGCAGATTTTCCAAGACAGAATAGATATTGCTTTACATCCTCAATTCCTATCTAAGGTTATATAAGACAGACAGCTGTGAGAATGTGGCCCTTTTTACATGGGCCTCTCCCACTCCCACCCATGAACACACAGATTTCTGCGTGTTCATGGGTGTGGGAGCCCAGTGTGAACGACGCGATGCATGCGCCCATGGTGAGTGGGAGTGTGTGCGCGCTTGCCTAACACACATCCCCACTCACAGAGCAGCCGGGGGAAACGGCAGTTACTCCGTGGGTGTGGATGAGTGGGGGGTAAGTGGGGATGCGTGTGCGGCCATGTGCATGCCCCGCCCACGCACTGGCGCATCCACGGACCCCCACCCAGCGGAACCATGTAAAAATGGCTTGTGAGGAGCCACTCGAAGAAAAACAGAAGGTTGGTACCTTGTAAACAAGGTTCTTTGAGATGGCTCACAACATTCTCACAACCCCCACCCTTCCAGCCTCGCATAGAATTTTTTTATTATGTTCCTAGCAAGGGTTGGAAAGAACTGGCATTCTGAGGGGGAAGAGTGCTTTTTATACTAGAGGAGCTCAAGACCATCATGTGGTCTATTATTTGAATAGGGTGAGCATGCACAACCCAGTTATGAGAATGTTGGGAGCTATCTCGAAGAACCTTCTTTACAAAGTAACAACCTTCTGATCACTCACTTGGGGAGGAGTTGTTGTAAACAAACAGCTTTATCTCCCAGTCCGATTGGTGTCCTGGTGCTGCTGCTGGAGCACTACTAGGAGGCAGAGGCATGTGAGAGATGGGCACCGGAGCCAAGGAGGGGAGGGAGAAGAACTTATTGGTGAAGAAGCTGGCTGCAGGCTGCCGCTCGGCCAGGCAAGCATGGGGCCCCACTTGGTTGCAGGGCCATGTGCAGCCAAACATGTGGCACATGCCTGGGGCCGACCCTGACTGGGACTCTCTCAAAAAAGAGATATCAAAGGAACAATCACAAATAACCCCAATGAAAAAGAAAAATGGAAGACATCCAAAGAAGCCAATTTGACTGCACAAGGAGCTTACCAATGAGCTAAGAATCCAAAGAGAAACATAAGAAATGGAAGGAGGGACAAGTTATTTTTCATATAACATATGAAATTATTACTTACAGACATGTAGTCCAAATTTGTAGAGATGGTGTCAGAAAAGCTAAGGCACAAAATGAGCTAAGGCTAGTGAGAGATGCTAAAAGGTAATTTCAGATGTGATGCACTCCCAGGTCACCACAGTGGATTACCAACCGTGGCGAGCCGGCTAACCTCCTCCCATAGTCCAGGAAAGTCCCGAACAGATGTGACAGGAGCAGAACTACGGCCAGGAAACGGACGACCAGACCACAGCCTGGGGGCAGCGCAACAGACATTACGCCAATGCCAGACTGTGGTCAGAACACCCAGAAGACGGCGGGGCGGGGCAGGAGGCAGACATGGTCGACTGAGGGCAAAGGAAGCCAAAAGCGCCAAAAGGCAATGCCCACGCAAGGGAAACGGGGAGGGAGGGGGAGGAGGGAGAAGAACGGCAGAGGCGGCACACACAACAGGCACAGCGAAGCCGTGGACATAGCAGAACACAGACCACACACACATGCTGGGCGCAAACACACCCAAACGGGACAGGAAGGAAGGGGGGAGCACACCAGGAAAGTCAACATACACAGCACCACTGACAGGGGTAGGGGAGGGAGCCCCAGGCCAACAAAGAGGAGGGGACCGGGCCAGGTACAGTCCAGGACACGGTGAAAGGCACCCAGAACCCCACTGACAGAACAGGCTGCACGGGCCACCCAACAGCATCCTCATGAATGTTGCATCCCTTGTCCCTCCCTCTGTTCCCCCTTCCCTGTCTCCCCTCCCCGTCTTTAGATTGTAAGCTCTCGGGCAGGGACCGTGTCTATCTTAATCTCTGTAAAGCGCCAGCTACATTGCTGGCACTATATAAAAACTTATAATAATAATAATTAATAAGTCACAGGGGTCCCCACTGGGACGGAGCAGGGTCACAGAGGAAGGGCAACCAAGCCGGGGAAGTCACCGGAGCAGTCCGAGGCAGGTCCAGACAAAGGATCCCCCTTGCTGATGCAGATGCGAGCTGGATCCTGCGGGCAGCACATGCAGCCCCACCCCACCCCCGCCGAGGAAGCCGGGAGGCACTGTCCAGTGGACCCAAGTCCCGCACAGTCAAGGAGGCACTGGGGGGGGGGCGCAGGGCACAGACACAGGCGTGCGGGCAGTCAGGCAAGGGAGGAAGGCACCAAGGGGAGAGCCGGTAGCGGTGTCAGGCAGCGGGAACTAGCCAAAGGGGGGCCCAGGCACGGAGAGGAACACCGCAGGCAGCGAAGGACGGGGTGCCCATGGAGTGGGCACAGTGACACAGGCGAATGAACCAGAGGCAAGCGAACCAGCCAGAACAGCCGCGAGGCCGGAACGGTGCAGAGCCAGCAGTCACTGCCCCGAGCCGGCAGGGAGGTGCTGGGAGCACACGGTGGGACAGACATCCATGACACAGGGGGGCTCCCAGCCAGCTTCAGGAGGTAACGAAGGGGGCTGGGACTGGTTGGCCCACCAGATGCATGCAGTGGGGCCATTGAAGCATGCCCCGGCAGTAGCCCAGCCCTGCCATGTGGTGGGCAATGAGGTAGTAGGCCTTGAATGGATCCGGCACAGCGAGCCCCACCTGAACATCAGCACGGGACCACACAGCAGCCAGCGCCGGTCCGGTGGGCCCCAACAAGGTATAGTCAGCAGCAGGGGGCCATGGCAGGTGCCCAAGCTCCAATAGGTGGTAATACGCCGCCCCACGTGACCGCTGGTAGCCACACGTCCTGTGAATGCAGCAGAAGAAGGAAACAGCCAGGGTAGGGCCCCCCTCCTCCAGACAGGTTGTGAACCCAGCCAGGCTACACAGTGAGAGGGCGGACACGGTTTCCGCTGCGGACCACGCCACATGCGAGCACCTCATCTCTGGAATGTGCCCATCAGGAAAGGGACGAAGGCCAAGCGCCTCCGCATGGAGCCAGCACGCGCTACCACTCACCTCATAGCGGACCGCACTGATGGGTGCATGCGGGCTTGGGGCACAAGCCCCCAGGACGGGAGCGCAGGTGCACCAAGGGGAGGGGGCACTGTTTGCAGGTACGCCAGCAGGTGAGCTGATCCCCTACCCCCTTCCTGTTACCATGAAGCAGACAATAAAGCTGTTGTAGCTACACCTCTTGTTTATTGTCCATACAGTGCCCCCTTGTGCCCTACCCCCTCCCTTTACCCCCCCTGTGGCATTCCCCGCCCGTGCAACTGCCGGCACATGCTACTGCTCGTCTCATAGCCAAAGTAGCAAAGCCCGGAGCTCAGACTCGCATAGGCACCAGAGAGGGTATCCAGACAACACAGGAGCAGTTGCACGGCTGGGGAATGCCACAGGTCACATAGGGCCATGGTCTCCCGGAAGGTCCAGCTATGGGGGGTGCCAGGCGATCCGGAGCGTGGGAGCCCAGGGGCAGCACTTCCGGCCATGGTCCAGTGGGCAGAGGGTCTGAGCAGCAAGGAAAGAGGGGCCCCACGATGCCATGTGGGCTGGGGAGGGAAACAGGGGAGCTCCGAGGACATGCGATAAGGCCGCAACAAGGCATGGCTAGCGAGCGATGCACGGGGAGCGGATCTAGCACAGCTGCAGGAACCGAGCGCGCAGAATGTCCAGCAAGCACTGATAGCAGGGAGGTGATGACAACAGGCAACCAGCTGCAGACCGCACTGATGGGCACATGCGGGCTCGGAGCACGAGCCCCCACGACGGGAGTGCGCATGCACTCAGGGGAGGGGCACCATCTGGAGGTACATGCCGGCCAGCAGGTGAGCTGATCCCCTGCCCCTTCCTGTTACCATGAAGCAGACAATAAAGCTATTGTTGTAGCTACACCTCGTGTTTATTGTCTATACAGTGCCCCCTTGTGCCCTCCCCCCCGCTCTCCTCTCCCTTCCATCGTGCTCCATCCCTCCACGTTTCCCTGCTGCTGTGTGCCCTTTAAATCTCCCTCCCCGGTCTGTGTTCCACATTGTGTGGCAGCGACGTTGCATGCTCTCGCCACGGCTGGGGATCATTCGTTCTGATTCCGCCTGGTGGTTGGCGTTCAGCTGTTACTTAGTGAGAATCGCTTTCACCACGCTTCCAGGGATGGTCCTGTCCTGACCTCCAGAAGCATGGTTCACTTTGGCCCCTGCAGGTAATTGACCGTGGTGAACATCTGGATGCCGCTGATCAGACGTTCACGGCTCTTCGGCCGCATTGCGGGACTGACCGAGGTTCACTGTGATTGACCGTGGTATCGTTACATCTGAAATTACCCAAAGACAACAAAAAGGTGTTGTTTTTTTTTAAAGTATCTCAGAAGAAAGAGGAAAAATAAAGAAACTGTGGGTTCGCTGCTTAGTGAAGATGGTGAAATGTTAGCAGGCGACAAAGCGAAGGAAGAATTTCTCAACTCCTACTTTGCCTCAGACGTCACAGAAAAGGAAACTGTGTCCAGCCTCATGAACTATGAGGGGGAAGACTGCAGACCAGACTAGATAAAGAAGTGGCCAGGGAATGCCTAGCTACTTTGAATTAATTCAGGTCTTCAGGCTGGATGAATTACACCCTTGGGTACGAAAAGAACTCGTTGAAGTATGCTCAGAACTGCTGTCAATGATCTTCGAGAACTCGTGGAAAACAGATATGGTGCCAGAAGACTGGAGATGGGGAAATGTTGTTCCTGTCTTTAAAAAAGGGAAGGAGTAGGATCCAAGAAATTATAGACCAGTCAGCCCGATTTCAATACCAGGGAAGTTATTGGAACAGATTATAAAAGTCAATTCGTAAGCACCTTGATGACAATGCAGAAATTGCTCCTAGCCAGCATGGATTTGTCAGGAACAAGTCATGCCAAACTAAATCTTGTATCCTCCTTTGATAGAGTAACTAGTTTAGTGGATGTGGAGAAGAACATAGTGGACATAATATATCTGGATTTCTTTTGACAAAGCTTTGCATGAGATCCTCATTAAAAAGCTTAAACAGTGTGGGCTGCCAAACACTACAATAAGGTGGATTCATGACTGGTTTAGGAACCATCAAAGAGTGACCATCACTGGTTCATCATCAAACTGGAGGGAGGTATCGAGTGGGGACTCTGTCTTGGGTCCAGTGCTATTCAACATCTTCATTCATTACTTAGATGAAGGGGTAAAGGGAATACTTATCAAGCTGCAGATTACACAAAATTGGGAGGGCTCGCTAACACCTCGGAAGATAGAATTTGAATTAATTAAATCTTGATATATTGGAAATTTGGGATGAAATTCAACTGAGATAAATGTAAAGTTCTACATTTGGGGAAGAAAGAACAAACACACAAGTATACGACTGGGGATACCTGGCTTGGAAGCAGAACATGTGAAAAGGATCTAGGGACTGTGGTTGATCACAAACTGAACATGAGTCAGCAAGGTAATGTAGCTGCGAAAAAGGCGAATGCAATTTTAGGCTGCATTAACAGAAGCATTGTTTCCAATTTGGCAGAAATAACCATTTCACTATTCAGCATGGGTCAGACCTCACCTGGAGTACTGTGTCCAGTTTTGGATGCCTCATTTTAACAAGGACACTGACAAACTGGAGCGGGTTCAGAAGAGGGTGAACAAGATAATAAAGAGTCTGGAAAGCAAATCTTATGAGGAAAGGTTGAAGGAACTGGGTATGTTTAGTCTAGCAAAAGAAGACTAAGGGGAGACATGTTAGCAGTCTTTAAGTAGCTAAAGGGCTACTACCAAGAAGAATGACAAGGAACTTTTCTCCATTGCTACAGAGGGCAAGACTAGAAATAATGGACTCAAGTTACAGGAAGGCAGATTTCAGTTAACATCAGAAAACGTTCCTAACAGTAATAGCCATGTGGTGATGTAACAAGTTGCCTAGAGAGGTTTTCAAAAAGAGGCTGGACAGCTATCTGTCAGGGTTGTTGTAGCTTAGTCATCCTGCATCCAAGATGACTGGTCCCTTCCAACTCTAAGATTCTATCTCTCAAAGAAATACTACGTATCTTTAACAGGGGTGCTCCACTGTGAAAATTAGAGCAAGCTCTATGGGCCACGGGGGAGTAAGGAGAAGGGATGCCTAAGGGGTGCTCAGGATCACGAAAGGAAGAAGAGGACTGATATCATGGATCCATGCCATGGATCAATCACCTATCCATTTGTGCATGGCCTCATTTCTACTCCCTTCCCCCTGAGCTCATTCTTTTGTTGCTTGAGAGTTGGGACTGGATCCTTGGGCCAGATCCAGCAATTGAAAAAGTGTCAAATAAGGAATAGCTGCAGGCTAGATTTTGCACACTGGCTTCAAGTTTCCCACCTCAAGTTTTCCACAGTGAAAGTGTTCTGGTTCTTTATCATAAGAGGGAACAATAATGGAGGAATGTAACTATATATATTGCAATGGCCTACGGCCACGCTTTAATAAACTATTGATTGATTGAACTATATATGCAAGTGTGTATATGCAGCCGTTGGGTGAGGTCGTGAGAGGGTTTGATGTTCGGTGTCATCAATATGCTGATGACACCCAACTCTAGCTCTCTTTTTCATCCGACTCAGACCCGGCAGTCTTGGTGCTTGCCCAGTGTCTGGCGGCTGTCGGGGACTGGATGAGGAGCCACCTGAAGCTGAATCCCGACAAGACGGAACTGATGCTGGTGGGAAGGGCGGTGGGGTTGGCATCCCCAGTCATTGATGGGGTTCGCCCTCTGCTGGTTCCTCAGGTTCGTAGTCTGAGGGTGCTCCTCGATTCCCAGCTCCGCCTGGATGTCCAGGTGGAGGCTGTGGCGTGACGCACATTTCGCCAGTTACTCTGGTACAGTGGCTTCGGCCGTATGTCTCAGACTCCGACCTGGCCACTATCATCTATGCTTTCATGACCTCAAGACTAGACTAACGCGCTCTACGTGGGTCTACCCATGATGATGGTTTAGAGGCTGCAGCCAGCTGGTGCAGTCAGAACATGGCGGCCCACCTCCTCACGGGGCTGGGTCACTGTGAGCACATTACACCAGTGCTCCGTTCTTTCTACTGACTGCCTGCAGTCTTCCAGGACCAATTCAAGGTGTTGGTGCTTACCTATAAAGCCCTACACGGCCTGCGCTCCACCTACCTATTTATGGGACTGCCTCACTCCCCGGGTTCTGGATCGGTCCCTGCAGTCTACCGGAGATGCCTTTCTCAAAGTCCCCTGAGGATCCCAGGGGGAGACTACGGAAAGGGCGTTCTCTGTGGCCACACCAAGGCTATGGAACTCCCTCCCAGCAGAGGCCCGTGTGGCCCCGGACCACTCCCCCTTCCGATGTTTGTGTAAGACCAGGCTGTTCCACCAGGCTTTTAGCGAGGGAGATTGGTAGGGTGGGAAGCTGAGGGTTAGGGAAGGGTTTTTAAAAATTATTATTCTGTGGCGCCCCATTTTGGGTTTTATTACTGTTTTAAAATTTTGATTCTATTTTATATTGTTTATTTTATGAATTTTCAGAGCTGGGCACTCTTTTATGGATCAATATTTCACACTGTATTATTTATCTCATAAGTACATGAATAAGAATACAGCATGTTGCAGTAGTCCAGTCTTGAGGTGATGAAAGCATGGATGATGGTGGCTAGGTCGGATTCAGAGACATACGGCCAAAGCCATCGCACCAGATGTAATTGGCAAAATGCCCCCTTCATCGCTGCTTCTATCTGGGCATCCAGGCAGAGGCGTGGGTCAAGGAACACCCCCAGACACTGCACCTGTGGGGTCAACAGAGGACCAGACCCCTTATCAATGATGGGAGCCACCACACCCTCAGCCCCATCCCCACCAACATCACCTCTGTCTTGTCAGGATTCAGCTTCAGATGGCTCACCCTCATCCAGTCCCCCACAGCCTCCAGACAGTGGGTAAGCACCGAGACTGTGAGGCCTGGGTCAGCTGAGAAAGAGAGGTAAAGCTGGGTGTCATCCACATACTGATGACACCGCACATCAAACCCTCTGACAACCTCACTGAAAGGCTGCATGTACATGTTGAACAAGAAGGGAGACAGAACAGAACCTTGCGGGACTCCACTCATGAGGTCCCAAGGAGATGATGAACAGTCACCCAGCACACATGCTGAGTTCTCCCAGCCAGGAAGGAATGGAACCATCCAAGGACCGTCCCGCCCACCTCAGCTCGGTCCCGCAAGTGGGCCACCAACAACTCATGGTTATCAGTGTCAAATGCAGCTGAGAGATCTAACAGGATAAACAGGATCGAATGACCCTGGTCCAGCTCACAGTAGAGGTTGTCGACCAAGGTCACAAGTGCAGTCTCAGTGCCAAAACCTGGCCAAAAACCAGACTGCGAGGAATCTAAGAAACTGACATGGTCCAGATGCCCCTGAAGCTGCTGGGCCACCACCCACTCAATAACCTTCCCTAAAAGGAGAAGGTTAGAGACTGTCTGATAGCTGGCCAGGAAGTCAGCGTCCAAAGATGGTTTTTTCAAGCAGAGGCCGCACTACCGCCTCTTTAAGGCAGTCCAGCACTCTTCCCTCCCTAAGAGAGTCGTTGACTACCCCAGCCAGCAGCGGCCCCAATGTCTCCTGGCTGGTTAGCAGGGGTCAAGTTCACAACAGGTGGCCCGAACAGCCCCAAGGACCTCCTCCGCATCAGTGGGTGATACAGACTGAAATTGATCCCAGAAAAATCTAACAAGGCAGGACTTCCATTACCTCTGGTTCTTCTACTGCACCGAACGCGGCATCAAAACCCTGGTGAATCTGGGTGATCTTATCCAAGAAAAAGTCAACAAACATGTCACAGCGAGCACTAGAAGATTCCAGTTCCAGGCAGAGGGAGGCCGGACTGACCAGCCCCCACACCACCCAGAAAAGCTTAGTTGGACACAACTTCAGGATGCTATGAGAGCAGCAAAGAGCACAGCCACAGCATAGTTTCATAAGCTAACTCTATGCTGCGATTGGTCACCTTCAGCACACAAACGGCGCCACCATCACTCCAACCGCCACCCTTCCCGCTTCATCCTCCACAGCTCTTCCATATACAACGGAGACTGGCGGAGTCGGCATTCTGGAAGCGGATGCTTAGGAGCCGTTCAGTTGATGGCCGATGTCAGCACGATGTCAGCAAGATTTAGGGCTTTAAAAGGTCAAAACCAGCCCTTAAATTGTGCCCAGAAAGCTATAGGCAACCAGTGAAGACTTCGGAACACAGGTGTAATGTGCTCCTGGCAACTCATCCCCAAAAGGAACCGCTGCATGTAGTATGTAGAATGTAAAGCATGAATACTAGCATGTAGAACACAAAGAATCTCTAAAATCGGGATAAATCAGCAGTGTCTGGTGTGTGTGGCAGGGCACAGCCAAACAGGGAAGCTGGCATATTAATGGAGGTAGCACCAGCAAGGGAAAGCCAGTGCTATTTGAGGCCCAGACGCTGAAGTGAGTGGGGAATCATGCCTGAGTGCCACACACCTGGGCGTTGGCATGGCTAGACCATCCCAAAGCCTGGAAGGCCTAAGTGGGGCTTGGTTGAGCACAGAGAGACTTGCGAAGAGAGGCTTTGGGGAGACTGGGAGGTCTCCACACAAACCCAGGGGGTTGGAGGGTGCTATCCAAGCCTGGAGAGTTTAGAGTGGCCAAGGAGGGATTTTGCCTGGCCAGAGGAGCCACGAGTAGAGCGTAACTATCTATATAGAAGAGAGACTTTATGGATTTTATATGGTAACGGCACAATGTCAATAAAGACAACACTGGAGAGATAAGTTCTCACCATGGGCTGACTTCTTGGGACTGATCCTGGGAGTACTTACACCCCAAGAAGGTCACCCCTGTTACAGTATGCCTCAAAATCTATTGCAACAGGGCACATTGGGGTGTCTCTACAAATAAAAAAAAGAGAATGGAAATTTTGAGATGTCTGTATGGGTGAATTCACGCTGCTTATCTCCACAGGGCAGCTTGGCAGCATGCTGATGTGTTTGCCTCGTTTCCCTCTCTCCTCTTTCCATTTATTTTCACTTTTCCCAATATTAAGTAGCAGAAGAAAATTATCAGTCAGCATGATCTCATCTGTGCATTCCAGCAGCACTGCCTACAACAGTCTAAATTAAACTCAGAAACTAGCCATTTTCAAGCAGCTGCTGCAAGCATCTCTGAGAAAACAATACTCAACAGTAGGACAAATGTAACTGATGCTGATGGTTATTGTCACAGGATTCTCCCACTAGAATGAGTGAGTGCGAAAAGATGCAGATGTGGCAAAATGTAGGTTGTATGCAGTTTTATAAAAAGGGAGAATATTACACTACTAGTTAAATAGCTATGCTACAAAGATGAAAACGAGATGGAATCAATAGCAAACTACCATATCTGAAGTCACAAATGCAGTCACTTCAGCTTCCTCTCTTCCTCTGTTAAACTATGTCTTCTGCTTTAAAATATACACTTGAGTTAAACATGAGATCTTTTGACAACCACTACAAAGGAAGTGCATGGCAGAAGTACAGATCTCTGTTACATCAAGCAGCAAATAAGATGTTCAGCTCTTATAATAGTCAGCTCTGTCCAATCTAGTGCCAAGTGAAAAAAATATTATAATTGCGGAAAGATTTAGTGAATAAATGGTGATTTAGATCAGGCACATTATACCTTCTCCCTTGAGAAGGCTTGAAAATGTTGAGAAAAAAATAGGTGAAAAAGGAACCAAAAACAGAGCTGAGTATTAAGCTACCATACAATTAAAAAAAATAAAAAAAATAAAATTAAAAATCAGTATCTTCAGTGTATTTCTCAAATTCACACAGCATCATGAAAGGTCATTTAGGTCGTTTTTAGTCAAGCGGCCTGGGAAGCGTGCTCGTCAAAGCGGCGGGAGGAAAAGCCACGCAGGGTGCGTTTACACGCACTGGAAGTGGTCACCCGCTGTAGGAATGGGTGGTGCGCACGGCCTCCCGCAGCCTCTTTGAAGATGCATTCTGGAAGCCTCGGGTTTCCAGAATCATCTTCACAACTGTATAAACACAGGTAGGCCCAGAATACTATTCTTATCTATTGCACACCATTGATGTTCATGATGCTATAAGAGTGGGAAGTCCTTTCCCCCCCCAAAAAGCATGCAGTCTCCGTTAAAAAGAAAATGACTGGAAGAGGCAACAGACACTTATGAGGGTAGGGAGAGTTACCAGAAAGACAGGATGAGGGTGGATTCAATATGAACGGATGGATTAAGTTGTAGTCATTTAATGCTCATTGTCAAAGTTCCATGATTTTTCCTGTTACTTAGAAGGTGTTAGGACCAGGGGACGAAGGCCTCCACTGGGGGAGTCCACGGACCTAGCAACCTGTGCCCTGACACAAACGTCCTCCACTTGCTCGGGGCTTCACGATAACGAGAAAGCTTCCCCTCAGGATATAAGGTGGCCGAAAGTCCCTAGTGGGATACGGGCCTTTTCATCATCGGGGTTCCGAAACCAACAGGCCCTGTGTGAAGCCCCTTCACCCACGCCCACACTCGCGCACCCCAGCCACTCAACCCCCACTATCCTACCTTTTACGATGTGCAGGGAATGGGGAGTGCTGGGCTGGTGCAGGTCTGGGTACGAATGACCCCAGGAATAAGGGAAAGGAAAAGGAAGGGTTCTGGGGGAAGGCAGGGGGAACCCAGGAGGTCTGGGGAAAAACGGGGTAGTGCACAATCCTTACCACACAGTTCCACTTACGCTCACAATCACACACGCTCTCACTCTCTCCAATCTCTCTCTCTCAATCCACAAGTTAAGTTGAAGTACTTAGCTCCGCTCTCCTTCACTCTCCTTCACCACCACGCTTGGGGCCAGTCTCACAGCACTGCTGATCACCGGCAGTGCGTGAGACTCTAAGTTAGGCTTAAGTAGGGGAGGCCCCGCCCCCACGCGCCTGTAATCGCGCCGAGCGACGCCTTAATCCCAGCTGTTCCCCTGTTCCTTTCACCTGCCCTGTTCCCTGAGGCTCCACCTGAACGGTTTCAGCTGTGCGGGGATGCTTGTCTGCATCCCTGCACTGTTCTGAGTGGTTTGGGGGCGTGCCTTCAGGGCGCCGCCCCCTTGAGCGTGCAGCAGCGTCTGGCCGCTGTCCCGTTCCTCCAGGGGGCGTGGCCTCCGCCTGCCGTGTTCCCTGCCCCAACTTCCTGCCGCCGCGGTGCCTCAGCCATCTGCGGCGGCGGTAATTCCTGACAGTACCCCCCCCCCATGCCCCCGCCCCCCCCCCGGGGCGTGGGCCGGGTTTACGAGGGTGAGTCAAATGGAACCGACGAACTAGACGAGGGGCATGTACTGCTGATGCCGGTTCCCAGGAACGTTCTGAGGCATCGTATCCCTTCCAGTCCACCAAATAGTAGAGGACCCCGCGGCGGTATTTGGCGTCGAGGATTGCTTGTACCTCGAACTCAGGCGAATCGGGGAGATCCCAGCTGGGAGGAGGAGGTTCGGGGAGTGGGAAGAGTGGTGTGTGGCAGGGTTTGAGGAGGGAGACGTGAAATACAGGGTGAATGTGGAGCTGTGCAGGTAATGTCACCCGATAGGTGACAGGGTTGAGTTGCTGCGCAATGGGAAAAGGTCCAAAGTATCTATCATCTAGTTTCGCAGATGGTCGACGGGAAGGGTAATGACGACGGTCGATCCATACCATGTCCCCAATTTGGAATTGGGGAGCTGCTTGGCGCTTCCTGTCCGCTTGCTTCTTATATTGCTGTCGCGCCTTATGGAGCATGGCAAGGGCGTGGGTATGGCACTGGTGGAGGCGCTGCAAAAGGGCTCCGGCCGCTGGAACCTCAACTGCTGGTAACTCGGGAAGGGCCAATCGCGGGTGATAACCATATGAAACATGGAAGGGGGACGTACCGATGGAGGCATTGGGGGCGTTGTTAAATGCAAATTCTGCAAGGGAGAGGAGGGACGACCAGTCGGTTTGGAGGTAGTCGGCATAACAGCGTAAATATTGTTCTATTGACTGGTTCGTCCTTTCTACTTGGCCGTTGGCCTGTGGGTGATAGGCCGTGGTAGGGGCTAGTTTGACCCCGACTGCTGTAAATAAGGCCCGCCAAAAGCGTGCTACGAATTGTGTTCCCCGGTCTGAGATTATAGTGTTGGGGAGTCCGTGCAATCGCACTACATGATCCAGGACTAAATGGGCTGTCGCTTGGGAAGTGGGTAACCCTTTGCAAGGAATAAAATGTCCCATTTTGGTAAACTGGTCACATACGACAAGGATCGAGGTATACCCTTGGGAATTGGGGAGCTCTACGATAAAATCCAGGTTTATTCGTTGCCAGGGACCCTTGGGGAGCGGTGACAATTGCAACAGGCCAACGGCTTTTTGGCGTACTGTCTTGGTTCGATTACATACATTACAGCCCTGAACATAGTTTTTTACGTCTTGCCGCATGGTTGTCCACCAGAAATGCCTTTTGATTAATTCGAAGGTTCGGTGTTGCCCGGGGTGCCCTGCCAAGGGCGCATCATGGTGGCTCCAGAGTACTTGCTGGCGAGCTTCTGTTGGTACAATAATTGCTCCTTGATGTAGATACAATCCCGAGGGGTCCTGGGTGTCGGCTAGTTCTCTCACCGGCGGGGTGCCTTGCGTAAGACGCTGTAGTTGTGTTAGGGTAATTCCCACCGCTGCAAATACTCGTGGGGCGAGGATGGTGTCATTTTGAGTTGCAGATCCCATCGGTGTCTCATAGTAGCGTGAGAGAGCATCAGCGACGGTGTTGTGTTTCCCAGGTCGATATACGATGTGGAATTGGAACCTGGCAAAAAATAGTGCCCAACGTGCATGGCGCGCATTTAATATCCGGGTGGTCTGAAAAAATGTCAAGTTTTTGTGATCGGTGATAACCTGGATGGGATGCTCTGCACCTTCCAGATAGTGTCGCCAATTTTCAAAAGCCGCTCTTATTGCCAGGAGTTCTCGATCCAAGATGGTGTAATTTTTTTCCGCTGGATTAAGTTGTCGAGAATAGAAGGCACAGGGCCGGCGTTCCAGCTTTTCTCTTGGCGTCTGGGATAGTACCGCCCCAATGGCTGTGCTGGAGGCATCCGTCTCTACAAAGAAAGGTTTCGTGAAATCAGGGTGTTGTAAAATAGGGGCGGTCATGAAGGCCGTCTTCAATTGTTCAAAACAATGCTGTTGTTCCGGTCCCCACACATATCCTTGGCCCTTTTTTAGTAACTTGGTTAGGGGGGCTGTAAGGTGTGCATATTGCGGAATATACTGTCGGTAGTAGTTGGCACTACCTAAGAACCGTTGTAAGGGCTTGACTGCCTGTGGGGCCGGCCAGGCTTCGATGGCTGTTACCTTTGTGGGGTCCATTTGTATCCCCTCGGGAGAGATGATGAACCCCAGGAAGGAGACTGTTTGTTGGTGGAAGACACATTTCGATACCTTGCAATAGAGGTGGTACTTTCGAAGACGTAACAAGGTGGTGCGTACATGTTGTACATGACTCCTTAGGTCTTGGGAAAATATTAAAATGTCGTCAAGGTACGCGACGACGTATTGATCTAAAATATCGCGAAAGATATCATTGATTAAGTGCTGGAACGCAGCAGGAGCGTTAGCCAAACCATAGGGCATCACCCGATATTCAAAGTGCCCATACCGGGTGCGGAAAGCCGTCTTCCACTCGTCGCCCTCCCTGATGCGCAACAAGTTGTACGCTCCGCGTAGATCCAACTTCGTAAAAATCTGAGCGCCCTGTAGTCTGTCGAGCAGCTCGGGGATGAGCGGTAGGGGGTATCTATTTTTGATGGTGATGGCATTCAGCCCCCTGTAATCAATGCATGGTCGTAGACCCCCATCTTTTTTTGGCACAAAAAAGAGTGGAGCCCCCCCTGGAGACGTAGATGGTTGGATAAATCCTTTTTTCAGATTTTCGTCGATATACTCTTTCAGGGTTCGCAATTCGGGCCCTGACAGGGCGTAAATCCTCCCATACGGTGGTGACGTGTTGGGTAGCAAGTCAATAACGCAATCATAACTGCGATGCGGGGGTAATTCCAAAGCTTCTTGCTCCTGAAAGACATCTGTGAGATCGTGATATTCCATGGGGATCGCTCCGGGCATGGTTCCAAGCAGCCCCCGCATGTGTACGGTGTTCTCTTGTTGAGGGCAGAGACGATTACATTGTCGTTGGCAGTACGGCGACATAAGTCGCAGGATCTTATGCTCCCAGTCGATGCGTGGATTGTGTGTCTGCAGCCAGGGAAGACCAAGTATGACCGAAAAGGCGGGCGTCCGCACCACGTCCAAGCAAAGGGCTTCTTGATGGTGTCCTATGGTTCCCACAAGACCTCGTGTACAGGAAACCACCGGTCCCGAAATGAGAGGGGTTCCATCGATGGCGAAGATGGTTTCTGGCCGAGTCCTTGGTTGAACGGGAATCTGGTGTTTTTGTACCAAAACATTGTCTATGAAGTTCCCCGAAGCACCGGAGTCAATCAAGGCCCAAAGAACTACGGACCGAGTGGGGGTCAAGTTGAGGGTGAGGGGTACCTGGAGATGCTCGCTACCATGTCTTATGGGAGTCGTTGGGGGTGGAGTGGGGAGCGGGGTATTCGGCGGATCTACCGAGACGACCCCGACACATCCCGGTTTGAGGCGTTTCCCGACATCCGTCGATTTGGGGGGAGCTGGGGACACTCTCTAGAGAAATGTCCCCCAGTTCCACAATAGAAACACAACTTCTCGAGGCGTCGGCGTTCTTTTTCTTTGGGTGGCAACGGTCCCCTGGCTGCCCCTATCTGCATAGGTTCGGGTTCTTCCACCTTTACATTTTCGGTTCGCCCTATGGGGACCCCCAGGGGGCGCACCCCCCATGCTCGGCCCGCCTCTTGTCTCCTTTCCCGTCGCCTTTCCGTAAGTCTTTCATCAATCTGGCATGCTAAATTTACCAGTTCCCCCCACTTGGCTGGGGTCGTTGTCATTGCTAACTGATCTTTTATGTCGTCGCTGAGCCCCCTTCGGAACAGGACTTTCAACACGTCGTCCGCCCACCCCAATTCAACGGCTAGCTGCTGGAACCGAGTCACATATTCAAGCAAGGGACCCCGACCCTGTTTCAAGATCATAATAGCGGTCTCCGCATCCCTCAACCTATGAGGGTAGTCGAACAGGAACTGGAATTCCCGCAGGAACCCTTCGAAGTCGTGCAATAGGGGACTATTTTTTGTAAGTAAGGGGGTGGCCCACCCCAGCGCTACCCCTTCCAAATGACCTATCATAAAGGCCACTTTAGCAGTGTCCGTTGCATAAGTTCGGGGTTGGACCTGGAACGCCAGTTTGCAAAGGGCCACAAAACCTTGGAAATTCTTTCTATCCCCCTCAAACTTAGCGACAGGGGGGTGCCGAGGTTCCCGTACAAAAACGGCCTCTGCCCCCCTCTCCTCTCCACTCACTTCGGGTAGGGGTGCGGCTGACGCTCCCTCTTCGGGGTCTACCCTTCCTAAATCTTGCTCTTGTCGCTCCCTAATATCATGGACTTCAAGAGCCAATGTTTGAATAGCTCTCTGCATCTCTTCTAACTGTCGTGCTAGGTCCATGGTGGGTGCCGGTGATACTGTTAGGACCAGGGGACGAAGGCCTCCACTGGGGGAGTCCACGGACCTAGCAACCTGTGCCCTGACACAAACGCCCCCCACTTGCACGGGGCTTCACAATAACGAGAAAGCTTCCCCTCAGGATATAAGGTGGCCGAAAGTCCCTAGTGGGATACGGGCCTTTTCATCATCGGGGTTCCGAAACCAACAGGCCCTGTGTGAAGCCCCTTCACCCACGCCCACACTCGCGCACCCCAGCCACTCAACCCCCACTATCCTACCTTTTACGATGTGCAGGGAATGGGGAGTGCTGGGCTGGTGCAGGTCTGGGTACGAATGACCCCAGGAATAAGGGAAAGGAAAAGGAAGGGTTCTGGGGGAAGGCAGGGGGAACCCAGGAGGTCTGGGGAAAAACGGGGTAGTGCACAATCCTTACCACACAGTTCCACTTACGCTCACAATCACACACGCTCTCACTCTCTCCAATCTCTCTCTCTCAATCCACAAGTTAAGTTGAAGTACTTAGCTCCGCTCTCCTTCACTCTCCTTCACCACCACGCTTGGGGCCAGTCTCACAGCACTGCTGATCACCGGCAGTGCGTGAGACTCTAAGTTAGGCTTAAGTAGGGGAGGCCCCGCCCCCACGCGCCTGTAATCGCGCCGAGCGACGCCTTAATCCCAGCTGTTCCCCTGTTCCTTTCACCTGCCCTGTTCCCTGAGGCTCCACCTGAACGGTTTCAGCTGTGCGGGGATGCTTGTCTGCATCCCTGCACTGTTCTGAGTGTTTTGGGGGCGTGCCTTCAGGGCGCCGCCCCCTTGAGCGTACAGCAGCGTCTGGCCGCTGTCCCGTTCCTCCAGGGGGCGTGGCCTCCGCCTGCTGTGTTCCCTGCCCCAACTTCCTGCCGCCGCGGTGCCTCAGCCATCTGCGGCGGCGGTAAATCCTCACAGAAGGAAAACTAGCATTTACTAATTGCCCAGTATGCCAGGGATTTTAAAAAGAGAAGATTAGAGGCATGGTTAGAGAATGCAAGCACATGAGAGAAGGAACTGAAGGAGGCTAAGTGGAGCAAGGAGGGTGGAGAAGCATAAAAATAAAGGGTTGAGTGACAGGCAAAGACTAAAATTGAGGCAGAGTAGCAACAGGCTCAGGACCAGGCTTAAATTCTATCAGGATCAGGGCCAGGAGGGGCTTAGGCCAGGGCAGGCAATCTGTGTACATAGTCAAAGACAAGCAAAGTCTGGGTCCCATGTATATGAAAGACAGTCTGTCCTACCATGTTCCATTGTGGCTCCCTGCATTGGGTCATGGGCGCACTCTTGCAAGTTCTATCTGTTACCCTTATCCGTCGGATGGGGGTGCACAGGAGGGTGTTCTTGGTCCTGTCCCAGTTTTGTGGAACTCTCTTCCCCAGGAGGTTCTTTTGAGTCCAAGTCTAAGCATCTCCCAGGGGTGGTATAAATCATTTTTATTTGAAAAAGCATTTGGTAGATGGGGATAGGGGGTGGTTGGGTTTTTGGGTACAGTTGTGGAGAAGGGTGGGAGTCTCAAAGGAGGGATTTTTTATTGTTTGGATTTTATTGTCATTTTTTTTATTAATTGTGAGCCGCCCTGAGCCTCTACAGGAAGGACGGCGTATAAAATTGAAATAAATAATAAACAGAGTCGAGCCAAGCGTTAGTCCAAATTAAATGACAAACCAAGGGTTGTCCAGAAGCAAAGTCACAAGGCAGGACAAGTAGCAAAGTCACAAGGCAGGACAAGTAGTCAGTCAGTAATGGAAGATCAGTCCAATCTGGCAGGAACATTCGGTCAGGAAAACCAGGAACAGAGCAGGTAGGCAGGCAGGCAGGCTCGGGAACAAGGTGACACAGGCCACTTTTAAATTAGGTGCTTAGAAGCACCTGCTGAGCCCCGCGTTCAAGGAGAAAGCCGCCTGGGAAGTGTTTACACATTCCCTGCACTACCGGAAGTGACATGTCACCCGTTCGGGGCAGTGGCTGGAGACACGGGGCTTTGAAGAGGCGTGTTCTGAAAGCCTGCAAAGTGAAGCTTTCAGAACGCGCCTCTTCAAAGCTTCGCATCTCCAGCTGCCACCGCTGCCGAGATGTTGCTGAAGAACAGATGCTGTATCTGCCTTGGTTCTATTCACTTTAGAAAGGAATTTCTACAGCAACACTGATTTATAAGACTTTGAGTTTCTCATTAAGACACAATTCAAAGGAACAATTACTTATTCATCTGAATGGTGTATTTAGGTATAATTTGAAGCCAGACTTTATGTTAAACTTTAATTCACTAATTAATTACATTATTCTTAAAATCTTTAGTCTCTAATTTCTCCCCTAGATTTGCAGAACTGTCCCTAGTCTATACAGAATTCTTTCATTAAAATACCTTAAATCAATTTGGAATTTACATTAGGAACATTGATTAATACTACTCCAATTGACAACCTTTAAAATCCCTATTTAGCTTAAAATTAAACCTATTTCAGTATTTGAGATATGACTGAAACATTAAAGCACCTTTTCCGTGGGGTGGCGGTGTTTCTCTATTATCAATATTACTGCTTCATTATTAGTTTTCAAGTCCTTTAATATTATGAAAAACTGTTTTGACCCAAACTTGCAAAAAGACCTTGGGTCCCAGAAACAAACATGTTATCAGTGTCTCTTCTAATTCCTTTGTGCCAATTATTCTAAAAGTCTGCTTAGCTACAAACAGACTAAAAAGCAAGTTGCTTTTTAGACCAAATTAAATCTTGTCTCCTCAATAAAATAGACCTAATTTAAAGACTGCTATTGATTAAAAATGTGAATAAATGTGAATAAAGACAAGTATATTAACAACAGACAATTTCAATGGGTGAAGAATAGATCAAAAGTCTATGCTGAAAAGAGATGAAGAAACCATCATAAAACAAAGAAGCAAGTAGATTCCAGTCAAAACAACAAACTATGATGAAATGGCAAGTAAGTTATTAAACAGCAAGTAATCAACAATGAACCATAAATACAAACTATATCCAAACAGGTGAATAGAGCCATATTAGAAACCAGTGTCTATACTGTCAAATACCGCTGGAGGACCTCCTTTGATACCATCACTTCTAATTTCTTCCAGCCATGTTTACTGTATTCCAAACCTCACGAAGTCTAAGCAAGATAGTTGGAACAAAACAGGTCTACAGCTAATTTCTGTACTTTCACATAACTGAGGGTGATTTCAGACGTGACGCGGTGAGATTCACCACAGTGAATCCCACCCCGGTGTCAATTGCTTCACCGCGGGCCGTGGTGAGCTGCACGGCCCCAACAGACGTGACAGGGGCGGCACCACCACCTGGGGCCAACCCAGGCCGGGGGAACCCAAAAGACGTGATACGGTGACGAGAACTGCCTCCTTCAGCCTTTCCCACCGACCTACTTGTCGCTAAATCGAAGCGCCACTACTCCGTTCTTGTCCTCCTTGACCTCTCTGTTGCCTTTGACACTGTCGACCACTCGCTCCTCTTGGACTCGCTTTACTCTTTGGGCTTCCGTGGCTCTGTCTTTGACTGGTTCTCCTCCTACCTCTCTGACCACTCCTTCAATGTCTCCCTCCCCGAGTCGACCTCCCCCTCCCTTCCCCTCTCGGTTGGGGTTCCCCAAGGTTCTGTCCTTGGCCCTCTGCTCTTCTCTATCTACACCCGGTCCCTTGGTGAAATTATTGCCTCCCACGGGTTCCAATACCATCTCTATGCTGATGACACCCAACTCTATCTCTCTACCCCCTCTCTCTCCTCCTCTGTCCGCTCACGCCTCGTCGACTGCCTCTCTGATATCTCCGCCTGGATGTCCCGACGCCAACTCAAACTGAACATGGCCAAGACTGAACTCCTCATTTTTCCTCCATCCCCCTCCTCTCCCTCTGACCTGACCATCTGCATTGATGGGGTCACCATCCGTCCTGTTCTCCGTGCCCGCAGCTTGGGCTTCATTTTTGACACGCACCTCTCCTTTAAACCTTACATTGACTCTGTGGCCAAATCCTGCCGATTCGCTCTCCTCAACATTGCCCGCATTCGCCCCTTTCTATCTGTCTCCTCGGCCAAAATCCTTGTTCATGCCATGGTTATCTCTCGCCTCGACTACTGCAACCTCCTCCTTGCTGGCCTCCCTCGCTCCCACCTGTCCCCCCTTGTGGCGATCCAAAACTCTGCCGCCAAGGTCATTCACTCTGCCCGTCGCTTCGACCATGTGACGCCTCTCCTCCTCTCCCTTCACTGGCTCCCCCTTCCTGAACGTATCCTGTTCAAACTCCTGGTTTTCACGTTCAAATCGCTCCATGACCAAGCTCCCCCTTACCTCTCGGACCTAATCGCCCTACGCGCTCCTGCGCGCGCTCTCCGCTCTTCCGCTGTCCCCTCCCTCGCTCTCCCTCGCTTCTCCTGCTCGCCCAACCGCCTTCGTCCCTTCTCCCTCGCTGCCCCGCATGCCTGGAACTCCCTCCCTGCCGACGTCCGCCTCGCCTCCTCCCTCCGCTCCTTCAAATCCCTCCTCAAGACCCACCTTTTCCATGCTGCCTTTCCCAATGCCCTCTAGTCTTTCCCCTTGCTCTTACTGTCAGCCCTCCTCTGCTGACTGCTGCTACCGACCACCTTGTAACCAAGCCAAGTACACGCACCTGAGACTTCGCATCCGCCTGAATGTTTGTTTGTCTTCTCCCATGTCTCTCCCGCTGTCCCCTCTCCTTGTCTCCCCCTCCTTGTCTTTTAGATTGTAAGCCACAGGCAGGGACCGCATCTGATTGTATGTTCTGTACAGCGCCAGGTTACTACTGGCGCTTTATAAATGTTTAATAATAATAATAATAATAAAATAACATTCAGTGAAAGGCCAAAGTGTTCTGCTAATTGTACAGCATGCCACAGGTCATAAGAAAGGAATAGAACAGAAAGAAAAATGGATTACATGGCCCATTCTGAAACATGAACACTTTAAATCTATGAAGGATTTTACCCATAGTTAGGATGGAAAATTAAATCTCAGACCTGAGTAGACACTATAAGGAATCCCTCTCTCTCAGCTGGGCACTTCCTGGACACCCCAGTTAATCCAGGTGCTTTCAGCAAACAACATGGCTAAAAGATATCACCTGTTTTAAAGGCTATAGCTTCTTTTGCCATACCATTGCCCGCTTAACAAAACACCCACTACTTGGGGTCAAAGAACCCACCTATATATGTTAAAAGTAAATAGTTTAAAAGTACTGACAGAATTTAACATAGGAACCAACAAGACATGGTTTTCTTTCAAAATGTCCGGGCGTACGGTCAACAAACAGATAAGAAAGAACATTTTTAATAAACATCTTTCTGCACAGAAATGGGGGGAGGGGGGAAACTGTCAAGACTTCAACTGACCTGTCTTTTAGCAATTCAAGGGGTGAAATGGGTCTACTTTATCCATTACTTTTCAGGCCTAACTTTGCTGTCTACAGAGTATCTGGTGTACCTAGGAGGGAGGCGGGAAGGCTACTGAGACAGAAGGTAAAAGATGTGTATTTACACGTGTCTAGGGCATCGTGTGTTATGTCCAGAGTTTCTTCTTGGTATAAATATTGGATCCCACCCTGGGCCCATGGGTGCTAGTTATCTCCATACTTTGGCCCAGTCAGCTAGGAGAAGAACATTTACAGCACTCAGGCTTCAAACAATGAGGCCCGTAGTGGTTCAAGGACACTATGAGGGTAGGGCCTTTTTGGAAAGAGTCTGTATATGTGGGGAAGGCCAGGTTGAAGACCAGGCGCACTATTTACTTTTTTGCCCTCTATATACAGGCTCATAGGGAAATGATTAAGGCCACAAATCTGAACAGTAATAGGACCGCTATTCAGCAGGTAATGTTTCTGCTAATAGATGCAAGGGAGTCTGTTATATCAGTTGTTGCATCCTATGTGGTGTCAGCAGCCAAGGTGCTGGCCCTTATGGTGCAAAGTGTTCTCTGGGACGACTATTAAAATTTGCATGGAACTTAAGCTGCTTTTATGGAAATGGGTTTTATGCCCATTCATTTTAAGATTATGTATTTTATATAGTTTTATGTTATATTCTATGTGTTTCTTATCCTCCGACAAGGCCGGACGGATAGTTCAGTGAATAAATTTGATTTGATTTGACAACACAAGAGGATCTAAGCCAGTCTGCTTACAAAATACACCCATCATGATTCAACCAAATGGTCACTAGATGTCACTCTTGTTACACGGGAGTTGAAATAGCATGCACAGCTATTTCACTAAGGACATTTATCTTTCTTTCATGCATAGGTGACTGGTAACTGTTGATAGTGGGGGGCACAGGAGTGGGGGGTGGGCAGGGGTTCTATAGGGTTTCCAAAAAGCTGGGGGGTTATGCTTTCATAGTAACGTATACATGGCAAAATAAAAATGTTCCATAGTTTTGATATTAGACTTGTCACAGAACTCTAAAGATGGATTTGTCCCCCAAATCTAGACGGTATCCGAACCCTTCCTCCTCAAACTTTGGAGGGGTTTATGATCCAGAGCTGAGAGCTGCAGTGTGGTGTAGTGGCTAAGTGTGCAGTACTTGGACCGTGAGGTAGGGGGACCCCAATTCAAGTCTTGCCTTAGCCAGAAACTCACTGGGTGACCTTGGGCTAATCACATTATTCTCTCAGCCTAACCTACCTCACAGGGCTGTTGTGAGGATTAAAAAGTTGTTAATTAGTTCTTTGTGAAGCACTCCAAGTAGCTTGCCGGGGGGTTACATAAAAATAAAGATTATTATTATTATTAGTGCAGAATGCCATGGCCCATCTTCTCACCAGGATGGGACTTAGGGAACACATTATGCCGGTGCTCTGGGTGCTACACTGGCTGCCTATCGTCTTCCGGGCCTGATTCAAGGTATTGGTGCTAACCAATAAAGCCCTATACAATCTGGGCCCTACGTACCTGAGGGATCGCCTCACTTCCTGGGCCCCTGAGCAGCTCTTGCGGTCGTCAGTGGGGTTGCCCTCCTGGAGGTTCCCCGCTATACACAGGTGGGGATCTACAGGTTTGTAGGCCGCTCCCTTCTTGGTGGCTGCTCCGAGGCTGTGGAACTCTCTCCCAGCAGAGGTTCACTTTAGCCCAAGCCTCTTTAGATTTCGCTGTCAGTGTAAGACCTGGTTCTTCCACCAAGCGTTTGGTGGAAGGAAGGGTTACGGGTGGGTGGGGAGGTTTTTTGTTGATTCACACCATTTGTATTTGAATTTTTAATATTTTAATTTTATGATTTATAGCTGTATATTATTATTGTTTATATTTTAATTGTATTTTTGTATGTTTTGCGCCACCCTGAGCTCCATGAGGCAGGAGGGGCGGCATATAAATCTATAAAATACAATTTTTAAAAAATAATGATGATGAAAACAATCATTGGCAGCAGTTAAGGTTTAGGCAAGAGGATCAAAGACCAAGACATAGGAAAGTTCTTTCAACGTCCTGCTATATGACCTTGGATAACTTTTGTGATCCTTTCTGACCTTCAGTTTATCCACATGCTATGCAAGTGCATTAGTATTTCCTGCCTCATAGAAATATGTTAATAGAATTCAGACCTTTGAATGACGGCCACTATCTATAAAACTTTTGTCAACTTGCTTCCCAAAAGAATTACAAAATTGCACTATTATAAAAGCAATATAGACAATTATTATTATTATTATTATTATTAACAAACATTTATATAGCGCCAGCAGTGTACCTGGCACTTTACAAAGTAATATAATAGACACAGTCCCTGCCCCTAGGTGTCAGGGATGGGGAGCCCGAAGGGGAGGGAAGAACCCAGAAAAAACCCCAAGACCCATTCCACCCAAATTACCTCAACCTTAATTATGCGGGCTAGATGCACTCGTGCGGAAAAACAACCCCTCAGGATCTTATAGCGCCCTATATCTCCAACAGGAGACGAGGCAAGATCATCATAGGGGTGGGGGAGCAGCCACGGTGCACAACCTGCCCTATTCACAGCAGCCGGTTTCCCACACATCGCTATCTCACCACACCCCAATAATGTGCCCAGGAAGGGGGGGTAAGGGTGCTTGACAGTGAGGTCCACAGAGGAGTTTCCCAGGGAAAAAGAGGAAGGATAGAGGGGGGATGCACAGAACCACAAGGGAGGAAGGGAACCCTGACTCAATGGGGAAAGGCGTGCCCCAATATCCCACACTACCCCGCAACACTCCCAAACTGTCGTACAGTCACCCTACCACTCCCTCCTTGTCTACACAAACACACCACTCTCACTCACCCGACACCTTCACACACTCGCCACCTCACGCTCACACTAGCTTCACTCAACTCACTCCAAATGCTCGGAAGTACTTCTGCGCTCAGGGCCGGTCTCACAATGATCTGATCTCCAGCAACGTCGGTGTCACCGGCGTTGACTTTTAACTGCGTCACCCCGCCCCTCGCTGCGCCCGAAGGCATGCGGAGCGACGCACGGGATCTGCTAGCCCCGCCCCCTTCCAACGTGCGGGAACCTGTGCCGCTACGCTACCTGCGTCCCCTGTAGTAGGCAGGGGGGCTCCCCTGTGCTGTCAGAGCAGGGGATGGACTCCGCGCCTCTCTCGTTCCTCCATCAGCCAACCACCCAGCACGGCCGGGGCCGAGGCCCCGCCGCCGGCGGAGGTACTGAACCCTGACACTAGGGCTTACAATCTGAGAGACAGGAGCTGGGGGAGAGACATAGGAAGGGGAACAGAGGGAGAGACAAGGGGTCTAACATTCATGAAGGAAATAGTGGCTCAGCAGGATAAAGAGTCAGACAGAGCAGAGCGAAAGAGGTGAGTTTTAAGGAGAGATTTGAAGGTATGAAGGGAGGGGCAATCTTACCTCTTCGGGACATCAGAAACTGGGGAAAATACCACGTTTAACAAACTAATTTGGGAGAATTACCATTGCCATCTAATTTCAATTCTTTTTAATTTTCCTGATAAACAAAATATATTTTGTATACAGTAAATTATTTTATACAACAACCTAACTATGGTCCTAATCCTGAAAATATGTACTATCAGCAGAACTATCACTATCAGTACCATCACCAAAGAATTTATGGGATTACTCCCCATATTAAATTGTAAGTAGCAAGTTCGTAAGCAATATGCAATAAAGCAATATCATTGGATACTGGGGCAATGGTATAGCTCACTACACTTCAACTTCTTCTGAGCCAATTCACAGCAAAAACAAGTTGCTTTATTTTATGAAGTTCTGTTTATAATTTATTTATTTATTTATTTATTAAGATTTATCCACTGCCCTTCCCAAAAAGGCTCAGGGTATCTCAATAAAACAACAATAAAGTTTAAATAATAAAAACCTCCGCACCTTCCCCTCAAAATGTCCACCAACCCCCAAAAAATCCAACCTCTATCCCCACCTGCTGCATGCCTTTTCAAATAAAGATTTACACCCCACCCAGGAAATGCTTAGATTCGGGTTCAAGCAAACCTCCCAGGGAAGGGAGTTCCACAAAAACCAGAGCAGCAACTGAGAAAGTCCTCCTGCTTACAAAGTTAATCTTGGTACTTTTAGCAGCTTTTATGTGTGTTTTTTCTTCTTCAATTGTATACATACTGCACTAACCTTTCACAAGTTAGGCCTAATATTCATACATGCTCTATGCAAATGATGTCTTGGAACATACTTCCAACTGAAGGGCTGTCATATTTTCAACTTCAAATCCTAAAGGATGAAATCTAATCAATGTGAAATCAGAAGGGAAAATACAGTCATTATGCAAATACTCCAGAACAAAGTTGTCAAAAAAGTAATGAAATTATTTGAATGCTCAAGAAATATTAAAACAAACTTTTGATTTAAATTATATTATATTTGCTTTGGTGTGGAAATTCAAACAAAAATTTGCACTTCTGAAAGTAACATGGCCACCTGTTAAACAACGTATTATGCATTTTCTCCTATGCTGATCTTCTGAAAGCAACTGATGTAGTAAGAAGTTATTTTATCATTGGATGAAATCTGGCATTTTTTCATTTTTTACATAAATTATTAATTAGAGTCAAGAAAATGCAATCATCTTAATTAACTGCAATAATAAAGAAAGCTAATTAGTGTCTTGGTAGAGGTGTTTTATTTCTTTGGGATCTGATAAGAAGCATTTACTGTAGCAGGATCAAGTGTCCCTGAAACAGAAGGGAAGGAAAAGGCCAAATAAATTTTTGGAAACGATCCATGTGGTTTCATAAGCAAATGAGTAATAGAACACAACAACACACCATAGTAAAAGTACAATTGCCATTTTTTAATATATTCAGAACATTTCTTTTAGCACATCTTACATTCAAGTGATCGGTAATACTTGTTGAGTTTAAAATAAAAGATTAGATCACACAACCATCATATGTATATTTCAGTATCAAAAGTTAATTTGAGCAAGCTAAGATCAAGTATGTTTGGGAGTTTGTGGTAAGGCTTGAGGAGTGGTCTGTGGCCGCTGAGCAGAGCAGCCATACACGTGGCGTGAGTGGGGAGTGATTCTAATGGGCAGCTCCCAAGGTGGCCACCGCACCCATACATGCAGCCTCCACACACTCCCACCATCATGGACCGACCATGGGAGCAACTCTCAGTCAGCCGTTCCCCCTCACCCCCTGGCTGGCAACACCCCGCCCCATCCAACTGCTTACCCTCTGTCATTGCACACATGCGTGGACACCATGAAAACAGGAAACCAAAGCAGCCAGTAACCCCTTCCTGTCCAGGAGCCAGTACAGCCGCTGAAGAGGCCCAGGCAACAATGGAGTAGTATACGGTGGGGGAGACATGCAGAAAGCTGCTGTCCTCCATGGCATTGGTTCTTCTCTCATGCGTCACAAGTGGGGGGGGGGGGGGAGGTTGTTGTGCTTTGAGCCACCATGGTGGTGTATTTCATGTGTGTGTCCTTTAAGAGCTCCCCAGAGAGCTCCTGGCAGGGCCAAGGAGGTGGCCAGATGCAGACCTGTCTGCTGGCGTGGGTAGGCACCCCAGTTCATAAGGGCAGGGGATGCGTGAGTGCCTGTCCTGCACACTTTTTTTGGCTTCCCCCGCATGGCACATTCCAGATGTTTTAACAGTGCCCCGTGAGGGGCCATGAGCGGGTGCTGCATGACTCACGGGAGCGCATATCCACATGCGCCACCTTCAAATGAGCAGTTGGATACATGGTTAATGGGTGGTCATGCGTGGTAGCATCTTGTTTAAAAACACCCAAAGACATTCAAAGGACATAACCTATCAGGCAGGATCATTATATCGGACACCCAACGTGGGGTCCCTGCACATGATATGGAAACCTTTGAGCAAGACACCCATACAGAAGCGTGGGTGGATAAGATGAAGGTGTGGGAAATATATCTTTCATTCGCTCAGGTACCAACTTTTGGAGAAGTAATACTATCATTGCCAGAAGAAGCTGGAGCATAGAAAAAGTGAGGGGAAAAGAACCTATAATGATGAAACAATGGGTATTTTTAAACGTTACGTGATCATGGTCAACCACAGTGAATCCCCACATGGTGATTGTGATCACGGAACATCTGTTGGGGGGGGGGAAACAGAAGTTCCCCCCCAGATGTTCACCCCCGTGAATCACGGGGGGGAATCACATTCACCACGCAAACCGCGGTCCCGGTGGGACCGGCGCCGTTTGCGTAGTGAATGTGATTTCCCCCCCGTGATGAAGGGGACTGTAACATCTGTCCCGACCACAGCCCAGAATCCGCAGTGGGATTCTGGGCTGTGGTCAATGTGGGCGGGTGCTGCGGCCGCATCAGCCGTAGCGCCCGCCCATCTCCTGGAGGGCAGGTGGCCAGGGCAGCGTGGGGGGGCAGGGCTGTGCGGCCACACGTTGCACCACGCAGCCCCCCCCCCCGGATTCCCCACCGGGATCAGCTACCGTGTCTGTTGGCCCACTCTTACCACAGTGGCCCCGGCGGGGAATCAAAGGGGCGATTCCGTGCCGGGACCAATCGGCCCCATCACGTCTGAAAATACCCAGAAAGGCAGCAAGCCACAAAAAGTAAGACTGCCAATTATTTCTGTTGAAAACAGCATGATTTGAAAATTTGGCATGAAAATTTGCAGAATTTATTATTATTATTAAGCATTTATATAGTGCCAGCAATGTACCTAGCGCTTTACAAAGTAATAGAATAGACACGGTCCCTGCCCTAAGGCTTACAATATGAGACACTGGGGGAGGGGGGGAGGGAGGGAGACAAAGAAAGGGGAACAGAGGGAGAGATAGGGAGTGTAACATTCACAAAGATGCAAGGTCCCAGGTGCAAGTGCTTGCTAAAGACTCCCTAATAATCGTGTGTGGAAAACTTCCACTGGACACTCCTACAGTGTGTAAGAATTAAATTTCACTTTCTCTTTTCTAATCTGAGCAGCAAATTAAACACAGAGTTTACAAATGTCTACCAGTATCTTGCCACTCTGACACAAGAGAAATGTTTGTCGTGTGTTTGGTAGGGGGTGTGCAATTCATTTTCGTTATTATAATGAAAATGAAAATTTTTATTTTCTATTTCATTACTGTAATAACAAAAATGACAAATAATAATGAAAACAAAACTAAAAACGAATTTGTGTTTTTGAAATAATGGGAAAATACTGAAAAACATATTTCTGGCTATAACATTTTTGTTTTTTATTCAACTCTGATGAAACATGAGGGGATTGTACTCACAATGGAGGGCACTCTGTGTGCCAAATGTTGAAATGATTGGATAAAGGGAACCAATTTAGAAGCAATTGGATGTGATTTTTAAAAAAGTTCCATACACATTCCTGGCTACAACTTCTTTATCTTCTATTCAATTTTTATGAAACCTGGGATTATTATGGCCCTCCCCAAGATTACCAATCCTGTCAAATTTCAGAAAGATTGGATAAAGGGTCTTGATGTTATAAGTCATTAACCTGGAAATGCATTTCTGGCGGTAACATTTTTATATTTCATCCTGTTTACAAGACATTTATATATATATATATATATATAGTTTTCTTTATTTATATTCATTCCAAAATATCACAAATATTTATTTCATTTTCGGGCTTTACAACCATCGCCCGTATTACATATAACATATTTCTGTATTTTGTGTAGTTTTATTATCTTCCCTCCCCCCTTTATTTCCTTCAATGTATGGGAGATATATATATATTTGGGGTTTTTTTGTTTTTGTTTTTTTTATTGTTCCTGTTTACAAGACATTTTGCAGAAATATATCCCACAGGATATAAACTACAGGATAATTTGATAAACGGACCCAATTTTATAAGCAACTGATGTTGTGCCCTTGAAGACCATTATTCAGATAACAACAGCACATGCAGTGCCAGTCAGAGGCAGACACCTGGCATGGCAGTGGGAGGGAGGATGGAGAGCAACCCAACTGACTGACAGACACATTCACTGGCCAATTTCTGCATGCTTCCAGCTTTACAGGACCAAATCAATCGGTGGTGGCTTCAAGGTGGGCATAGGGCGCGGCCCTCAGGTGGACATAGAAGGATAGCATCCCAGCAATCAGGAGACATGGTTTACACATCCAGGCTGGCCAATCATCATCACAATCACATCCTGCAGCACTGTGACAGAGGACATAAGAAAATCTCTATTGGCTCTTTCCTAAACAGATGCTTCTGACTTCCCAGTAACAAGTTGGGGAGACGTTGGGATGGTCACAGCACAGAATGATGTATTTGGTTGACATTTCTGCTGGTCAACTGGCATCACAAACGGATCTTATAGCACAGTGACACATAAGAGAATCCCTGGCATAGGCTCATTCTCTGCATATGCCGTGCCGGCTTATAAAATTGGTACGCTTTATCACGTTTTTCCAATATTTGGCAGACATGATTCTGAAGGTGTGAGATACAGCCATGCCAAATTTCATGTACACTGGTTGGACTATAAAGACATTACAGTCAGACATACATTTATAAGTTAATTGCTTATACCACCAGGACCCTTTATCCAATCCTTCTGAAAGTTGGCATACAACGTAAACATTGGGAAGGGTATACCCTTGCCAGGTTTCATCCACATTAGATGGGAGACAAAGAAGGCAGAGCCACAAATGTATATGCAGATTTTTGCAAAACAACATAATTCAACAGCTTATAAAATCAGATTCCTTTATCCAATCTTTCTGAAATTTGGTACACTTAATGCCGTCCACTGGAGGTACAATCCTTCCAGTTTTCATCCAAATATACTGAAAACAAAAAAGTTACAGCTGAAAATATTTTCCTTTGAAACCAATGGAAAGTAAAAACAAAAATGAAAGTTTGATATTTATGAAAACAAAAATGAAGGATTTAAATAACAAAAATGAAAAATGAAAATGAAAAATTACATGGGTCCCTGGTGCACACCTTTAGTGTTTGGGGCAAGCCAGGGAACTGAACCATGAGACTTCTCTAATATGTGTGGAGGGAAGGCCCATGGGGAAATCTGTCATCCTGGCAGGAGACAACCTGACTTGAAACCTCTCTGCTACTACCCCATGTACTGCTGGAGCAGCAAGCCTTGGTGAATGATGGTCCCAAAGAAAGATCTCCATATACAAACTTGATCCCATTCACCACCACCCCTCCCTGCCCAGGCCATTGCAATCTATCCTGCAAAGTTCAGGGGTCACAATTGGGCATAATCTGTAGCCAGCATATGAATGAGTTCCTGTGGTGGTCAGCAATGCTCTCGAGTTTAATGGGGATGTGGCAATTTTCCAAAGTAAACTCTCATATGGAGAATTATCAAAAATGGTACAGGGATCCCAGGAGAAGGTTAATGGGTCACAATGTCAAGAAGACTATCCTCTGCAAAAGAATTTCCTATATGTAGCATAACACCATAAAAACTGCCACACACTGTCAGCCTAATGCTCCATCTAGCCCAGTATCTTGTTTCTAATAGTGCCCTGTACCTTCAGGGAAAGTCAGAGTACAAGCACAGGCAGATGCAGGTCCTCACTCCTCTGGGGAAACTAGGTTTTTATAGCAGTCCCGCTTCCAGGAAAGAATACAACAAAGGCAGCAACACAGGCAATGCCAGTTATTCAGCTGCTTCTCTTTTAACTTGTGGTGCCAGAACATTAACATTCCAGTCTTTTCATAGTCAAATATCAAAGTGCACTCCTGTTACTGGCCAAGTCAAAACAGAACACAAGCTGACCTTCCAAGGCTTCCTTCAAATTTATTGCAGTTAAGCAAGAATTTTAACTAGTTTAGCGAGCTCCTTCAACTCCTTGCAGATCTGTGACGATAGCTACTTTACAGGGTTGCAGTGAGGGTGAATTAGGTAAGGATTATAAAGAGCTATAAACACTGGAAGCAATGTAAGGGATAAAAAATACTAATAGTTCACTTTTCTTATCCCATTTGTTAAGTTCTTCCCCTGGGATTCTCAGATCATTCTAAAAAAGGTTTGATATCTAAAAACATGAACCCATGTTCGCTGAGTTTTCTGCAGCGAACACTGGTCCCTGTCTGAAAGAAATACTTAAAAACCTATTGCCTTCACTTTAAATGTTTTTAGAAATTGCAAGCCATATCCTGATAAATGAACAGTCTACTGGAACTGCTGTTTTTCACAGTTCAGTTCTCAAGATCATCTACTGACACTGGGTATTTTCAGACGTAATGGCTATTCAGCCACCACGCTTTGCTCCTGCCCAAGGTGAGAGCCCTCACACTGGGCAGGAGTAAGCCCCGCTGCCGAACAAATGTTCCAGTGGCCGGGGCTGGGAAGGGGGCGGGGAGAGAGTGGGGGACGTGCCCCCCATGCTCCTCAGCGTGGTCCCACATCCTCCCTGATGGGTGGGTGTGGTGGCCTATGAGGTCACCGCACCCACCCGGAACTGCTCCAGCCACTGGCCAGGGTTAGGCAGAGTGAGCCATAAGATGTGATGGCCCGCTCTACCACAGACCAGGGTAGGCTTCCCTGGACCGTGGCATGGCTTAACCCGGGATGTGTTCTGGCACAGAGCCCAGCACACACCCCAGGCTAGCCTTGCCACGGTCCGGGGTTACCTCTGCTCCCACTCATGGTGAAGATCTGGCAGGTGGGAGCAGATGCGACACCACCACCCGTGGCCACACCAGGGTAAGCGTGGCCATGGGCGGTGGTGTCACGTCTGAAAATACCCACTGATTCAACAGTATGGTTTGTCTGCTTATAAACAGCAAGAAAAAACAATCTAGAGGTCTAGTATCTAAAATGATATTTTTATATAATAAATGTGAATCAAAGAATAATGGACAATAAATGAATATACAAATACAAACAAGTGTACATATTCCAAGCAAACTTCATGAAAACCAATTGTCTTCTAAATAGATAATATACACTTTTGAACATGTGAAAACATTAAAGACAAAAATGATGATGTACAAAGAAAAAAGTTGACATGTTTCGACCCTCTAGGGATCTTCTTCAGAACCTCAAACAAATATCTGGAAGTAAAACAATATTGTATTTCATGTGTATGGAATAATAAACAATTTCCTTATTGTATAAATGTTGCCACATACCCCTCATGGAAATATATAGCACAAGATTTTAAGGATAACACCTACCAAGCAGATCATAAATTTGTCTTGAATTTTTCAAAAGGGATTGAATACGTTGATATCACAAATCTCAGCTGTCTCTGTGTGTTCCAAATATAGGGACACCTATATCCTATATGTAAATCCTATATATAGGATATAGGCATTTCTATATATGGTGAACGAACACTTATTTATTATAAGCTGCCCCGAGATGCCGTAGGCATGGGGGGTGGCATATAAATATAACGAAATAAATAAATAAATAATAACGTTGTGGAAACATACCCTATTTAGGCCTGGTCACTGCACAGCTTCTGTCAGTCCAAAGTGTTAACTGCAACAGCTCCCATAACAACCACTTGGGCAGGAAATCATGTGAGGTACATAGCTGCAACTGCAGTAAAACTGGTGGGGCTTTTCAGCAGTGCTGAAAAGAAGATTAAGCCTTAAAGCAACACTGCTAGGAAAACACAGTAAGACACAAACACTTCTCCCCCCTAGATGGAATAGTCAGATAGCCATTTTAGAAGATTCCACTTCTGCTGCGGTCTTGCAGTGCAACAGGATTCGGGAATATTTTCAGCGGATGACGGCTCTATCTGCCTGTCTGGCGATCCCATGTCACTGTCACCCTCTGGCAGCGAGCTTACATCAACAGGATCAGGCTGGCATGCCCCCAATGAATCCATGCGTCCCAGTGGGTGGTTACTGTCTGATGATTGTTTAGTTGCAGGACTCATAGCGAACAGATGGCCGCACAGCTGGTCCACATGACGTCTCCATACGTGTCTGTCAGATGTCAGGACTGTGTATGAAACAGGTCCTGTGACCTCTACGATTTTAGCCTGAACCCACTGTGGCCCGGCACCATAGTTTCGAGTAAACACAGTCTGTTGTGGATAGAAAACGCATAAGGCACCCATTGTCAATGCCGAGTCTAGTTCACCTTCTTTCTTGAGTTGCATGTCTCCCACAAGGTCAGGGTTGACATGGTCTAGACCATGTCCTGAGACGGTGACCCATAAGAAGTTCTGATGGGCTCGAACCTCTTGTAGGGCAAGGGATCACATTTTGAGTAAACAGTAACCTGGCCAATCTTGTTGCCCAGTCTCCTACCACAATTCTCTTAAGGGCATCCTTTGTGGTCTGCATCATTCACTCCGCTTGTCTGTTAGCCTGGGGTCTGCGAGGTAAAATGGTCACAGTCTGAATGAGATTGTGGCTAGCAAAGTCTTGAAATTCTGCTGAGGTGAAAGCACCCCCATTATCGGATACTATGGTGTCTGGCACTCAGAGAGTTGCAAACAACTGCCGGAGAGCTGCTGTAGTGGCGGCTGCTGTAAGAGCTGTGACGGTAATCACTTCAAGCCATTTTGAGAGAGTCCACGACAATTAAGAAGTTCTTGCCTTGAAAGGGGCCTGCAAAATCAATGTGGATATGTGACCATGGTTTCTTGGTTTTTTCCCAGGAAAATACTGGTGCCTTTGGTGGATTATAAACAGGTCGCTTGACACACATTGCACTCTCTCAGAACCCTTTCTATGTTGTTGTCCAAACCTGGCCACCATACATAGCTTCTGGCCAGTGGCTTCATCCGCACTATGCCTGGATGTGCTGCATGCAGCGTTGTCAATATGGTTTGCTGCCCCACTTCTGAAACGACCACGTGGTTTCCCCCCAAAAGACAACCCTTTTGGGCCGACAATTCATGTTGACGCAATGAAAATACCCTGAATTCCTCAGCCAATTTGCCAGCTGGCCATCCCCTCCATACCCAGTTAAGGACACAGGCGAGGGTAGGATCTTTTGCAGTCATCTTTGCTATCTGTGTAGCCTGAAGAGGGGGTTCAGGCATGGACCCCAGCATGAGGACTTCTGTCAGTGGGGGAGTAACACAATCAGGTGTTTGTAATGCTAGGCGGCTCAATGCAGCAGCATTAGCATAGCAATAGTCTTTCTTGGTTGGTAAGAAAGAGCGTAATAATAAGCATAAAGCATGATGCTCCAGCGTTGCATGCGGGGCAACAAGACGGAAGGAGTTGATTTACCTACAGTGAAAATTCCAAGCAGGGGCTTGTAGTCTGTCTGTATTTCAAGTTTGCAGCCATAGACGTAGTTGTGAAATTTCTTCACTCCTTCAAATAATTGCCAATGCTTCTTTGTCAATCTGTGCATAGTTTCTCTCAGCGGAAGTCATAGTTCTTGAATAAAAAGCAACAGGTGCCTCGGTGCCATCAGGTAGTGTGTGACTGAGAACAGCTCCAACACTGAGGTGAGGCATCACACGCGATGGAGAGTGGCACTGGCAGCTGCTTATCATAGTGAACAAGGACAGAGTCGGAGGTTAGTAACTTCTTCACACCCTGAAAAGCTTCATCATGCTGGCAAATCCACTTCCACGGAGCTCCCTTATCCAATAACCGGTGAAGGGGTTCTGCTACGGTAGCTTTGTCTTTCAAGAAGCTGTGATAAAAGTTGAGGATTCCTATGACTGTTTGAAGCTCGGATATGTCTTTTGGTATAGGAGCATCATGTATTGCTTTTACCTTGTCTTTAAGTGGATGAATGCCAGAAGCATCCATTTGATATCCCAGGAAGGTGACACTGGATGCTCCCAATTGACATTTCTCTTTTTTCACTCTGATCAAATCACTTGATCAATTTTACTCTTGATCAAATCTCTGTAAAACTTCTCTAAGCCGCTCTGTAAGTTTCTCTTTAGACGGGCCCATGATCAGCACATTGTCGAAATAAGGGACAACCCCTGGAATTCCTGCCAGCAATGTCTCCAGGAAACGCTGGAAGATTCCGGGTGCTCGGAGATTCCAAACTGGAGGCGCTTAACATGGAATGCTCCCCGGTGTGTAATGATAGTCTGGGCACTGGCAGCTTTTTTATCCACTATCAGTTGCTGACAGGCTTGGGTGAGGTCAAGTTTGGCAAAAACCCTTCCTCCTGCAAGGGCAGATAATAGCAAGTACTGGATGTGGGTCCTGCTGAATTGCCTTATTTACAGTGCACTTATAATGCCCGCAGATGCGAACTCTACCATTTGACTTCAACACAGGGACAATAGGTGTAGCCCAGCTTGTATGTACGACTGGCTAGAGGACTCCTTGTGCGATAAGCTGATCTGATTCTGCATCAGTCTTTGGGTGCAGCGCAAAAGGCACATTCTGAGCCTTCATACAAATAGGGGCTATTGTAGGATCCATTTGGAAAACCACAGGTGGACCTTTAAAAGCTCCTAATTCCTCAGCAAATACCCATGGAAACTCAGATGCCAGCCCTTCCATACTCTGCGCCAATGTTGTGCGCACCTTAAATACTGATTCCCAGTCGTAGGAACCAATTCCTTCCCAGAAGACTTTTGTGGTCACGCTTAGTAACAATGAGGGGTAGAGATTGTTCAATAGATCCATATCGAACATCTACATTGTAGCTTCTGATGATTTCAACAATTTGCTCATTGTAATCACAGAGGCAGCAGCCTGGTGTCTGTAACGTAGGGCGATGGTGCGGGAACAATTGGAGCAAAGGGTTTTTTTAATCTGTAAGTGGAAGTCCAGAACATGCATCGAATTCCATTTTGCACTCTTGCCTGTTTATCTGTATGGTTGCAATCATCTCTGAACCTTTAGTTTTCACCTTATCCACGTTTTGAACAAAATACAGTTTTTGTACTTCATGCTCAGGGGAGGTCTCTACCCTGTGAATGGTTTGGGAGTGTGCACATGGTCACAGTCTTTTTGTCTTCTGGAGCTGGTTCTCAAGGCAGACCCTCTCTATATGGCCTTTCTTCTTGCAGGCATGACACACTGCATTCCTGAACCTGCAGTCACTTAGTCGATGCTGTCCGCCACAACTTAAACATGTTTGTGAATTAGTTTGCTTACAAGACACAGTTGGTGAGGCTCTAAGCTGCTGAATTTTCTGGTACTGATCAGGGCCCCGAGTCTTCTGCGCTCCCGCGATTCGCGGGATTTGCGCAGAATCCTGCCCTAGGCAGGATTCTCGCAGAAACTGGGGAAATCCCTGTGGGATTTCCCTTCCTTGGCGTTGAACCAATCCAGGACCTGCTTTATTCAGGCCACAAGCCAATCAGGGGCTTGTGCGGCCTTTATAAAGTAGGTCGCATCAGCACATGCCACCTACTTGGTCTTGGATCCACTTGAGAGCACGCTCAGGATCACCGCCGACGCTGTTGCCTTCGCCTCCGCCGCCCAGGGATCGCCGCTGCCACCTCCGCTGCCGTCACTGCCGCCGCTCAGGGATCACCGCCACTGCTGCCTCCGCCGCCACCGCTCAGGGATCGCCGCTCCAGCATAAGGTAAGTAGGTGGCTGGGGGGTGTTCTCCTGGGGGGGGATTTCCGGCTGCGCGCTCTGCTTTTTACTGGGG
>QEPC01001717.1:3346627-3357684 GCA_003113815.1 Sphenodon punctatus | reverse complement strand
GGACACACGCAGAGGCTTTGGGGAAGACAATCTCAGGAGATCGGTTTTCATGTGTTTTAATGCAAATAAATAAATGTCTTTATTTGCTGGACTGTAAAATGTGTTAATTAATGCAAATATGTAAATAAATGTTTTGTTTTATTTATAAAGATGTCATTACTGCTATTAAAGAACTCATTTTTTAATTTTACTAGACTGGTTTTGGAACTTTATTGGGTCACAGAATTTTCCATTTTGGGTCGCAGAATTTTGGGAAATATTTTGCAGAAGAATCAGGGCCCTGGTAATGATCAGCTTCTTGATCTTTCTGGAGCAACTGGACACTAGCAGAGTGCGCCTGGCAGATTTCCCTCACATTGTGGGATGCTGCTTCAGCTGCCAAGGCCCTTTCCTGTGCAGAAGCCAAGGTCAAATTTGGTTCAGAGAGGAGGCGACATTGGATTGCTTCATCTTGAACCCCACAGATGAGGCAATCGCAAAGAAGTCCATCCAGGAGATCCCCAAAATCACAGAATTCAGCGAGGCGAATTCTGTTCAGCCAAATAATCCGCTATGCCTTCGCTTGTCTTTTGGTCTCGATTAAAAAAATGAAATCTTTGCAGGGTGACAGATGGTCTTGGGCAGAAGTGTGCTTTTAGCAGAGCGACCAGTTCAGCATAGGACTTGGTGCTTGATAAAGCAGGAGCTGTGAGGGAACAAACAATAGCGAAGGTTTGGGCCCCCAGACTGTAAGGAGCATCGCACGCTTCTGTTCTGGGCTGTCTACTTTGTTGGTTTCCAGATAATAGGACAGTCTTTCAGCATAATAGTCCCATGAAGCCGGATGGCTCACATCAAACTCTTCTTCTATGTGGCCTAGTGCAGCCATTTCAAGGGGGGGGGGGGGGGGGAAACTTGCTTCTAGCAACAATAGTCTGACTCAAGGTGTGACTCTCACAACTAGGGATAGCTCTACCAGACAAAGGATCCCATCCTCATCACCAGTGTTGTGTTGTGAGCCACAAGGAAACGCTGCACAGCCCATGGGTGAACTAACACTTACTATAATAACGTTGTAGAAACATACCCTATTTAGGCCTGGTCACTGCACAGCTTCTGTTAGTCCAAAGTGTTAACTGCAACAGTTCCTATAACAACCACTAGGGCAGGAAATCGTGCGAGGTACATAGCCGCAACTGCAGTAAACCTGGTGGGGCTTTTCAGCAGTGCTGAAAAGAAGATTAAACCTTAAAGCAACACTGCCAGGAAAACACAGTAAGACACAACAGGGTGCACTCTTTGAGCAGGGGTCCCTAGCTGTGGGAGGACCCATCACATACAAAGTTCCATGATATCACAGTGCTCTATGATGGGGATGGCCACATTGGAAAGAGGTGGGAGAATGCATTAGCCCCTATCCCTTTCTGATAGAGCTTGTGACATCATGGTGGAGCAGGATCACCCAGACACATCAGGCCATGGGTTGTTCCCAAATTTCTGGTCTAAGCAGACCTTTTAAATCAGAGTAGATGGATTCATAAAAGCTTCTACATAGAGAACTGGAGAAGAGGACTATATTTCAGTGTAACTAACACTTTCAGGGATCTTTCTACTAAGCAGATAATGATCAGATTTTTTTGTCCTGGGTATGTTTATCCACCAAACCAGCAGACACGTTCAAACATTCTGTCATTTATATTTTTTAACTATAGGCATTTCTTCTGTCTGTCAGATTACTTGCAAATGTATAATTTTTTTAAACAATATTATGATCAACATTTCTTATATAAGAAGTCAGCTCACTGTTTGTGCTTTCCCTCCCCAGTTTGCATTCAGAACAAAGTAATAATGCTTACAAACTTCAAATGTTTGGGAATGCTGGTGATATATATGGAAGGTAATTATGCCATTCTCCTTTACGGTTTGGCTCACATAGTTCACCTACAAAAGAAATACACATTGTATTTCTTGCAGACAAGCTGTGGCACTCTAGAGAATCTGAATAGATGCCGAACTGTTTAAATGTTGCATTTTACTTCAGACACATAATCAGGGAGCTTTTTCAGGCCTTTGTTCAGTTTCCTAAAATGAAACGTTAATCAAAGCCTAGCCGAGATTGCTTGGAAAAGGAATAGACATAGCATAGGGTCTACATGCGTCAGCTGCAGGCGCATCTCGACCCTATCCGTTTTCTGGATCCCTCGCAGTCTGGCTTTCATTCAGGTTATGGCACTGAGACTGCACTTGTGGCCTTGGTTAACATCCTGAGAGTAAAACTGGACAGGGGTGGCATTCCGTTCGACCCTGCTGGTTCTGCTTGATCTCTCAGTGGCTTTTGATACCATGAACCATGAGGGTGACACGCCTGCAGGACCCTGCCAGGGTGGGCAGGAAAGCTTTGCAGTGATTCCGCTCATTCCTGGCCAATCAATCTCAGTGGGCACTGGGTAGTCCTGGGGGAATACACTTCTTCCCCAAGGGGTCTCCCATGTGGGGTCCCACAGGGTTACATTCTGTCCCCTCTCTTATTCAATGTGTATATGCAGATGCTGTGGGAGGTTGTGCATCGATGGGGGGAAACGTTGTCAGCTGATACTCAGCTGTACCTCTCCTTTACATCTGACCCAGGTCCAGCAGAGTTGGTCCAGTATCAGCTGACAATGTTTTCCCCCATCGATGCACAACCTCCCACAGCATCTGCATATACACATTGAATAAGAGAGGGGACAGAATGTAACCCTGTGGGACCCCACATGGGAGACCCCTTGGGGAAGAAGTGTATTCCCCCAGGACTACCCAGTGCCCACTGAGATTGATTGGCCAGGAATGAGCGGAATCACTGCAAAGCTTTCCTGCCCACCCTGGCAGGGTCCTGCAGGCGTGTCACCCTCATGGTTCATGGTATCAAAAGCCACTGAGAGATCAAGCAGAACCAGCAGGGTCGAACGGAATGCCCCCCCTGTCCAGTTCTACTCTCAGGATGTTAACTCTGCTGGATAAGACAGAGGTGATGGTCGTTGGTGGGATCAGTGATCTGGGTATGGGGGGGTTCTCCCATAATTGATGGGGTCCACCCAGGGTTGTCATCTCGTGTTTGGAGCCTTGGGGTGCTCTTGGATCCACAGCTGTATATACATGTCCAGGTATCAGCTGTGGCCAGGATGCTTTTCGCCAACTGCATCTGGTGCGATGGCTCCGTCCATTTGTCTCGGACTCTGATCTTGCCACTGTCATCCATGCATTTGTCACCTTGTAGCTCAACTACTGTAATGCCCTCTACGTGGGGCGGCCCATGGTGACGGTCCAGAAGCTGCAGCTGGTGCAGGGGTGGGGAACCTTTTCGGGCCTGCGGGCTGCATTGGTGATCCCCGAACATGTCGAGGGCTGCATTGGTGGTCCCCCAACATGTCAAAAATTAGAATTAATTAAAACTACTAACTGAATTAAAATAATTAAGACTAATTAATTATAATTTAGAAAACAATTAAAATAAATTAAGAATAAAAACAGGTACACATTTATACACACACACACACACACACACACACACACACACACACACACCCACCCTTCTATCTCTCTATTGGTGCAAGTACGCACCAGGAAAAAGCATTTTTACACCTCCTTGGGTCATTTACACTCTCTCCTGCTAGGTGCCTGGAAGGGAACTGGTGTCTCTTTTGTTAGAAGTTTTGGGAGGAGGACCTAGTGTCCCCTTTAGGTAGGATATTTGGAGGGGTGGAACTTGGTGTCCCTTTAGCTAAGAACTCTGGGGAATAAGTGGGATCTAGTCCCTCATTTAGTTAGGAGAATTTAATCAGCCTCTGTCTCCGTCCGGCAGCAGTCTCGCCTCTCCACTGCTTTAATTTGCATTAAAGTCCTGACACGAGTTGGGGCAGAGGCTGGAAATGAGTCCGACCGGGGCTGGCCGGGCCCTGGTGTATCGGATTGGGGTCCCCTAGCAGGAGAGGGTGTATAACCAGGGCATTTATACACTCTGCTCAGTGGCTGCAGCAGTCTCGGCTGGGAGCACCAGACTGCTCCCCTCCTTCCTCTGCTCCTCCACTCCTGCAGCCACAGGGGCTTCTGAAGATTTCTGGGCAGCTCCAGCAGTCTCACCTGGATGCTGCTCACTGGCCCAGCACTGCCTGTCATTCAGCGGGTGCAGCAGTCTTGTCTGGCAATGCCAGACTGCTCCCCTCCTGTCATCTGGTGGCGAGGTTCAGCCAGAGCTGAGTGCAATTGTGTGCTGTGCGGCCTGCTGAAGTCTGCCCGGGCCACAGGGAGGTGGGCAACGGGCCACACAACATGGATGTAGGGTGGAAGGGGGGGCGGGCGGGCTAGAGAAAATCACCCCGCGGGCCAGAAGTGGACCATAGGCCGGAGGTTCCCCAGCCCTGGCTTACAGGGACGGGCCACCGAGAGCACATTCAGCCGGTGCTCCGGGCTCTGCACTGGCTGACTATTGTCTTCTGGGCCTGATTCAAGATCCTGTTTTTAATCTATAAATATCCTGGGCCTGGCCTATCCAAGAGACCGCCTCACTTCCTGCCTCTCAGAGCGGCCCCTGCAATCGTCGGGGGGCACCCTCCTGGAGGTTCCCCGCTATAGATTGGGGGGGACCGACAGGCAGACATTCTCGGCAGCCGCACCTGTGTTGTGGAACTTGCTCCCGGTGGGTGTCCGTCTCAGCCCAAATCTTCTCACCTTCTGGTGCCAACGTAAGGCATGGTTCTTCCACCAAGCTTTCGGTGATGGGGAGGGGTTTGGGGTGTAGGGGTGGGAAAGGGCTTTTTTGTTTTTTGGATTTTTGTGCACTAGAATGGGTTTTTATTGTTTTATACTATTGCTCTTATTGTTCTATTTTTGTATGTTTATATTTATTATATTTTAATATGATTTTATTATTTGTCAGTCACCTAAAGCTACTGTAGGCAGAATGTAGCTGGGGTAAAACTTAATAAATAAAATAATAATAATACATTTGGAGGGACTTTAACAGAATGGATTGTCAATGGTGAAAAATAGTCTATGAACAATAATGTTTTTGTTTTTTAATATAGAGGGAACGATAGCAGTATATGCATTTCCCCTCTCTCTAACTTCATACTATTCCATGCGTTTTTATTTCCATAATACAATGGCTACAAGTGCGTTTATTCTGGGCGAAGGAAGGAAGAAAATTAATGAACTGTTACCACTTGGTGCATGGTTGTACCATTAGCAAAAGACCTAGCAGCCAATAAGACCATAGCTTTGAAAAATTAAGATATTCGGCCCTTCTTTAAAAATCATTTTCCTAATCATAAACCAAGTGTTCTTTTCTGTTGCCATCCACACAGTCTGCTTGTACTTCCTTCCAGTTTTATGCATTATTTACTGTTTCACTTCAGCATCACATAGGTATTTGGAACATGTTCCAGCATAATGACCAGTGCAGCTTGCAGTTTATTGTAGTTCTGCAGAGAAAATGAACTAGAACTTTCTCAACCTTGACATATGTAACCAGACACTTTTAAACAATTAAAATTTCAGAACATTTTTATGTGAGCCTCTTTGTCTTATGTACCAATTGACAGTTATATAATTGCTGATTATAAATGCTGATTATATAATTGAATGCTGTATCTGCTTTGTCGCCGCATCCCAGAAACGAGACAAATATACAGTAACGGATTTTAATGGCCGCACTCTTTACTGCCAGATTATAATTATTAAAAACAGGAAGAGGGAGGAATACCCATCAACATCTAGGGTCCAGTTAACTTGACTTTAATAACATTAACAACCACCTTGGGCTGCCTGAGGGATCTCAGGTTTTCAGCCTTTTAATTAACTAAAGTTCAGTCACCCTCCTCCCCCGACAGCGTAAACCCCTGGGGGGGAATCAAGGTGGTTTGGCCCCTTTTTGGGAACCTTATCAAAACCTTCTGTGGGGGATGCCCTTGGTGTAATAACCCATTGGGCCTACTGTACCCTCACATCATGGGATGAATACCTGCACTGGCCACACCCAGTACTTGCACAGGTTTCTATTCCGCATCTCTTAAGGAGATGCCTTACTCAAATACCTTACCCATACTTATAACATAGTCAAATACACCCTGGACCTACGCCAGAGTGCAAAAACAACATAACCATGAAACATTAATAAAAAGCAACTAGAGCTAATCGTCATATAACATAGTGTGAGGAAGGTGAAAAACAGGGAAATCAAATGCCAAACTGACATCTCCCCAAAATTCCTTCCCAGTCCAATGAGGTGACCAACACCGCCCACAGTGCTCCTAAATGATGGGACAGAGGGTGGGATCACTGCTTCTCCACCTCACTTGCTTGAATGCAGAGTGGGGTGGTCAGTTTCATCCTTCCTTCAGGGTGAAAGCTCATAACACGAGATTTCCAGGGCACTGAAAACCCCCAGTTGCTAGGCAGCCTCCCGGGGCTCTTCCCACCAGCACAAAACTGCACCGGCTTCCTTTCTGCAGCCTCTGGTGTCCCTTGCTCTTCCCTCACAGCAGGAGCAGGACAACCACCCAGGTCTGTTGCTGTGTGGGGACAGTGAAGGCACTTTGCCTTATGATTCTAATCTAGATTGAAACATTGGGTGTTTTTAAGAAGTACATTTCTCCTGAATGTTTGCTGTTACATCCTGAACTTTCTGTGTATCTAAATCACTCACCCAGATCTTAAACATCTGGCTCTTCGAACTTCTGCATAGAATTTCTTCCAGAACTTGTGTGTAAAAAGTTCTCCTGATAAACTGCTTTGCCCCAGGCAGCTGTGGCCACTTGGTTTCCATGGCAGCCTGTCATGTCTACAGCTGCGGCTACTTTAGGCTGCCTCAGGGCAGTGTTTGTGTGAAGAATGCATCCAGGAACTGCACCTCAGGGCAGTAGAGGTGTGCACCAGGGCCCATGTCGGTTTTGTTTTCATTTTTCTTTTCGTTATTTAAATCTGTCATTTTTGTTTTCATAAATATAAAACTGTCGTTTTCATTTTTGCTTTTGTTTTCGTTTTCCATTGGTTTCAATGGAAAACACATTTTTGGTTGTACCTTTTTTGTTATTCATTATATTTGACTGAAACCTGGCATGATTATACTCCCAATCGAAGGACTTATGTGTACCAAATTCCAAAAATATTGGATAAAGGAATCCAATTTTATAAGCAGCTGAATTATATTATTTTGCAAAAATCTTCTTAGCTGTAACTTCTTTGCATCACATTTAATGTAGATGAAACTTGGCAAGTTTATACCCCTTCCCATATTTACTACCTCTGCCAACTTTCAGAAGGATTGGATAAAGAGTCCTGGTGGTATAAGAAATTCACTTATAAATGTATGTCTGAGTGTAACATCTCATTGTAGTCCAACCAATGTACATTTAATTTGACAGGGATCTCTCTCTCACTTTCAGGATCATCTCTGACAAATATCAGGAAAATGTGATAAACGGTCCCAATTTCATATGCCTGGACAGCATATGCAGAGAAGGAGCCTGTGCCAGGGATTCTCTTACGTGTCACTGTGGTATAAGATCGGTTTGTGATGCTAATTTGCCAGTAGAAATGTCAACCAAATGTCCTCATTCTGTGCTGTGACCATCCCAAAATCTTTCCCCCACTTGTTACTGGGAAATCAGAAGCATCTGTTTAGGAAACAGCCAATAGAGATTCTCTTATGTCCTCTGTCACAGTGCTGCAGGATGTGATTGTGATGATAATAGGCCAGACTGGATATGTAAACTATGTCTCCTGATTGCTGGGATACTATCCTCAAAGTCCCAGTTATGTCCCTTCTATGCCCACCTGAGGACTGCCTCCTATGCCCACCTCCAAGCCACTACCGATTGGTCCTGTAAAGCTAGAAGTATGCAGTAATTGGCTAGTGAATGTATCTGTCAGTCTTTTGGGTTCATCAACATCCTCCCTCCTACAGCCTTTCTCCCTCTGTCATGCCAGATGCCTGCCTCTGACTGGCACTGCATGTGCTGCTATTATCTGAATAATGGTCTTCAAGGGGACAACTTCAATTGCTTATAAAATTGGGTCGCTTTATCAAATTATCCTGTAGTTTGGCAGAGATGACAGGGAAGGTATATGATACATTACTGCCAGATACCTTGTAAACAGGATGGAATATACAAATGTTACAGCTGGAAATGTATTTTCAAGTTAATGTCGTATACCATCAGGACCCTTTAACAAATATTTCTGAAAACTGGCAGGAGTGTTAAGCTTGTGGAGGGACATAATATTCACAGGTTTCATGCTAATTGGATGGAAGTTAAAAATGTTGTAGCCGTGAATGTGTATGGAGCTTTTCTTAAAATCACAGCGTTCAACTGCTTCTAAAATCGGTTCCCTTTACCCAATCATTTTGAACATTAGTACACATAGTGCCTTGCCCTCTATTGGGGGCACATTATCCCCAAGTTTCATTAGAATTGAAGAAGAAACATAAAGGTTATAGCCAAAAATACATTTTTCAGTTTTTTCCCTTTATTTCAAAAACAAAATGTCATTTTCATTTCTATTTTCATAATTATTATTTGTCATTTTCATTATTGCAATATCAATAATGAAAACAACAGTTTTAATTATTGTTATTGTAATAACGAAAACAACATGCACACCCCTACAGGTCAGTGTGTGTGTGAAAAATGGATCCGGAACTTACTTGTGTACTTGTAAACCCAGAAGACTGAAAAATTCGGAACTTTAAGGTGTGTGTAAAAATGCATTGTAATGATATTATTCAAGTGAACTAAACTGGTTTGTTTCAAGGTACCTCGTTGCACTTTTCAAAGCACTGTGCTTAAAACCTCACCTTTGAAGCTTACAGAATAGAAGCAGTAAGAACTTTATCAAGAGTATTTTAAACACAAACAGAAAAAATATATAATGATTGAGTTATGCAACAATTAACATAACACGGCTGAACTCATGCAAATAGTTACTTCCTCTGTTAATCAAATATTTTTAAATATCTGAAAAATGCACCAACTATACAAAGTACTAATAAATAGTTATTTCATACTGAAGTGTTATTTTAAACCCCATAGTCAATAAATTAGTCTGATTTCACACCAATGTTTAGAAAGCACTGTAAATGAAAGGCCCGATTTTCAACATCATTTCAACCTAACTTCTCCTTGTGCACATGTAATCTTATGCATGGAGAAACATGTACATAGTTTTTGCACACTATTTGTAGCATGTACCAATGATCTGCAGACTTTTGTGTCACTTTGTATAAATAGACAACATTTTTTGAAAATTACTATAATTGATTTTGTCATGCTAATATGCTATTAATATTGGTATTCCACTTTGTTTGCAGGTATGGTGCTATGGTAACTTATCATCACAATTTATCAGACTTACTCAGTATGTTTGCTTTTGTTTTGTTAATAGCAAGCTGCTGGGCAGATATGAAACAGTACCTTGACCAGTAACTGAAAACACATTATAGGCTTTATAAAGTGGAAAATAACTCTTATCTTAGCCCACTAACTCACGCCTTAAATGAGATCACAAGCAAGATCCCCTTTAATAACAAAATCTATAAATATATTAACTGCTTTACATTCCAGGTACATTCAGACAGACAGAAACTGTGGTAGTTGTGTGGAATTACGAGGTACAATGCAACATTACTTTAAAGAAATAATAGTATGACAGTGGCTAATCTGTTTTTATAATACAATTAATAAAAAAAAAATTGTTTTCTCCTAACAAAAACTGTTTTACACTTTGTAACCTAATACATTTGGACAAATTATAGTTTGAACACTTGCATATTCTTACCAATGGCAGTTGGCCCAATAAAAGATTACCTTCTGAACTCGTACTGTTTCTCCATTTCCTATATTTGGGGTGTAAAATGATAACCATGCTGTCTCTAGACATGAAAAATATACACTGAAATGCAGGACAATTTCTGGAAACATAGAATTAACTATTTCAGGACAATGTACAATTAACTGGAGAACTTGTTACCAGAGGCTGTTATGAAGACCAGTAGCAGAGCTGGGTTTAATTTAATTTAATCTCAGGACTGGATAAATGTATGGAGGATAGGTTCATAAATGGCTATTAGTCAAGCAGGTCAGGGAACACTGCCTCTGACTGCCAGGAACCTGGAGTGAACAGCAGGGAATGTATCAATCCATTATGATTTGTTGGGTACTTCTCCAAAACAGCTAGCTGTTGGGCTCGATGGACTATTGATCTGACCTAGTATGGCTGTTTTTACGTTCTTATATCAATTTTTGTCCAAAAAAAAAAAAAAAAGCCTGTGAGGAAAAGCAAATCGGTGTATGATCACACAAAACATCGATTAGAAATGTGCAATAATGTTTTACTTGTATTGTATCGTGACGGCCATCAGCTTTGCAATTAAACTGAACTGAACAATTCAAATTATATAATCTATTAATAAGTTTTCCTCCCTTATTGATCTTAAAAACAATTCTTCAGATCCACATTAGAACTGGGGTTATTTTGAAATCATGCCAAATATTTATTCTTCTTACTAGCAGATAAATGTATTTGCTAAACATTTTTGTGGTCCCTTTACATACTAGTAGACTTGTTAAAGGTTTTCTGAACAAAGCATGTGTAATGAATCCGGCTTTTAACTCTTAGCAACCAAATCAAAGAAAGAGAATTGTTTTGTTTAGAAATCACAAAGGAGTGTTCAGTGTTTACAATGGAAAGCTGAGAAACTATGCCATACATGCCTCTCTTACATGGCACAAAAGAATCTCAAGAGTAGCATTACCAGAAACAAAAATGCAGCCCACTGTAATCATATCAGCTATTCTCATGATGTTCTTGTAGTTTGTTTCTACTATTACATATACAGTTATGTGATTAATACCTCCAGAAGTACATATTCAGCCAAATAAAACCTATCACACTAGGCTTCTCATACTGTCATCGACCAACCCTCCAGTACTCATCCACTGCTAGCAGAACTAGGGCTGATGCGGCAGCAGCTTTTACCGCGCCGCGATTCCGTTCCGCTATTTCGGAATTGCCCCCGCCACACCGTGACATTTCTGCGGATA
>QEPC01001717.1:3334755-3344825 GCA_003113815.1 Sphenodon punctatus | reverse complement strand
ACCGTGTCTATTTTATTACTTTGTAAAGTGCCAGGTACACTGCTGGCGCTATATAAATGTTTGTTAATAATAATAAAAATATTTAAACTCCAATTATGACATAAAAACAGGCATATGGAATCAGGTCTGATCTGGGTAACAGCAGTTATACAGTATCTGTTTATTGTCCTTTTAGAGTTAAAAGTTACTTATTACTCCTGTTAGCTATTTGAACCAAGATAAATTCTCTTCTGATTCATGCAACACCCATGCAACTCATAATTTTTTTTTAAATAATACCACAGGGTTGAACACGTAATCTTTTAGTAGGCTGAATTCAGAGTTTAGGAATAAACCAGAGCACAAGCTAATATCAAAAGGAAATAGACTTCCAGAGCAATCAGCATTTATATACTGCCCAACACAAGTCTCATCTGCTGTTGGCCCCAAGAGATCAACCCTTCTTCCCTCACACAGGAAGCGTCACAATGTGATGGCTACCTGAACACTGACGGCTATTCTTAGCTCATGCACCCTACCCAAGTCTTGCCCCTTAACTCTGCCTCACTATAAGACTCTGGTTTCCTGATTTGGCTTTGGTTCTCTTGATTCCGATTCTTAGCTGCTGGCCTGGTATAGTTCCGCAATTATGGCCTCGGTTTACAAAGTCTGACTTTCCAGCTCTGGTATATCTTTAACATCCTCCAACCAGGGCCTTGACAGTTGTGATGAGTCACTGAGTCAGAGATATGAAGCTGACTGGGCACATACATAAAGATTTCTCATGGGCACAGCAATTTGGGATTTCCAATTTCCACCAGAATCAGCAGGATTATGAGTGTACATATATAAAACATTCCCTGAAACAGATCAGATTCAGTTTTCAAGTGTCGCTTAATTAAAAACAAATGGAGATATGCCATTGTGTTGCGTATAGGGCTTTGCTTTGTTTGGCCAATCAACTGGAGACAGGCAACCTAGGGTTGAAACAAGAAGCAATTTTTTTCTCACGAAAATATAGTGAGAATCAAGAATTGTCACCGAGATCTCGGTACAACCTCAATAATAGACTGAGATCTTGGTCGAGAATTTTTTCTCAAAATACAGCTTACCGCAATTTACCGTTCACTGTATACCAATTTACCAAGTACTGCATTCATCCCAGTAATGCACGTGTGCAAAACGCCACTTTGTGCATGTGCATTACCAGGATTAATGTAATACATGTTAAGTCAGTATACAGTAAAGGGTAAATTATGGTAAATGGTATTTCAAGAAAAAAATCTCAACTGATAAATGTTAAGAATTGGCATTTTTCTCAATTATCGTTTCTCGCTTAAAATGAGTCAAGAACCACGATTCTTGACAATAACAGAGAAAAACTAAACATCGAGTTTCAACCCTATTTCAGACCATCCGACACACTATTACTCATGCTGAGCTCCCAATGATAAGGCAAAATTTGCTGCTACAAAAGTATCAGACTGCTGTCAGTTTAGAGGAGAGCCTTGTCTCAAGCTTGATGTCCAGAATGATTGACCCACTTTGTGGCAAAACCAGGAAAGCCTGTGCAGGCCAAATTGTGCTTCTAAGAGAGATCTTGGAAAAGACAGCCAAATTCAATAAGCCCTAAACACAGATCTGACTTACTGCATAGAGCAAATCTGAGGGATCTCATAATATGGCACAGCATCCTGGTAGAAGGGATGTATGATTGAACAGAAAACCATTCAAGTCAATGGCTGACATATGGTGTGGTCTCCTATTTCCAAAGGAGTTTCGGAAGGTCACATGCTGTCAACACTGCTGGCTGATGGGTAAGCTTGAAGAAGAAGTTGGGAGTGGCATGTAGCTGAAGACTGTTTCACTTTGAAACATATACATCACCAACTCTGCTTTACTGGCTCAGCTTGGTGAACTGCTGCAGTGGATGGCCAATTTGATCAATTATACTGCAGCATGATCATGGTCATCAATCCACACAAATCCAAGACCCGAGTCATTACCATAAAGCAGACTAACTCCAGATACTAACCAGCTCAATAAAGCGCTGCTCAGATGACACACTGATTAGATGGCAACTGTCGAATGCTTGGGCTGACAAGACTCCAGATTGCAACCCACTGTCGTAAAAGGAATTAGAGACATAGACACTTAGCAGCTGCTGTTTCCACATTCTAGGCCCTCCAGTGGCATCTGTGGAGACACTGGGTGAAAACAAACAAGACAGTAGCATGCATTAACCTGGGAGTCACCTGCTTATTAGTTTGGGTGCCACCAGATGTTTGCCCATATCCGCCCTGGGGCAGGTGGGCAGCTGCTACGGTATGTGTGAGTCAGAAAAGGTAGATGATGCATCCTGGGCAAAGGCCCAGCCACCGGGCTAAACCAAGCTATCGCATGCCCTCCTGTCTATTAGGCCCCACCCAACTCTGCCGTGGGGCAAGGTCATGGGAGCTACGGACGAAAAGCCCAGAACGATCAGTGGAGCAACCGCATCCCACCACATACACCAGCCCTGTCATCCTTAATGAGCAACAAAGACATAACCACATTGGGTGTCTGTGGTCTGCACAGCAGCTTGTGCTCAACGTCCATCACACAACAAAGCAAAAGCCAGTCAAAGAGAGGGCCATGCAACAGGAGGACAGCCAGTCCAATACAGTAAGTCAGTGCACCGTGGGGTGGTGAGGCAAGACAGCCATCCCACAGTATGCACAACTATATGTAGTGTGTGTCCATCACCATGTTCACAGGCATCCACCAACACTGCCACCCCAGTGACATCATCAGGAGCACAAACCCCCACCACGCTGAGGTTCAACGCTGTAGTGTTATTTACATTTTTGTTATGAGTTCCATGGGTGTTGCAAGAACCAGAAGAAAATCGGTCTTGGTTCAAATAGTTACACGGCCTTGGAAGAAGGTCCCCAAGCCAGCCTCCAGAAGCGGGTCCCTTGGACCAAGGAGGGGACAAAGGCATTCATATTTATTTATTTATTTTGTAGATTTTGTAGATTTTTATCCCGCCCCATCCTGCCATGCAGCTCGGGGCGGCTAACATCAGTCATAAAACAATTAAAAACAATTTAAAATATAAATATAAAATATCTCAATAAAACAGGGTAAAAAGGACAGTGATAAATAAATAAACGGGCGGGGGATTAAAAACTCCCCCCCCCCATCCTCCCTCCCAAATTCATCAGCCTGTGGAGTGATGTGCAGGTCCAGTATGACAGCTGGTGCTATACAAGTGCTAATAATAATAAATAAATAATAATAATAATAATACAGCCGGATTGTGACTGGTGGTGACTGGTTCCCACTGTGGCTGGCTGACACCTCCGTGTGCTGGCATGGATGCCAGGGGCTGCTTCCACCAGCCTCCGCCCCACCCTCCTGGAGTACTGTGCAGGGCGAGTGGCTATGGCTGTCGCAGCTTCTTTTATCCCCACTTTGCCATGGCTGTACGTCATGGCAGGGAAGGGGGTGCTGGGAGCAGGGCCAGAAACCCACCTCGGGGCAGTCCAAGGAGCTGCCTTGCCTCCATCATGACTTGTAGTTCACCACGAAACTAAGGATCAAGAGACATGGTCATATCAATATTATTGTAAGGGTGGGTGCCAACGCAGGCTGAAGAGCAACAGATTGGCATGTTTGACTCCTGTCATCTTCACCAGCTGCTCTTCAAGAGAAGGTTAACAAGAAAGTATGCCACCAGACCAATCTAACAACTCCATTAACGCTCCGCTTCAGTAACTATCCTGAGCGCACTAGAACTCCTGTTACATCACTGACGTTTTTGCTGATAAGGGGCGTCGTTAGACATAACAAAGTTTGGGTGTCAAAACTCCTAATGTCGAGGTATTTAATTCACAGCTTTAAAAGAATGCGCAACTGTCTTTAACGCTGAAACGTCACGTCTAAATCCCACACGCGGCATATTTACATGCCACGTGATTTTATGCAGCATGTTCGCCGCGCATGTCTAAAAGTGGCTTTGAGTGTTCAAAAGAGCATCCTGTTAATCTATGCAAAATCACTTAAAGGTCCCTTTTGAAAAAAGTAGCTTAATTTCAAAGGACATGGCCAATCAAGAAAGATATTTTAATTTTTATTACCCCCTCCCATCCCAAGGAAAGGATGATGCTATCATTACTTTTAACAGCAATTTACATGGAAACCAACACTGCGCTGCAGAACATAACATAACCTGCCCCCGAGAGGAGTATGGAGACAGTCACAGGTGCATTTACAATTAAACATATGATTCATAAGCAATCCATGATGTCACAGAGCAGTGATGGCAAGGCAAGGGGCTGCCACGTTCCCACAAGAGCAGGTCCTCAGTGGAGCAACACCATGGCTACACCTGAACTTAATTAGACACACTTGACTAGTAGCTTTCATAAAGCTGAGCCAGACGTGAAGAAAAAAGAGAGCCCACCTGAGAAGGCTTCAGGAAGGAGGGGGCTGGCTGTTCACAGGGCTGAATGCCAGAAAATGTGGACCTAGGAGCCCAAGGAGGGGCTGGCTGTGACTGGGAAACGTAGAGAACCCAGGAGAAGGGCATGCCTGAGTGGGAGGCCCAGATAAAGAGGAATCTAGACTATAATATATACGGTGGTGGTTTCTGCACTTTTAATAAACTTGCACCAAAAGGAAGACAAATTTCTAGGTCTCCTTCCTTGAAAAATTATGAAAGTGATCATAAGTCTGCAAAGGGCCAGGACCCTCAGCAGTCCTATCCCTCATACAGGCAACCACCAAGAGTCCCCTGAGTAAATTCTTCTCCAGTGCCATAGTTTGAACTACCAGGAAAATTACAACAAATATAACTGAAAGAGTCCTTTAACTGATTGTAAGGAGGCCCAGCACAAAAAATGCAGCACAAAAAGTTTGGCCCCCAATCCTCAGAGTGACAGCAACTGCTCCATAGCTGGCTACATCTAGAATCTATATGTGGTTAGTGCTATAAGTACAAACACCTGCCATGTCCACCTATCTCCCATCCCACTCCCCTACCGCACACAATGACTATGCGAGCACAACAATGTCAGGTTGATTGCTCTGGGTCTAATTCTGCTTCTGCGGTGGGAGAAATTTCACCCTGGGTAATCTTGGCTCTATACTATACCAATTGGTCCGAAAGCTTGCAAACCTCCACCAACCTAAGTTGGTCCAATAAAAGATCGCTACACTACTTTGTCTCTACGACCTATTTTGAGGGCCAACATGGCAAACACACACTCTCTGATACCAATTGGTGGCATAAATGGACAGAATCCAAAACTGACCCTGCCAGCCTCTCTGAAAAAATGTATATGCTAAGACACTCTTGGATGTCTATTAAGAACATCATCACATAAAATGAAATTTAAAAGTATAAAAGAATACGTTCTCAGTAGGGGTGAAACTTGGTTGGTATTTGTCGAGGTTCACAGTATTCGACTCGGTTTTACAGAGTACCAAAAAACTGAGTAATGGCCTTGGTTACTCTAACTCCTCGATCGAGCAATGTGGCATGGCAGGCAGGAAGAGGGGGCAGCAGGGAAATTTCTAAGAGGGGCAGGGGGCAGCAAACCGGATACACAGACTGAACTGGACATGGCCCTTGGAGTCGAAGTGGAACCGGCTCACCACCTGCCAACAGTGAGGTCCTCCCAGTGCTGTGACCCCAGTGAGGTCCCTCAGTGCTGCAGGTCTTTTGGCTATAGGTCAGAAGATCGGCCACCATCTTATCTCTGGGAGCATGCTGGGAAATGTAGTCGAGCATGCTCCTAGGGAGCCAGCGTTGGTCACTGTTCTAATGTTCCCTGAGAGCATGCTGGACAAATTTCCTTTGACTCTGAAAGGAACCATCAGACTTACTGGCCATTATCCTAATGCCACAGGTGTTCGTTGTACGCAAACCAAGAAAATATCTTACTTTAACAATCCTGTAGGTTTTAATATAATCTAAAAACTTTTGCTACATGCTCTATTGGATATGTGGTTTATGCCATTATGTGCCCTTGTAATAAGCTATATATTTGAAAAACAGTAAGGAAAAGGAAGGCTTATGTAAGTGAACACAGGAGCAACGTTGACAAGAGAGACACAGCTTCTTCAGTTAAACATTTTATTGCTCTTCAACTTAAAGATACTGATTTTTGGTTTGGGGCTACTGAGAGTTTCCATTCTCATGTAAAGGGAAATGAGAAGATATTATGAAAGAAAGACACACAGAGGATCTTTAAATTAACTACTTTGGTTCCTTTTGGTTTAAATGAAGACAGATTTGTCTCCTTTTTGTGTCTGATTTGATTGACAGCAACTGCCTCTTAACCACTTTCAGACAGTCCCCACCCCCCTCACGCATATTCTGGCTATGGGGGGGAATGCACATTCAGGAAATGCGCAGGGATCGGCTGGTCTGAAGCCCCACCACCACCCGCGGCTTTGCCAGCAGGGACGCAGAGCAGGAAAACGAGCTCTGCATCCCTGCGCATCTCTTGATGGCAAAACCGCGCCCGGGGGGAGGGGGGTCTTTCACACCAGCCAATCCCCACGCATATCCTGGCTGCGTATTCCACCCCCACCCCCTCAGCCAGAATATGTGCTGAGGGGGGAAGGTCTGGGGGGCAGGGGGATTATGTAATGAATTTGAATTTATTGCGTAGCTGAAGCCATAGCATAACAAATACAAAAATAATTGCATTAGGAACACATAAGTGACCAGTGCAAAATATAGTACATAAAAACATAATGATTTAAAATAATTATTAAACTAAGGTAAAAATAAAATTAGTCATCTGATCTCAAAATTGACCTGAGTTCTAAACGTTTGTGCTTGCCTTTCAGACCTTACAACCCTTGTATCCTAAGATTTATTTGATAAGAGCAGTTCTTCATTAGGGTTTCAGTTATTATTATTGGGTTTGTGGGACCTTCTCAGATCAGTGAGGGGCAAAGGAAATTATCAAAAGCAGTATATGAGATATACCTAGTAATAAACAGATCTTAGCCTAGTAAAAAGCTACAGGCTACAATTTTTAAGGGTCCAAGGGCAAGGCGATATGCCCTAGAAAGAATTTCCTAAATTGAACCGCCCTTGTTAAAAACATGGCGGATTTCTTTATATCATCAATTTTTGGACTGCCAAGTATGATGGCAAGAAGAGTATGGTCTGATCTACCAGGGTATTTCTCAATAATGGCTCCTAGATATTCCTGTCTCAAGGCATCATATAGATGGCAGCAAAGGAAAATATGCTCTACCGTTTCCACCTCCAAATTGTCAAATGGACATAGGCGGTGGTCGTAAGGTATGCTGCCAATTCTACCTTCCAGAACAGCGGAGGGTAGAGCATTTACTCTGGCAGAGTGGAGCAACTGCCTTGCCCTCCCTGAGATAGGGGCCACAAAGTACTCAGCTACCCGACCCTTCTCAGGAACCCACCAGAAATAGTCACAGACATGGGGAGATGATCTCATGCTGCCAATTTCCAACTGACGCCCCATGTTCCCAGAACGTCCTAAAATCTCACCTCTGATCGCAGTTGGAGGTTTGTGAAGGAGATACGCTGGGGAAAACCCCATTCGCCTTACTTGCAGGTTCACCTTCTCGGCCCACTGACTGACATAGGTATCCTCCCGGAGATCCCTCAGTAGTTGTGATCCCTGGGTGAAGTTTAGTTTGATCCAGAATTTTAATACAGCTTCACCTGCTATCTGGGACCAAGGTTTCTGTCCCAGTTCCAATCGCACTACTGCCAACGGGGTACCCCGTGGGGACCCCAGGATCCTTTGCAAAAATTTCGACTGGACCCCATCTATCTGAGCCTGGCAAACAGGGGCCCACAGTTCAGCTCCATAAAGGAGTTGAGATCGAATTTTGCTTGTGTGAACCTGCAAAGCAGGGAGTACGGCCATTCTTCCCTGTTTACAAAAAAGGCCAGTAATAGATTTAGCCGGGGCTTGCACTGCTTTCAGCGCCCTGTCGACATGATGTCGCCAGCTGCAGGATCTGTGAAATAGGATCCCCAAGTATCGGAAAGCAGGAACCTGTTGGATAGGGGTACCCTCAATATGCCAGGTCTGGGTTTTTGTCTTAGAAGAGAAGACTAGGACCTTTGATTTTTCATGATTAATAATTTAAAAATTTTTATGACAAAATGCTGCAAAAGCCTGTAGCTGTTGATTGAGTCCTAGTCGCGTCTGAGAAAGTAACGCAACATCATCTGCATAGCATAAGCATCCGATGGACCTTGATGCCAACTTGGGGGGAAAGAAGCTCGGATCCGCCATAGTCGAAATTACCCCGTTGATAAAAGTAATTAAATAAGGCCGGGGCTAGAACGCAACCCTGTCTTACCCCCTTGGTGGTGGGGATTGGGGGAGTGACATGTCCCTGCTGGTCTAGCTTTACCACCAGACAGGTGTGTTCGTATAGCGAATGAATCAGGGCCAAAAGGCACCTGTCTATAGTAGAAGCCTGCAACTTTCCCCACAATGCATCTTGGTCCACCGAATCAAATGCAGCCCTAAGGTCCAAAAAGGCCATGTACAGTGCACCATTACAGGCCCTGTACTTGACTGCCAAGTGATGGAGAATGTGGCAATGTTCAGTAGTAGAACGGCCTTGCTGGAAACCAGCCTGCTCTGGGGCCAATGCTTCAGCCTGGGTCATCCATTCGCTCAGTTTCCCCAATAAGTATTTAGCATACAGTTTGGCCACAACTGAGAGCAAGCTAATAGGGCGATAGTTAGCTGGATCTAATTTACTTCCTTTTTTGTAAATAGGGATAGACACTACCGTGTCTCAGGCCCTCGGTACTTGGCCAGTGTTATTAATGGCAGTGAAAGGAAATATACCATTCTTATAGAAGATACGGAGCTAATGCTCTGCTCTCCAATTATGTAATATACAGGACACAGTATAGGAAACTAATTGACAGCAAGAAAAAGGGCTTTTGGGACACTCAATGGAAGAATCTCTTGCAAGTAGCCAATCAGGGGGACACAGTCCAGGCAGAATGGCCAGGAAACAAGGGCTGGGGGGGCAACCGGGGGAGCAGGTGTGGCTATTGGGGTCGTGATGGGCCAGGGGAGATAGGGTCTCGCGGGGGGGGGGGGAAGAGGGGCAGTGGCTAGGTGAAACAGGTGCTTGGTGCATGTCCCGCTTGTCCCCTCCCCCACCCCCCGGGCAGATATGCGTGTGGATCTTGGTCAGAGGCCCTCGGCCCAGTTTTGGTGCTGTTAAACGTGAGGTCGGTGGTGAACAAAGCAACAACAGTCCAGGAGGTGATCCTGGACTTTGCCGCCGATCTTGCATGTATCACTGAAACCTGGCTGGACAATGAATCGGGGCCTATTCTGGCTGATCTTGTTCCGGCCGGGTAATCTGTGCAGCACCAGCCACAGCTGAAGGGACAGGGGAGAGGGGCGGGATAGCTATGATTTTTTAAAGAGGAGTGGTCTGTGAGGAGGTATCCAATGCGGACCATAGCAGGCACTGAAGGTCTCCATCTTGTGTTCGATTTGGAGGGAGACAGTTGGGGAGTGCTGCTGGTATACCATGCACCTACCAGTACGGTGGCCTCCCTGCATGCTCTGGCAGAGGCAGTGTCGGAGGTGGTGTTGCGGTTCTCCAGGACGATAGTCCTGGGGGTCCTCAACATCCATGCCGACACTATGCTCAGGGGAGCCGAGCATGAGTTCATGGCCGACACATCTTGGAGAGCATACCTTGGACCTCGTGTTCTACACTGGCCTTATTATTATTAACAAACATTTATATAGCGCCAGCAGTGTACCTGGCACTTTACAAAGTAATAAAATAGACATGGTCCCTGCCCCTAGAGCTTTATAGGCCTTGAGGTGGGTGATCCATTAATGGAGGAGATATCAACTGTGCCCTTGTCATGGATGGATCATTACCTCCTACAGACCACCCTCCTAGCACATGTCTGCCCCCGGCAGGGTGCGGGACCTATTAAGGATGTCTGCCCCCGGAGGCTGATGGACCCTCTGACCTTGACAACTGTCTCATCGATGACCTTGTCAAGTTATGGAATATCTTGCTGACAGAGGCCATCGATCAAACGGCTC
>QEPC01001717.1:3322140-3334429 GCA_003113815.1 Sphenodon punctatus | reverse complement strand
TTTCTAGGCGCTCTGGGGGATGGACCCTCTGACCTTGACAACTGTCTCATCGATGACCTTGTCAAGTTATGGAATATCTTGCTGACAGAGGCCATCGATCAAACGGCTCCAAGGCATCCATTGCCCAGGCAACGGCCCCACAGACCTCCTTGGTTCTCTGAGGAGCTGCGCTTCCTGAAGCAAGAGGGGCGACGGTTGGAGCGACGGTGGCGTCAATCTCACACTGAAGCTGACAGATTACAACAGAGCCAGTTTACAAGCCTATGCCGTGGCTATGCAGATAGCAAAGAGGGAGTTCTTTGCTGCACTCATAGCAGCCGCCAAATCCCATCCAGCGGAGCTGTTCTGGGTGGTGCGGGAGCTGGTCAGTCCAGCCTCCCTCAACTCGGGGGTTGAGTCATCTTCCGCCCACTGTGACCTTTTTGCAGATTATTTTGCTCATATTCACCAAGACCTCAATGCCACACTTAATACAGTAGAGGGTGTAGAAGCCCCAGCTTGTCCGATTTTATGGGATCACTTTCAGTCGGTGATGCCCGTTGACATGGTGGGGGTGCTTGGAGCTGTTCAAGTAACCTCTTGCAAATTAGATTCGTGCCCGCCCTGGCTGGTTAAGAGCTGCCGGAAGACACTGGGGCCAGTGCTGGCCGAGGTGGTCAATGCCTCCCTGTGGGAGGGCAGAGTGCCGAGCTGTCTCAAGGAGGCGGTGGTGCAGCCTCTGCTCAAGAAACCATTGCTTGACGCTGACTCTCCTGCCAGCTATCGGTCGGTCTCTACCCTTCCCTTTTTAGGGAAGGTTATTGAATGGGTAGTGGCGCAGTAACTCCAGGGTCATCTTAACCACATCGGCTATCTTGATCCTTCTCAGTCTGGCTTCTATCTGGGGCATGACACAGACAGCACTAGTGGCCTTGGTGGATGACCTTCGCTGAGAAAAGGACCTGGGTCGATCGTCCCTATTGGTCCTTTTAGATCTTTTGGCAGCATTTGATACCGTTGACCATGAGATGTTGGTGACGCGTTTGTGGGACAGCGCAGGGGTGGGCGGGATCGTTCTTGAATGGTTCCGCTCATTCCTGACCGGAAAAACTCAGCGGGTGGTACTCGGTGATTGTTTTTCATCTTACCGAGACCTCCCATGTGGTAGGTCTTCGGTTTTGTCCCCTCTACTGTTCAACATGTATATGCAGCCACTCGGCGAGGTGATCAGAAAGTTTGAGGTGAGGTGTCATCAGTATGCGGATGACACCCAACTGTATCTCTCATTTTCAACCAACCCGGGCCCGGCTGTCTCGGTGCTTACCCGGTGCTTGGCAGCTGTGGGGGACTGGATGAGGGCTAACCGACTGCGACTGAATCCTGACAAGACGGAGGTCATTCTAGTGGGTAGGTTGGCGGAGTTGACAGCTCCATCGATTGATGGAGTTTGCCCTCTGTTGACGTCCCAGGTGCGAAACTTGGGGATGCGCCTCGATGCGCAGCTCCACCTGGATCTCCAGGTGGAGGCTGTGGTGAGGAGTGTCTTCTGCCAGTTACATCTGGTGCAGTGGCTTCGGCCGCTGGTTTCGGTTCCAGACCTGGCCACGATCATCCATGCTTTTATTACCTCTCGTTTAGACTACCGTAACACGCGCTACGTGGGGCTACCTATGGTGACAGCTCAGAAGCTGCAGCTGGTGCAGAACGCGGTGGCCCAGCTCCTGGTGGGGTTGAGCCGCCGGAAGCACATTACACCAGTGCTCCGATCTCTGAACTGGCTGCCAGTAGTCTTCCGGGCCCAATTCAAAGTGTTGTTTTTAACCTATAAAGCCCTACATGGCCTGGGCCCTGCTTATTTGCGAGACCGCCTCACCCCCCGGGTTCTGGACTAGCCCCTGTGGTCATCCAGGGACGCCTTGCTGGAGGTCCCCCGGGTTTCCCAGGGGGCCACGCAGAATAGGGTGTTCTCGGTGGCCACACCGTGCCTTTGGAACTCCCTCCCAGTGGGAGTACGTCAGGCTCCAGACCTCCCGGCCTTCCATAGGAATTGCAAGACCTGGCTGTTCCGTCAGGCATTTGGCGAGGGAGAGGGCTAGGGGTTTGTTTTTTTTGGGGGGGGGGGGGGAGTGCGGGGAGGGTTTGTTTGTGTTTCTATGTTATGTGTGGTTTGAAAATGTTTTATATTATATTTATATTGTGTTGTAAGCCGCTCCGGGCCAACTGTGGTGGGATAGAGCAGGATATAAATTTCGTAAATAAATAAATAAAAAATCCTTGCACATGAAGCTTGCACATGAAGAGGCCCAGTCATCTGTTGCCTACGAGTTCCCAGTAGTTTTACTCATTCCACAAGGCTTTTTCAAAACACCTGACTGGATATTACTGACCGATCCTTCCTGTTTGTGTCTGCTAGTCTGTGTATAGATCAATTGAGATTAGGAGATCAAAGCAAGATGTTAGAATGCTGCTCCGTGAGCTGTGAGAGTAAGAAGGGAAGGAGTTAGTTTTGTTCATCTGTTTCCCTGCTTATTACATCTCGTGAGACTAGCAGACACAAACAGGAACAATGTTGAATGTCTAACTTGTTGAATGATGGAGATTTCCCGTGGTCAGTAATGGGGCAACTCAATCAGTTACTTGTGAGACTTTCAGTGTTTCAGGATAAAGCTGACAAGGAGATATTTATCCAGTCACGTGTCTTGAAAAAGTGTTGTAGTAAATGAGTAAAACCACCAGGAACTCGTAGGCAACAGACGACTGGGACTCTTCATTTGCAAGCTTTGAATCATATGGGATTCTTATCATATATTGGATCTTGATTTGATGCACCGGACTATACAAAAATTATACAGACATTCCAATCATAATATAATTGACATTATAGTATGGTATAGCTGGTTTAGCGTTATGTTCATTTTATACAAGTAGGTGCCAAAAACGCTCTATGCCGCAATCCATCATCTTGGGCGCAAGTACAGCGCCGCCACCACCCGTCACACTTCAGACATCCAGGTCCTCCATGAACCATGGGGACCTGAGGCGGCGATGAGTTGGAAGTGGATGCCTAGGAGCCACCCGATCAATGGTCTGGGCCAGCCATTTGTTCCATAAGGCCACGAGGTCATCAATGGAGTGGCCTTCAAGGTCAACAGGTATCTCCCCAAGTGGATTCCAGAACCCGTCTGGTTCCGTAAGTCTCTTGGAATGGACTATCCAAACTGGTCCCACACCCCAACGGTCAGGCAGGCGCGCTAGGATGGAGGTTCGCAGGAGATAACGGTCCGACCATGGCAAGGGTGTACACAACACTGCCCCACAATCCTTGAACCCCCACCTCAAGGTCAGTGCAGAAAACCAAGTCCAGGGTATGCCCCCACTCATGTGTCAGGCCCTCACTACCCGAGACAGGCCCATAGTTGCCATGGCAGCCATGAAATTCTGCTCCGCCCCTTGAAATCCCACCTCAATGTGGATATTGAACTGCCCCTAGACAATAAGCTTGGGGGATCTCAAGACCAGGTCCAAAATAAGAGCTGCTAGAGCAGACAGGGATGCTGTTGTGCAGTGGGGTGCACAGTACACCAGCAGAATCCCCAGTCTGTCCCTGGCTGGACCCTCCAGTACGTTTCCAGCCAAATCAATCACAAGGTGAAGGCATTCTATTCCCTCACTCTGCACTGAAAATCTCTGTGCGATCAAGCCATCCCTGAAAATAATAGCTACAACCATTACCCACCCCCCACCCCCACTTCTGACCTGGGCTGGTGCTGGACAGTGTACCCAGCCAAGACGAGATCTGCCAAAATCTGCGCTTGCAACCTTAGTCGATGACCTTCACCACAAGTTGGACCAGGGTCGTTCAACCCTGTTGATCCTGTTAGATCTTTCAGCTGCATTTGATACCATTGACCACGAGATGTTGGCGACGCACTTGCGGGACCAAGCTGGGGAGGGCGGGACTGTTCTTGAATGGTTCTGCTCTTTCCTGGCCAGAAGAACTCAATGTGTGGTGCTGGGTGAGTGTTCATCTTCTCCCCAGGACCTCTTATGTGGAGTCCCACAAGGCTCTATTTTGTCCCCTCTCCTGTTCAATGTGTACATGCAACCTTTGGGCAAGGTCGTTCGACAGTTTGGTGTGTAGTGTCATTAGTATGTTGATGACACCCAAGTTTACCTGTCTTTTTCAGCTGACCCAGACCCAGCAGTCTTGGTGCTTTCCCGGTGTTTGGCAACTGTGGGGGACTGGATGAGGACGAGCCGTCTGAAGCTGACTCCTGACAAAACGGAGGTGATGCTGGTGGGCAGGGCTGAGGGAGTGGAAACCCCCACCATTGACAGGATGACCCGCCGTTGGTCCCTCAGGTCCATAGTCTGGGGGTGCACCTGGATTCATGGCTCTGCCTGGATGCCCAGGTGGAGGCCGTGGCTAAGGGAACTTTCCACCATTACATCTGGTGCATCAGCTTTGGCTGTATGTCTCAGACACGGATCTGGCCACCATCATCCATGCTTTCATCACCTCAAGACTGGACTATTGCAACACGCTCTACATGGGGCTACCTTTGGTGACAGTCCAGAGATTGCAGCTAGTGCAGAATGCAGCAGCCCGTCTCCTTACGGGGACGGGTCGCGCTGTGAGCACATTACACCAGTGCTCCTTTCTCTGCACTGGCTGCCTATAGTCTTCCGGACCCAATTCAAGGTGTTGGTATTGACCTACAAAGCTCTAAATGGCCTGGGCCCTACTTATCTGCAAGATCACCTCACCCGCCGGGCTCTGGACAGACCTCTGCAGTCGGCTGGGACCACCTCCCTTGGAGTTCCCCGGGTGGTGACAATAAGGGGGGCATTCTCTGTCACCGCAGCTGTGGAATTCCCTCCCGACAGAGGTCCGCCAAGCCCCAGATCTCCCCTCTTTCTGAAGACAGTGTAAGACCTGGCTGTTCCACCAAGCTTTTGGCGAGAGAGATGGGTGAAAAATGGGGTGTTGGTACGGTGGAGGGGTGTTGTGGCTACACTTGTGCCAGTTTTATAGAATTTATATTTTATTGTTTATATTTCGGTTGTTGTTATTTTTTGTTGTATTTATGAGTTTTAGTTTTGCTGTACACCACCCCAAGCCACTGTGGTAGGAGGGGGCAGCTAAGAAATCTACTAAATAAGTAAATAAAATAAGTAAAATTGGCCCAGAACATTAATCCAGCCAGGTCTCTGTCACACATATGAGGTTGGCCACCCAATTCAAGATGGCGTTGTGGATTGCAGATGACTTATTGCAGACCTACCTCGCAGTATACAGCACCAATGACAGACCTGGGTTCTCTGAGGCCTCAATCACCTGGTTATCTGGGCCCAGGGGGAGTGCGCGAGGGACTGATACTAACCACTGATCCCTCCGCTCATGATAACATCTCCCCCTTCTAGGGCCATAATTCCTCCGCCCCATCACAACCCCTGTTGCCACCGCAATATATATTCTCTTATCCTATGCATGAGAACTAAGCAGGCTCAGGTCTCTGTATACCAGAATTCCAAATCCATGAAAATTAGCTTCTGTTACCAGTTACAGAGACATAAATAACTTGTGTCCTTTGAATCTATCTCCTTCAGAGAAAGTGTGCACCCTCAACCCTCAGGCTCCATTTTGGGGGGGGGGGGGGGGGTTATACATTTTGTTTGACTGTACGTATTCCTCATCTGATTTTAAAAAGTAAATAGATACCATACTTTGCAATTTAGATAAACTAAAATCTTAACTATGGGGTCAGGAGAACTAAATTGATCAATATTTTATTAGAGTGCTTCTAAAAGCTTAAGTGGAATCATCTAATTAAAAAATGCTAATGTGGAGGTATAGACTTTCCTCTTCTAAGAGCCATATCTTATTCCTTCGTCTGTGTCGTCTTTTTTTTTTAAACAGACGATGCATGTTTATTACATGCATTTATGGTACGAATACAATAGTTGATTACTAAACACGTACAAATTATTTAAGATGGAACATAATAAAAGGATAGCAAATAGAAGGTTGTCTAAAGGGCAGGCATTTGGTAACCACATGTATATCTTGAATCTTTAAAAGTAGGTACAACTCATTTTAAAATGAGTGTACATTTTGAAGTACCATGCAACCTCGCTATAACACAACTTCACCTACAGTATATGGCTTCCAATTCGTTTCATCACAAATCCAGTACTGTACTGGATCTGTGATGAAATACATTGTCAGGTTGCAGCAGACTCACCACTGATGAGACTGTCACTGTACATTCCTCCTGTCATGTGAGATCCTCTTCCCCCCTTCTCCACTCTGGAGCCTCTTTCAGTGTTATCACACAAGACACAAGACAGTACCCCATTTTCACCATCCCTTTGTCCCAGACTCACCACGCCAGATGTTTTTGCCACACTGCATAGGAGATGCCACCCGCACAGTCACCTGCATTATTGAGGAGCACACCTCGCGGGGCAACCCAGCCCAAAGGAAGCAAGGGACAAACACAGGGCAGCCTCCCATGTGAAAGTCCCCCAGCAGCCATGCCCACAAACAGGGGACAAGGCCATGGTGCCAGGCCCCCGAAGGAAGCTGCCACCACTGGCAGCCATCTTTTGGAGTGGCGGGGGGAAGGGGGAGGTGCATGCCCCAGGCCACCCATCCATCAGCTGTTGAAGGGAACCCCAGGAGGAAGGAACAGCATCCCCAGTGTTCCCAGTGGCTGGGAAGCCTTGCAACTGACATGGGAGGGACGATCCTTGCTGGGAAAAACAGCACTGGTCAGTGTTGGCCTAGGAAACACTTGAAATTGACATGGAGGGAATCCTGCTGTGGAGTACAGCACTTTTCTCATTAGCAAGATGACCTCTCCCCTCACCCCCCTTCCCCATTCAACAGACTTTGAGCTCCAGTTCTGCCCCTGGTAGCAGCTTCCACAGGCGTCCAAACCTGCTGCCACAGGCCCAGAGTCCCATGGTTCTGCCCATGTGAGGGGGGTCCTAGGGCAGAACCGGAGTGGGGGAATGGGTGGCAGTGGCTCCTCCACCCATGGGACCCACTCGTGGGTCTACCCATTTGAACTGCTCCTGCTGCTGCCCACAGGAGTGGCAGCAGCATGGCCAACCCACAGATTCACCACACTTTCCAGCTGCCTCCCTTCCTGTGTGAAAAAACACCCTTCACCTCAAGAAGCTGGTGCCTTCTCCCAGCTAACTGTCCAGGGCAGGCCAGGTAAACTAGATGGAAGAAGAAAGAGGAGCTCAAGCGCACACCAGGAGGAAGGTCTAGCCCAAGCTGTAGCAGCTGATGGAGAAATAAAAGTTGCAGCAGCTTCTTCCAGCTGTTCAGGGATCCAAACTGAGGGGTTGGGGGACGGGAAAGAGGAGAATGCACACTAGAAGTGACGCTACAACCCAGCCAGTACAGTCTGCTGCTCTAACAAAAGCTGCAGCCACTTCCTCTGGTTCGACAGAGGACGAGAACCCTCTCCAGAGCACCTCGCTCATTCTCTCTGCCACTAGAGGCTTTCCTTTGGACCATCCACATTATAATATGGTTTCTTCTGTAACATGGTTTGGAGGATGGAGCCCAAATACAGAGTTGTAACAGGGTTACACTGCATTTACTGATGAACTCTTATAATTTAAACCACCTAATTGGTCTTCAAAACATAATAACCAGATTAATCCTTCCCATTCGCCAATAAGACATTTACTTTTCACTAAGAGTAAAAATAAATTGAGGTTGAATTATATTCTACTTTCTAGTTCTCTCACACAAGGAAAAAGCAACAATAAAAGAATCAAGACTTGTACATAGTTATAACATTTCCATGACTAATTCAAGCATGAAACATGCAGGTACAAAGCAGGCCTCCTCACAATGTCCCACACTGCTGAGAACATAAGCACGTTAAGTACCACCATACTGGGTCAGATCAATGGTCCACTGAGCCCAGCACCTTCTCTCAAGAGTGGCCATTCTCTGTCACTTCAAAGTAGTACCCAACAGGTAACAATGGAGTAATCCATTCCTGCCGTTCACTCCCAGCTATCAGAGGTTACATTCCACAACCTACTTGGCTAAGCCATTAATGAACCTATACTCCAAGAACTTATCCAACCCTTTTTTTAAATTCAGCTATTCTACTGGCCTTGACTAAATCATCTGACAACAAATTCCACAAGTTAATTGTGCCTTGCAGGAAAAAATACTTCCTTTTATTTGTTTTAAATCTGCCGCCAGTAAGTTTCATGGAGTGTCCCTAGTTCTAGAGCTTTTTGAGAGGGTTATCATACTGTGTAGAAACACACTCTTTTACCTCAGGTTAGCTACCTCTCATTAACTACCTCGAGGAAAACATTAAAAACCCCGTGCTGACTAGACACCTGCTGCCGGCCACTCCCTTAGAGGGTGAACAACAATTCCCTATTTACTTGTTGTACTGCACTCATGATTTTTAAGCTTCTCTTATCCCGTAACTAGCCCTAGCCTATCAAGCCTCTCCTTGTATGGAAGTCATTCCACACACTCGATCATTTTTGTCACCCTTCACTGTATCTTCTACTATATCTATATATAGATATAGATATCTATATCTCTATAGTAGAAGATATAGTTCTACTATATCTTTTTTGAGATGGGGCTACCAGAACTGCACACAATATTCAAGGTGCAGTCACTCCATAGATTTACATAGCAGCAAACTGTTTTATTCTCATCCCTTTCTAAATAATTCCTAACATTCTGTTTGCCTTTTGACCAGCACTGCACGCTGAGCTGATGATTTCAATGAGTTGTCCACAATGACTCCCAAGATCATTTTCTTGAGTTGTAACCCCTAATTTGGAACCCAGCATCATGTAAATATAGTTTGGATATGCATCACTTTGCATATGTCAACAATGAATTTCATCTGCCATTTAGCTGCCCAGTCTCCGAGTCTTGCAAGATTCTCCCATAATTCCTCGCAGTCTGCTTGTCTTAACAATCGTAAATAACTTTGTGCCATCTGCAAATTTGATCACTTTACTCTTTACTTCCTTTTCCAGGTCATTATTGAGTATATTGAACAGCACCAATCACAGTACAGACCCTTGGGGGATCCGAATATTTATTTCCCTCCATTGTGAAAACTGACCATTTAATCCTACCCTTTGTTTCCTATCCTTTAGTAAGTTACCAATCCATGACAGGAGACCATCTCCTATCCCATGACTACTTAGTTTCCTCAAGAATCTTTCATGAAGAAGAGACTACAGCTACCCCGCCACAGCACTCTTGAGCTAAGTGCTAGTCATGCTGAATTGTGCCTAATTATTTAGCACTTTTGTAATTTTCACAAGAAAGGTCTAGGAGCATCACGTTTCATGGATTCAGGTTCCACCTGAACACTGATGATACCTACCTGTTTTTCCACTCCTTACACCCTCTCTTCCTCCATCCAGTCTCATATCACTGACATCTCCACTTGGTTGTCTCACCAGCAAGCAACTCAAGCTTAACATGTCCAAGACTAAACTAATCATTTCTGGCTGCCTGATTTCTTGTAGGTATTACAGCAGAATTTATGGAATATTAGAGAGATACAAATCTGGCTCCTGCTTTTGGAAATGGTTTACACACAACACCGGAGGTCTTCTGGTTGGAGTCTTAACCTGCACCATTTTGTAGAGTGTACTGTGGAGGATTAGAAAGATGAGATGGCAAAGGCCCCAAAACAGATTTAAACTTCACTTTGAAAAAGTAAAAGGCATGGCATACTACTCTAAAAGAAGCACTCTTTGGACTTACAGATTTCTAGGACAGAAGTTTTTGTTATATGAAAGGTAAGTGATGTGATCCAATAAGAGGGTAATTAATATCAAGCCTCATGTGTACAGTACTGATGTAGCTTTCTGCATTCCATAGAGTCCAAAACTCTGAATTTGGATTTTGACAACAGCAACCACAAGTTTGCAAAAATCTCATTTGGGGGAAAAACAGCAACACTGAACAAGATCATGAAATATAGCATCGCTGATAAAATTTTATCATCTGAAACTCAAAGTGTGACTTATAAAATTAAAAGTCATTATTATTGTGTTGGAGACTTTATTGCTTAACCCAGTTTTTTACATAATCCAAAACTGCTATCTGAGTTGAACTTCAACCTAATACAATGGTCTTGTTACAACTCCACAATTAAAACTGTGCAGCTAGCAATTGATTCTTTGGGTGAAAACAGACATGATGCTAACCACCCTTGGTGGTTATTTATGCATGTTGCAGGGCTGCATAGGGCACCAACACAGCCCTGCAACATGGGGTGATTTCAGACGTTACGAGATCACAGTGAACCACGGTGAATACCCACCTGTGGTCACTGTGCCTCAAACGTCTGTTTGGCGGCCGCCAGATGTTCGCCACGGTCAATACCCACACGGGGTCAATTTCCCGGGAAGTGTGGTGAAAGTGATCCCCGGCGGGGACCAAAAAAACCTCACGTCTGGTCGGGCGCCACGGCCCGAGATCACCGGCGGGATCCCGGGCCATAGCAAATTCGGCCAGACGCTGTGGCCGCATTGGCCCTGCCGTCCACCCGTCTCCCCAGAGGGTGGGCAGCAGGGAACGTGGAGGGGGCGGGGCCGTGCGGCCGCACATTGCACCACGCGGCCCCGCCCCCTCCCAGATTCCCCGCCGGGATCCCCCGGCACGTCTGATACGGCGTGACGGGGTCATCCCGGCGGGGGATGATTTGGTTGTTTTCGGTACGAGGCCAACCAGCCCCGTAACGTCTGAAAACACCCATGCATAAATAACCACCAAGGGTGGTTAGCGTCATGCCGGTTTTCACCCTTTATTTCTTGTCGTGAAAGTTACACATAACTGTTAGACTATGCTTTTGATCACCAGGATCTCTACTGCCTGCCTGAAAAAGTACTTACCAAAGATAACTTTCACAGAAACACCATTAACTTCAAACGAATGTCACTGCAAAAAAACAAAAAGCACAAGACAGCATATGAAGTGTAAACCCTATGTTCTACTCAACCTCTCTCCTGCCTTTCCAAAAATACCAGTCACCGCCATGGCATTTACCACTTAGAAAGCAAAATATTGGAGATATAATCACAAATCTACAATGCTACAGAAATGTTTTTATTTTAGTGGATGACATCAAACCTATTTAGTAACATAAAGCAATCTACTAAATATCAAATGACAGCAACAGATATAAAAAATGTAGTTTCAAAGAAAAGCCCACCACTATCTTTAAGCCACAACACAATTATTGCAATTATGATGAAAATGGAAAGCAAATAACCAGTATTCAGTGTATCCCATACAATGGCTGCTGTATTTCTGCCTGTATAGATATTAGGGATGGAACTCTGGGCAAAATTTCGGTTTCGGTCAATTTCGGTTTCGATACTATCGGATATTTTGCATTGATTTTTGTACCGGATTTTTAACATTGTAGTTTTTCAATGGGGGACAAACCGCAATGTTAAAAATCTGGTACAAAAAATCAATGCAGAAGATCCGAAACCGAAAAAGAACCAAAATTTCAGATTAATCTGAAACGGCCATTTTCACGTACTTTCGGTTTTATCCGAAACTGAAATTCCCATCCCTAATGATATTACCTTGTATACATCTACGGAGCTAAGTTTACTACTGCTGTAAATAGGTAGAACTCCATAGAAGCCAATGGAGATAAGTGAATTTGACTCCTTAATGTTTAGCTTTCAGGATCATTATTTCTGGTCTCAGAAAAGTAGCCCTATAGCAAGTACAGTCAATAAGGAGTAATTTTTAAAAGATACAACTAGAGTTATATTTTGCTATTTGTACTTTTGAAAATCTACCTCTACGAGCATGTTGACATAAACATACTAAACCTGGAGGTTCAGAGGAGGTATTCTGGAGTAACTACCTCCCTCCGCCTCCATTCTCATAAGCTGGGAAAACCAAGGTGCTAAGAACTTCCCTGCAAGTTCCAAGGGCATCAGAGGAGAAAAGGAACTTCCAGTGGATGGAGTAGGATAGCTGGGATAACAACATTTATTTATTTAGATTTTTACCCCGCCCCTACTGCCATGCAGCTCGGGGCGGCTTCCAAAACATTAAAACACAATAAAATCAATAAAAATTGTCATAAATATTATAAAACATTAAAACAGGACTAGATACAACATAAAAACCCAGGTAGGTGGGGGAACTAAAAACACCCTACCCTAACCACCCTCCCTCCCAAAGGCCTGGGCGAACAGCCAGGTCTTACAATTTCGCCGGAATATTAACAGGCTAGGGGCCAGGCGAGCTTCCTCCGGA
>QEPC01001717.1:3271046-3321134 GCA_003113815.1 Sphenodon punctatus | reverse complement strand
AGCCCATGGTCCATGGTATCAAAAGCGGCCGAGAGATCTAGCAGGATAAGAAATGTTGAACATCCTGCATCCATCTCCCGGCGGAGGTCATCTACCAAGGCCACCAACGCCGTCTCGGTGCCATAGCCGGGGCGGAACCCAGATTGAACAGGGTCTAGGAAACCGATGTTGTCTAGATGTACCTGGAGCTGGAGTGCCACCGCCCGCTCAATAACCTTCCCTAAAAAGGGAAGGTTAGAGACAGGTCAGTAACTGGCGAGCGCATCCACGTCCAAAAATGGTTTTTTCAGCAGGGGGCACACCACAGCCTCTTTAAGGCAGGGCGGTAACCTCCCCTGCTGCAAGGACGCGTTCACTACCCCCGCCAGCACCGTCCCCAACGTCTCCCTGGAAGCTTTCACTAACCAGGACGGGCACGGATCAAGTTCACAACATGTGGCCCTCACAGATGCCAGGGCACCCACCACATCAGCCGGCGTCACTTCCTGAATCTCTCCCCAGAAAGCTGGACCAGACGGAACCTCCGCCCCCCTGCGCTCTTCCTCTACTGCCATCAATCCAGCGTCAAAGTCGGTGACTGAGGCAGAGGGTATTTTCAGACATAACACCCCGGCCCGTGGCCACGCTTGCCCCAACGTGGCCACAGGCCAGGGTGTCACATCTGCTCCAGCCCTGTCAGATGTTTACCCCGGACTGGGCCAGGGCTAACACGGAATGTGTGCTGGGCTCCTAGAGCGCACATTCTGTTATAAGCCCTGCCACAGTCCAGGGTAGGCAGCCCAGACCGTGGTAGAGACGGTCATCACATCGGATGGCCCGCTCCACCTAACCCTGGCCCATGGCCAGAACAGTTCCGGGCAGGCACAGCAGTCTCATAGGCTGTCGCACCCGGCTGTCAGGGCCACACTGAGGAGCCTGGGGGGCAGGGACATGTGGACCCACCTCCCCCTGCCCCCTCGCCAGCCCCGGCCACCTGAACCTTTGTTCAACGGCAGGGCTTACAGTTTAAGGGTGGTGGGCTTTTCACCCATCACGTCTAAAAATACCCAGAGTTGCTGTGCGTGAGACACACAGAAGGAGGAAGTACTGAGGTTTGCTGAAACAACAGAGGATTGCATACACAAGGAAACCGCTCTTGAGCAGTACCTACAGAGTCTCTGGAGTATGAGTCACTATCCTTGCTCTAACCCTGTCTGCATGGAAAGATAATCACCCTCTTTGTATCCTCACTTCAACCCCTATATTTATGCATTACAACATATATTATGGAGACCACGACTTCCTATTATCTCAACCCCCAAGGATTGATGAGAAACAACCACTATCATGACAAGAAATTTCAGAAATTAGGATAGGGGAAATTTTCTCACACACAGGCAAACATACAAATATATGATGCTTAGATGTGCATGCTGCTGCTGAATATCGAAAGTTATTCCAGATATGAACAGCTTCAATAATGTAAGCCCTGTTTCGCTCCCAGATCCTCCATTCTTAGATACTGGATTATTATTAGCTTCAGTAAAGTCTAGAATTCCAACCAAAAAAAGTTCCCTTGGTGCCAAAGCAATGTATGGACCACTACTTTCCTCTAGCCATGCAAACAGGTAATTCTGAAATGTCTCTTTTCAAGGCTCCACTTTTCTCCTCATTTCTTTATCTGAGCCCCAGACAAATGTTTTGAAATGCTAATGACATTATTCCTAACAAACATTTTCCTAGGAGTCCCTTCACAAATAATTGTTACCATATATTATATATTTACACACACACACACAAATTTAGCCTGTATTTGCTCAGGCTGCAGAACTGACTTTTTTAATGTCCCCTGTGTGTCCCAAAAGCTTCCATGCTCTCAGCAACAGAAGTTAGCTAGTCCAATAAAAGCAATCATATGAACTACTCTGTCTCCATCTCTTAAATTTAGGACCATGACAGCGACCATTCATTATCTAAACTCAGAAGTAATGCTTCTTCCTCGCCTCATCAATTTCTTCCTCGCCTCATCCTCATTCCAAATACTTTTGTTGCTTCTCCTAAAATATTACCACAGTTGGCACTTCTTCAGTTCCTCATCTCAAGACAGGTAATCGTGGCTGCTTACTCCTCTTAAAGTTCAAGTTTCCTCTCTCTACTTTTCAAAGACTGCACATGCTCCCTTTACAGTTTGTTAAACAAGGCTATGCAGAATCAGAAATTCTGATATCAACATATAGGGTACACACACACTCAGCTATAGCTTTTTAAATTTATATTTAAAAGTCACAAAACTTAAATCAGCAATTGCACCCAGCAATCAGTATTGCACCTTTTCCCAAAATTACTTCCACCTCATAATAATTTTAAATTATTTTATAAACGAATTGTATGTTAAAAGGAAGCAGACTTAAAAGAATTCTAAGCACATATGTATTACTAAATTCCCAAATTAAAATGTTCTCTAGTAGTTTTATCTCTTTTTCTCTTTATAACAAATATAACTGATTTTATCCACAATAGAATCACATCCTTCCTAAATTTTCTTTCTGGCAAACAGTGGTATAGCACCACTCACTGCCTCTAAATGCTGATTTACACCAACTGAAGAAGAGTGGGTTACATTTTCTAAAGTGGTACACCTTTCTGCAAGCAGAATAATACTATGTGTGAAGCCATTCGAAATGCTCATGTAAAGTGGCTAAATATGAGGGACAGGGAATAATTAATCATAGTAAATAATAAATTCATACTCAAAGCTGGAAGTCTTCAGACTTAAGGAAAGTGTTCTGTCTTTATTAAGGTGTATTTCTGAATACCAGTCTTTTATACTGCATAGCTTTATAAACAAACTGATGTGAACAACACCTTAATTGGACTACAGGGTCTCTGGAATATGAGCCCTCTCCTCCCTCATTGCCCTCTCCTACCAGACTGATTTTATTTTACCCTACAGGAAGAAAGGCTTCATTTTGGAGAGAATGACATAGACCTGGCCCTGATCTTACACCATAGTGTAAAATCAATGTCACTAGATAATTCAATGGACTTTACCGTACATGCATAACACAGTGCAAAACAGGAGTTTTAATGACGTTTGAAAGTTTGCATACATCAGAAGTTGATCCAATGAAAACTATCTACATTCTCTCATATATATGGCAATAGGGCAAGCAGATTGCTGGGTGCCTAGCCAGCAATATCCTCAGCAGCAGAAGTGAATTGCACAGGAGATGTGCTAGGCCCTCTGGTGCCCAAACTTTTTGCATGTATGACCCAATTTTTAAAACTAATTCTATGACCCCCAAACAGCAACAGAGACATGCAAACTACATCAAATGACATCTGGGGTCCTGATTTCATCTGGGATCCAGACCCACAGTTTGGGAGCGTCTGTTTTAAACCTTTGTCTCAGAAGTATAAAGGGATGGTTCATTGGAGAGGACTAAATGTGTAGAAGCCCGAGTCGGCATGGTTGCAACAGTCGCCCAGGAGTGATCGGGAAGCACAAGGAGAGATCACGGGTGGATGTTTTTATTGGAGAAAGCACGGTCATTCCCTTGGCCATAGGCAACCCCCTTCTCCGCTGCAACAGGGCAGATTCCCCCCTTGCCCAGGGCCTCCCTCTCCTCACTCACGCTTGGCCGGGAATCCAGGTTCCATCTTCGGCGTCGGTTTCGGCCACCCCCTCCTCACCGATGTCGGGCAGGGTGAAGAGCAGCGGCTTGACTGGGGGCACTGGCCGGACTCCTGGCTCTCTGTCCGCTGGGGCCCCTGCCAGGCGCGGGGAGCTGGCGCGGTTGCCTCCACCCGAGGGCTGCGCCACTGTCCCAGCTCCAGCGCCGGGAGCCGGCCGCCCTGCTGTGGTGGGGGTGGCTGGGGAGCCCCCCATCAGTGGCCAGGGACTGCCAGGCAGAGAGCCAGGCGGGAGCGCCCGGGGGAAGGCTGGGACCAGAAGCGGGAGCAGCGGGGACGGCAGGGGAAGGAACGCCTTGGCCGGGGAGTTGGGAGCCGCCCCAGCGGGGACTGGGGAGCAGGGGGCGGCTGGAGCAGGGGCTGGACGGAAGATCTTGGCAAAGATGGTGCCCAGGTCCAGCACCGCCACCTTCATCCTGCCAAGCCCAGGAGTCACCGCCAGCTCCGCTCCGCTCCGCTTCGCTTCGGGGGCACCAAGAGAGCCTGAGCTCGGCGGCTTGCTCAGAGCCCTCGCACCAGCACCAAGCGCGAGAGGGCAGAACCGCGTCTTCCCCTGCTGCCAAGGAGCTCCCAAGCAAAGCGCGGCAGCGCCTCTCCCCGCAATCAGCGAGCGGGGCAGGGCCCCTGTGAGGAGGCGAGCGCCCTCGCAGCTGCTTCCTAGGGCCTGTCAGAGCGAAGCGGCTGGGGGGGGGGAGGGGTGGTTGCTAAGCTAAACAAAAACCTAGCCAGCTGCAGCCATTGGGCACTTGACAGAGCTCTGGGAGACATACTGGAGTGGACAGAGTGCATCGTGCGCACCTCCCAGGCAAAAATCCTTGCAGAAAGAAGCTGGGGCTGGAAGGGCTAGAGCCACCCAAATAATAGATATCTGGGGGCTTATCAAAACAAAGCCCACTTTAAAGGAGCTCTGTGAAACACTGGGTTCTAAATTAGGGGTTACCACTCAGGAAAAGGAATCCTGGAGTCATTGGGGCCGATTCAGTACCTGCTTTATGCACTGTCAGAAGGTCCATGCGTGCAACTATTGTGCAGGTGCTTGCGCACCTATTGTGCACCACATGCACAACGTGTGCATGGCCCTACACACGCTGCACGCATGGTGCACAACAAGCACTCAGACACTTGTGCATGCAAACCTTACTCATAGTGCATAAGCAGGTACTAGATCTGCTCATGTGCTGTTTTGGAGGGGCGAGGTCTCCAGGGAGGAGAGCATAAACATGAAATGGCAGGAAGCAATCCCGTAGCTGGGACCTGCCTTCCGGGTGATGTGTTATCCTCTCGCACTGATGATATTTTTTCGGGGGTGTGCGCCCAGAAGGGTGGGAAGAGGACAGCTGTGAAGTTGGGGATTCAGTCGAGACTATGGATCTTGCTTCGTCTATTTTTTCTGATCTGGCCAGCAGAGGGAATTTAGGAGCTCAGTTTTGTGTAGAGCAGCCGACAGTGGTGGACCAGGCAATTTCCCGGCCTATGACCCAGGTTTCTAAGGATCCGGGGGCGGAATTACCACCTTCCACCAATGGGGGAGATATGTGCAGTAGTGTACAGGATTCGGAAAGGATGGAAACTGTGTGGGTCAGGCCCCTTGATAGCCTGACATGGTCAGTGCCACAGTTTCCTAAGGATTTGTTCTTGGAACGTGGCAGGTTGGGACAGGGTCTCGGGTTATCCGGAGGTATTAGCTTTTCTCAACACTTGTCAGTTTATTGCCTTGCAGGAGTCTTGGGTTATTATGCAGCCTTCTTTAGACTCCTATGATACTTACTTTTTACCGGCTGTGCGACATTTTAGACGGGGTCGCCCGAGTGGGGGTTTGGTATGGTTCATTGCCAAACACCTGCGGTGTCAGGTTCTGGCAGTTATTTCCAGACCACCTTGTCTGCTGCTGCTGGTTATAGCAGTTGGAGGGCATCAATTTATCTTGGCCAATGTTTATGTTCCACCAGTGTGTGCCAAGTATTATAATTCTAATTATTGGGGGTGGGTGAGAGATGCTGTGCAAGAAGCTATAGATGCCCACCCTTTGGCCAAGATAATTTTGATGGGCGATTTTAATGCTCGCACTGGTCCAAATGAGGAGGTTTTCCTTCTTTACGGGGGGTCCAATCCAGCTGAGCTTTTGACTAGTGGTAGAAGGTCAAAAGATAAGATTGTAAATGCAGCTGGCCTGCTTTTGGCTAAATTAGTGACTGAAGTTGCTTTGGTTATCTTAAATGGGACAGGGTATGGGGACCCGTTTGGGGAGTTTACCTATGTCGGCCCAGCTGGGGCAAGTGTGGGGGACTATGTGGCAGTGTCAATGGATTTGGGCCCTCTGATTAAAACCTTCAAAGTTGAGAGATGTCAGGGAAGTGACCATCTCCCTCTTATTTTGGATTTGACCTTTCAGTTCTCGAATTCATCCCCCTATAGGTTAGAGGGCCATACTCCAGCCAAGGCGCCTCGCCATGTGGTTATAAGGGCAGAGCGTATTAGAATGGAGGAAGTTGGTCATTTTTTGGCATCTTTCCAAATTGACTGGACTACGATTTCCCAGCCAGCGATTGTGGATTCTTTTTCAGGTATGATACGGAATCTCACCGTATTGTTATCTAAGTTTGGTAGAGGAGATGCTAACCGCCAGTCGGGTAGATGCCACTTCAAAGTATGGTATGATCAGGAGTGTCGGGACCTTAGACTGCAACTAGTAGCACTGTATCAAGAGTACAGATTGGGGAATTTAGAGGTGATCCCCCCCCAGTACTTTCAAATTAAGAAAATTTATAAAGCTACTATAAAGCGTAAGAAACTCCTTTATTGGGAGTCTTTTTGGGACAAGTTAGTCCGTTCGGCCCATGCCCAAGACAGTAGGAAGTTCTGGGGTCTGGTTAACGGGGTAAATAGAGGGAAGGTCAGTCCCCATTTGGTTGCAGTTCCTGAGGAGAGTTGGGTCCTTCACTTTCGTGCTCTTTATGCTGGTACGGGGAACCAGAATGATTTACCTTCCTCTGTTCAAGATATTGCTTCGGTTCCTTTATGGCCGCCGGTTTTGGCAGCAGAGGTGGCTGAGATCATTGGTACCTTTAAGAGTGGTAAGGCTGCTGGTCCTGACTTGATTCCTATAGAATTGATCAAAGGCTTTTTGGATTGGTGGGCACCTAGGCTTGCGTGTTTGTTTTCGGCCATAAATGCCTCGGGAAGGATCCCCTCTGTTTGGGGGAGGGCTATTGTGGTCCCCATTTTTAAAAAGGGGGACCGCAGCAGCCCGGCTAATTACAGACCGATTAGCCTGCTTTGCACGATAGCTAAAATCTACGGCAAGTGCCTGCTTGGGAGACTAAATGTCTGGATGGAGAGGGAGGAGATTCTGTGCCCTGAGCAGGCGGGGTTCCAGCGGGGGCGGTCCACTCTGGAGCATTGTCTCATTTTACAGCATCTTATTGAAAAGTATATGGAGAGGAATGGGAAACTTTACGCGGCCTTCTTAGATCTTCGCTCGGCGTTCGACTTAGTGAACAGGGAGCTCCTTTGGGAGAAGCTAGGTTCTTTGGGGGTGGAGCCTAGACTACTTTTCCTGCTACGCTGCCTATATGGTAACACCTCATTGGCGGTTAAGCTGGATTCGGAAGGTTACCTAACAGAGGATATCCCTGTACACGCGGGCGTAAGACAAGGATGCGTGCTGGCCCCTATACTCTTCAATCTATTCATTAATGGAGTGGCTCCCAGGTTGGCTATCCCCTTATATTCTCCACCTAAGTTGGCGGAATACCCAGTGGGGTGCTTGCTTTACGCCGATGACATTGTGATCTTGTCCCAGACCAAAGTGGGTCTGAGGAGGCAATTAAATTGCTTCTCCGATTTTTGCTGCCAGAATGACCTCGTCATTAACTACAGCAAATCCCAGATAATGGTGTTCTCTAGATCTAGATCTGGCAAGGCGGGTCAGTGGCAAATCGGGGAGCACCCCATTCAGCAGGTGAAATCTTTTCGTTATTTAGGGTTACTCTTCCAATCTACAGGGGGGTGGAAGAGTCATCTGGATGGTATTACAGCATCCGCCCGGGGAGCCATTTTTGCGTTATTAAGGTTTTTTGGCAGGCTGGGAAGGAGGGCTGTGGCACCTGCTATAAAGGTACTTAATGCCAAAGCGCGTGCGCAGGCCTTATATGGGGCTGGAGTTTGGCTACCACTTCTGACTATGAGATCAGAGAGGCTGGATAGTCTCCAGGCCCTATTTTTTCAGAATTTTTTGAAGGTTCCCCGTGGCACTCCGTTTGCAGCTATTAGACTGGAGGTGGGGCAGTTAAGATGGTCGTCGGTTGCTTGGTCCCTAGTGCTGAAGTTCTGGGCCAAGCTATCGCAGGTGAAGGCTCAGGGGTTGATCCAATTTTGGAAGCGGGATGTTTACAAGAGTTCGTGGCAGAGGGCTGTGGAACTCTTCCTGCGGAAATTGGGTTTTCACCCTGAGTGCTGTGCTGGTACAGATCCGGCAGGCATACTGAAGGATATCCTTCTTAGATTATGGGACAGGGATCATCAGGAGGAGTGTGCTGCCATTAGAGAGGTTCCTCATCTGCGTGATTACTTATTACTCACACCGCCTCGGCTCACTAGGGCCACTTATTTAGATCTAGATATCTCTCCTAGAGGGAGATATCTCTTTATGTGTGCTAGATTTAATGCCCTGCCCACAGCCTTGCTGGAGGGACGCGTCCAGGCTGTTGTGTATGATGAACGATTATGCCCGTTCGATGCCCAGTCGGTGGAGACAACCCAGCATCTCCTGCTGAGTTGTCACCTTTATGATGATAAGCGTTCGATCTTTCTGGCTCCTTTCCTTCAAAAATATTTAGGCAGGTCCGACCATCATCTGCTTTGCCTTGCGCTGGCTGATGTTGATCACGGCCTTACGAAGGCTGTGGCAAACTATTTTGTAGCAGCCTTTAATAGTCGTACACTTTTTATTCAGTCTTGATTTTCTATGCTTTAGGGTTTATATGTTTTATGAGTTAATACGTTTGATATTTGTTACTCGTAAATTGCTCAGATAGTTTTTACTTATCTTGGATGTGAATTTTATGGTTTTGTTTTTATATTAGTATGTCAGTTTCTGTTTTGTAAGTAGAAGCCAAATTAGGGCTGTATAGCCCGTTTTTAGTCATGGATAAATGCCCAGATGATGGCTGGATGGGCGGTGTATGTTTCTGGTTTTGTCTTGTGTTTTTCTTTGTTCTGTGTGTTTCTATGTGTGTCATTTGTTATTGGCCGTGGCCGCAAATAAATAATTATTATTATTATCAGTTATTAGGAATGTAGATAGCTGGGTTGCTGGTGGCCGTGAGGATTGCATGGTAACTTGCCTGCCTGGTGTAAAGGTAGCAAACGTTACAGGACACATAGATAGAATCCTAGAGAGTGCTGGGAAGGAACCTGTTGTTATGGTCCATGTTGGTACCAATGACATAGGTAGATGTAGGACGGAGGTTCTGGAGGCCAAATGTAGGCTTCTAGGGAATAGACTCAAGTCCAGAACCTCCAGGGTAGCCTTCTCAGAATTGCTGCCTGTTCCATGCGCAGGATCCCAGAGGCAGGCAGAGCTCCACCGTCTCAGTGCATGGATGAGACAATGGTGCAAGGAGGAAGGCTAGATTTATCAGGAACTGGGCAACCTTCTGTGGAGGGGGGAGCCTATACAGACGGGATGGGCTCCACCTTAACCAGAATGGAACCCGGCTGCTGGCACTAAAAATTAAAAATGTGATAGAGTAGTTTTTAAACTAGAACCTGGGGGAAAGCCGACAGGCACTGCGGAGTGCACAGTTCAGACTGTGGCATCTATGCAGGATGATGTTAATTTAGGGGATTTAGAGTTGCTTAAGACTGAGGAAGGGATAAAAATTAAGGACTTCAGGTGGAATTCGCTGGAGAACAGACGAATAACAATTCCAGGGTGCCTGATACAGTCCCCTATAATGTGTACAGTCAGAAGAATAAAAACAATACACATAAATGTTTATATGCAAATGCTAGAAGCCTAAAAAGTAAGATGGGATAATTAGAGTGTATGGCGCTAAATGAAGATCTAGACATTATAGGCATCACAGAGACATGGTGGAACGAGGCTAACCAATGGGATACTAATACCAGGGTACAAAATATATCAGAATGACAGAGTAGATAGAGTTGTGGTGGGGTGGCTCTATATGTAAAAGACAACATTGAGTCAAGTACAATTAAAATTTTAAAGGCTGCAAACTGTTCCCTAGAATCTCTATGGATAGAAATTCCAGGTATAAAGGGGAAGAGTATCACAGTAGAGCTATACTATCGTCCCCCTGACCAGGACGGAGAGACCTATAAAGCAATGCTAAAAGAGATTAGAAAGGCTACTAAAGTCAGCAACATAATAATAATAGGTGACTTCAATTACCCTAATATTGACTGGGGGAATGTTTCCTCGGGTCGGGACGTGGAGGTTCATTTTCTGGATGCCCTAAATGACTACTTCCTAGAACAGCTGGTTCTGGAACCAACTAGAGGAGGAGCTATTCTAAATCTAGTCCTTGAGTGGCACGCAGGACTTAGTGCATGGAGTATCTGTGGCAGAACTACTAGGCAATAGTGATCATAATAGGATCACATTTGACATAATTTCTGTAGGGAGAAAGATAAACAAAAGTACAGCAGTAGTATTTAACTTTAAAAAGGGAGACTATGACAAAATGAGGAAACTAGTTAAAAAGAAACTCAAAAGTGCAGTTGCAAGGGCTACAAGTTTGCAAGAGACGTGGAGACTGTTTAAAAGCACTCTTCTGGAAGCCCAGATTAAATGCATCCCACTCGTTTAAAAAGGAAGCAGGAAGACCAAACATCTTCCACTGTGGTTAAATGGGGAGGTGAAGGAGGCTATTAGAGCCAAAAAGGCATCCTTTAAGAAATGGAAGGCTAGTCCCAATGAAAACAATACTAAAGACCATAAACACTGGCAACGTAAATGTAAAGTGCTAATAAGGTAGGCCAAGAGAGATTTTAAAGGGAGGCTTACTAAAGAGGCTAAAACAAGCAACAAAAACTTTTTCAAATACATCAGAAGCAAGAAGCCTGCTAGGGAGTCAGTTAGGCCATTAGATGACAAGGGAGTAAAAGGGGCGCTCAGGGAAGATAAGGACATTGCAGAGAAGCCAAATGAGTTCTTTGCGTCAGTCTTCACTGCGGAGGATTTTGGGGAGGTACCCACGCCGGATCCTTGCTTTGTGGGTGAGGAATTGGAAGACCTGTTACAAATCAATGTGACGTTGGAGGATGTTCTAGGGCAAATTGACAAACTGAATACTAACAAGTCACCAGGGCCAGATGGCATTCACCCCAGAGTTCTGAAGGAACTCAAATATGAAATCGCAGACCTACTGTTAGTAATTTGTAACCTGTCACTAAAATCTGCCACTGTACCCGAGGACTGGAGGGTGGCAAATGTAACCCCGATATTTAAAAAGGGATCCAGAGGCGATCCTGGAAACTACAGACCAGTAAGCTTGACGTCTATGCTGGGCAAAATGGTGGAAACGCTCATTAAGGACAGAATTACAGGGCATGTTGACAAACATGGCTTAATGGGGAAGAGTCAACACGGATTTAGTAAAGGTAAGTCATGCCTCACTAACCTGTTGGAATTCTTTGAGGGTGTAAATAAGCATGTGGACAAGGGAGACCCAGTAGATATAGTGTACCTGGATTTCCAGAAAGCATTTGATAAGGTCCCTCATGAGAGACTCTTGAGAAAATTAAAAAGTCATGGGATAGGAGGTAGTGTCTTACTATGGATCAGAAACTGGTTAAAAGATAGAAAGCAAAGGGTAGGACTAAATGGTCAGTTTTCACAATGGAGAGATGTAAAAAGTGGTGTGCCTCAGGGATCTGTATTGGGACCGGTGCTGTTTAATGTATTCATTAATGATTTGGAAAAGGGTGTTAAGAGTGAGGTGATCAAATTTGCAGACGACACCAAGTTATTCAAGGTAGTTAAAACACGAGCAGACTGTGAGGAACTGCAACAGGATCTTACGACACTGGGTGCCTGGGCATCTAAATGGCAAATGAGATTTAATGTGGACAAGTGCAAAGTGATGCACGTAGGGAAAAATAATCCAAACTATGCGTACACAATGCTGGGTACTAAGCTAGGAGTTACCACTCAGGAAAAGGATCTGGGGGTGGTTGTGGACAATACAATGAAATCCACAGCGCAGTGCGCAGCAGCAGTCAAAAAAGCAAACAGAATGTTAGGAATTATTCGGAAGGGGATAGAGAATAAAACTGAGGATGTCATAATGCCTCTATACAAATCAATGGTGCGACCGCACCTCGAATATTGTGTGCAGTTCTGGTCGCCCCATCTCAAAAAAGACATAGCTGAACTAGAAAAGGTACAGAGAAGGGCAACAAAAATGATCAAGGGCATGGAAGGGCTCCCGTATGAGGAGAGGCTTGGTAGGTTGGGGCTCTTCAGTTTGGAGAAGAGACGACTGAGAGGAGATATGATAGAGGTCTATAAAATCATGAGTGGTGTGGAACTAATAAACAAGGAGCAGTTATTTACCCTCTCAGCTAGTACTAGAACTAGGGGACACTCCATGAAACTCATGGGTGGCAAGTTTAAAACAAATAAAAGAAAATATTTTTTTCACTCAGCATAGAATTGGGTTGTGGAATCTACTGCCAGAGGCTGTGGTAAGGGCCAGTACTATAGCTGAGTTTAAAAGAGGTTTGGACAAGTTTTTGGAAGATAGATCCATTAGCAGCTATTAGCCAGACAGGATCAGGGAACATGACGGGAGCTGGGGGAAAACAACAGGGAATGGATCCCCTATTGTGACCTGTTGGGTGCTTCTCCTAAGCCACCGTGATTGGCCACTGTCGGAGACAGGATGCTGGGCTAGATGGACCCAGTATGGCACTTCTTATGTTCCTGTCGACAATACATTGAAATCCTCAGCTCAATCTGTGACAGCGGTCAAAAAAAGCAAATGGTGTTTTTAAACAAGATGCTACACCACATGGCCACCCAGGAGCCATGCATCCAACCGCCCCTCTAAAGGTGAAGCAAGGGGATGTGTGCTCCCGTGAGCCTCAGAGCACTGTTGAGAAATCCAAAGTGCTCTATTCGGGGCAAGCTAAACAGCTCCGTAGCTGCCCACATGAACAGGGGTAGCTAGCCACGCCAATAGACTGATCCGCCACTCACAGGCACTGTGGCTGGGGGACATGCCTTGGCAAGTCACAAGAACTGGCCGGGAACACTGGGGAGCCTGGGTTCCCCAGTGTTCACACCAGGGAAATGTCAATTGCAAAGGCCAGCCTGGAGCACCTCCCCCTTTCCCATGGTCCATGGCAGAGAGAATGCATGGTGACGTGCCTCCGTGGCCAGAGTACTGGGAAGCGCCTGTTTGAATCCCTTCCCAAGCACTCCGCCTGGGTGGGTGTTCTGTGGCAGTGCCACTCAGCGGCCACAGACCTCACCCCAACCCCCATCGCCTTGCTTGCTTAAAAACACCCAGAATGCTAGGAATTATTCTGAAAGGGATAGAGAATAAAATTGAAAATATCATAGTACCTCTACTGTAGAGGTAGTATGATATTTTCAGTTTTATTCTCTATCCCTTTCAGAATAATTCGTAGCATTCCAGTTCCAGAAATCTGCATATTCATGGGTGGGAGAGGCCCATGTAAAAAGGGCCACATTCTCACAACTGTCTTACTTATACTATCTTAAGTAGGAATTTACGATGTAAAGCAATATCTATTCTATCAGAAAATCTGCAAATATGGATCTGAGATTATTATGGCTGCTATTTCATTAACACTTCTTAATGAAGTTATTGCTAACAGGAATACTGTCTTAAACACACACACCATAACCAGTTCATTCCCCCGCCCCACCCCCTATATAATCAATTCACGTTGCTCCGGGGACGAAAATGAACTGGTTATTGGGGGGGGGGGCAGCCTCAATGGATTATATGGGGTGCAGGGGTGCAAATGAACTGGTTATGGGGTGGGGGGCAGCATGAATTGATTATGGGGCACAACTGAACTGGTTATATATATGTCTCTTTTCATGGCACAATGCTCTTAATAGGCTGGCCCCAGCCGTTCCCTTTGCAAGCTCAAGGAAGTCAGGGACTCCCTCCAGTTCAGGCAGGCAGGAGAGAATCAGCCACCTGACCCATTGCCAGTTTGCCACCTTCAGGCTTTATCTGCTCTTGAGGGGAAGGATTTAAGGAGGGGAGGAAGAGGTCTGGGGGATCTAGGGAGCTGAGGTCAGCTGCCTGGGGGAGGTGTCAGTCTGTCTCTGTCCAAGGGGCTCTAGGGAATTGGGGGATCTGTTCCATGGCTCTGTAGTATGATGTCTGTCTGGTTATTTGCACTGCCACTAAAATGCTCTGCTGTAACTCTGAGGGTCATCACCAGCAAAGCCCCACCCCCTCCCCATGTTGTGCTGTTGCCTTGAAGCCTTCTCCTCTCCCAATGCCCTCTGCCCCCAGCCCCATAGGCAGCCTGCAGGTCTCCATTCTTTGTGATTATTCTCCCCTGTCTAGGAGTCAGTCCTTCTTCCCCACTGACTTCAGGCAAGTTCCTTCCCCTCTCTGTGCCTCAGTTTCCCACCCACCCTTGGTCTGCCTTGTCTTTTGCATCTGGCTGGTGGATCCAGCATCGAGTCCCTAACTTTGCGAACTGAAATGAGCTGAAAAGGGGATGGGAGTAGAGATGAGGGCATGCAATTTAATGATAGGGATAGGGGACGGATCCACGGCATAGATCCATTTAATCTGGACTCACCCGTTCCTTGGGTGTGTTATTCCCGATGATCTTACGTGCAATGTTGTTCAAAGGTTTTTCATGGTGACATGGACGTGTTATCATCCAGTGTTTTTATGGGCTGATAAGGCCTGTGCACAGGTATGAGGGAAAATTATGCCCCTCACGAAGACTTCTCACATGGCCCCACAAACCCTGGGACCGGCCCTGACCTGAAGGCCAGGCCAAGCCTGGAGCCATCTCCAAGATGACAGCTCAGAAGTTTCAAGAACTTGGAGTTTCTCAGTCACCATCCTCCATAAAACACTCCATAAACAAGCTGGCAGCAGATTTAAAACAACATTTTTTTCCCCCCACTCAACGCACAATTAACTTGTGGGATTTATTGGCAAAAGATGGAGTCAAGGCCAGTAGGTCAGATGTGGTCAAGGCATTGTCCAAGGAAGCACTGAGATGATGTTTTGACAATTTAGAGCTTCTCTGGTTGCTGGAGATGGATCGACTCTCTAAGAACTTATTCAATCCTTTTTTAAACCCAGCAAGTTGTAGTATATCCACCGTAGCCACTGTAAAATTCCCAAAATATTGAAAATTTACCTTTTCATTATTTGTGCACAGAGATGTTTGATACTAGAGTCTTGTTTATGTCTGAAAAGGTGACACCACTTTTTTTAAAAAAAAGCACGTGGGAATACTTCGTGATATGAGCATTTAGATAACATTACATTAATCTTAAGGGAGTCTATTCTGTGAGGATACTTAATTTGTCTCCCTGCATAAATATATTGCTGTTGTTATATGAAGAAAAACAAGGAGCAGCAAAACAACATGCTCTCTCATACACTGAGTTCATGGTAAAGCCCAGTTGAGCCCTCTGATTAAAGGTCTGGAGCATGTTCCATGAAAGGCGCTGACATGCCTATCCGGGTAACCCAGTATTGCTGTGTAAATTGAAGATGCAACCTTGCCGTCTAACCCTGGGGCGGGAGATAAATGATTGCCTTTATATCGGATCCCTGGATAAATCCCCCAAGAAGATATCTCAGATTAGCTATAACTTCCTCCCTTTGTCCCCAATTGTGGATCATTCCATTGAAGTCCTGCCCTACATACAGATAGACTTCCGTATGCTGGACCCCCAGAAATTTTCCCCGGCGTGGGCGGAGAAAATTTCTTTTACTCTGAAGCATATGACAGGGTGCACTTGTTGGAGCAGTGTTACTCCTGGAGATGGAACTAAACCTCATCTCTTCCAACCTTGCCAGGATTTCTCCCAACTTAGATTTGACCACAGCCATAGACTTATCCAAAAAGGAAATACTAGTGAATAAAGAGTCCACAGTTCTCGCAATTAATGTAGTCTGAAGCGCAAGCCACTGCTCGTCTTTATCTCCTCCAGATCTAGGTGAAGGTAGATCTTGATCACCAGAAGGCCCCTGATCTTTAGAAGCTAACTCATGTGCTCCTATATCCCCCGAAGGGGACCCAGCGGGCTGGTTGGCCTGCATCGGGAAAAAAGGAATATCCATACCCCAAGTCAAATTTCTCCTCCTGGTCTTGGATGGAGGAACCCCCTCCTGAATGGGGTCTCCCTCCTGAATGGGAGATGGTGACCGCCGAGGTCTCTTCTTTTCTGTGGTAGGGGCTAGTTCCTCCTGGCCACACTTCGGTGCAGCCATACCCCTAGCCTGCCTGTTCACACACACCCCACAGGGCTGATCAGGCTGATCAGGCTTGTATACAGTTGAAATACCTCCCCTTCCGGGGTTCTACGGCTCCCCCCCAGACAGCCACGTCCGTTACTCCACCTCCCGGGGACTCCGCTCGGCATTTCCGTACTTCCCCACTGCCGGGTTACAACCAGGTTATGGCCAGGTCTCCTGCACACTCCAGTACACAAGCAGTACACCTCCTCACTGGGGGCTCCAAAGCCTCTCCCCAACGCGAATCAATTTCCGGCTCCTGCTTCCCACCGATGGAGAGACTGGTGCATTCCGATCCGCGCCGGCTCAGCCGCTTACCCGCCCGTCCGCCTGCCGGGAGCGCGCCGCTGCCATCGCGAGGTGCTGCCGATGGAAAACTGGAAGTCCTACTGCTCTACTCCTCGCTCGCTCCGTCCAACGCCAGTAGACCAGCTGGGCTCATCGCTTTCCTCCTATTCAGCAGGCTCGAGGTGTCCTTCCTTCAGGATCCTTTTCTTCCTGCATCCAAGTCAGGTGCCTTCTCCAACAGCCTCTCCAGGAGATGTGCTCTCCTTGCTGGTCTGGAGCAGACTGACCGTTTTCAGACATGACGCTAACCCCACTTTAACCATGTTTGAACATTTCTTATGCATGTTACAGGGCTGCATAGGGCACCAATACAGCCCTGCAACATGCATAAGAAATGTTCAAGTGTGGTTAACGTGGGGTTAAACTGGGGTTAGCGTCATGTCTGAAGACACCCAAACAGGCTTAACAGGAAACATACCTGATGATACAGGACCATCAACAGCTGTTAATAGGGAGACCAAGAAAGAATACATTCCCATGCTCAGCATGGCGCTAAACGTTTGGGACTACTGGAAGTAAAGTGTGATAGGCCAGGGAGACGTCACCCCATAATTGCCCGCGGTTTCTCCTATAATTTCCCCTGAATGGCTTGGAGCTGGCTGCTTCTTGAGACAGTCTGCCAGGACCATTGCCTTTCCCTAGTACGGTTAGTTCTTTCATTCTGAGAGATCACGCTGAACCTCCTGACACATGTTTTTGGTGATGCATGTCTGATTTTTATTAACCGATATAGCACCCAAATAATGCAAGAATGTTTATAGGTATATAAGAAGATAAGACCCTAACCAGTCTTGAACAGTTTGTAATTTCTGTAAATGACTAGCAAACAAAAACAGAGTGGTAATGAGATGATTAAAATCACTCATTTTATATGTATTTCACTTCATGCTAATGAGTTCCTTGATAAAAACAGTAATCTTTTTTGGCCATTTTTAATATTTATAAGCAGGTGATTACATTTTTTTAGCACGTTGCATATTCTTATGGTTACATTACAACATTATTCGAAAAGCAAGTTTATTGTCCCAGTAATACTATTTTAAAGAATTCAATATGCAGATTTTCATTTGTAAACATTGTTCTGCAAAATCCTGTACATCTTTTGCAAAGAAGTTATTTTATGACAAATGTTTTCAGCTAACATTTGTCAAACAGCAGCTTATGTTGAATTAGAGTAAAAATTTTATTGTTCTATTATTTTCCAATACAGTAGGGATTTAGGGCACTCACAGAAAATGATCCATGTGTTAATCTTTAAATAGAAGAAAGTGTAATTTACATGGTGAAAACCTGGCACCACAACCTGCTAACCATGCCTCCTCAACTTTCATGGCTTAAACAAGGAGGAAGAATTTGTCACTTGGACGGAAAAGAAGGATCAGAAAGATGATATGAGAGCATCACAATGAAGATAATCCAATTACTGTAATTAGGAAATCATCACCTTCTAGTTCAAGTGTAAACAAAGCCCTGCATTTTCACTCTAGATCTTCTGTAATTAACCATATCTATTCTTCCATCTGTATCCCCATGTTTAAAAAGCTATTCATATTCATGTTTATTTTTTTTTTCTTTTGAAAGCTTTCACCATAATCATGTTAGTACATAATGAGCATTTTAAATGCCAAATCTTATTAACATTTACAAGCCATCATCTGTACATATTACAAAGCCAAAATAACTTCTCTGGAATTATTTGTTTTCTAATACATACAAACATGAAATGAGAACATAATTCCTTGCCCCCTGTAAGAGTCACACAGCACACTGAAATTAATCAGAAAGATGAACAAATATCCTAGAAATACTTGAATTAACTCCCTATTGAGAAAGCAATTGCCTAACTGAAATTGACTCCTAGGGGGGGAAAAATTGAAGTCCTTATTAGTAAAAGTTAGAAAGCACACCGCGAAAGCCTTTTGGAATATAAATTTCAGTGTATTACGTCGTCAGACTCTTCGGCTGTTTTTATACGGCGCCCCCAGGTGGAGGGGGTGTGGATGGGGCGTGCACATGGCCACACACGCATCCCCACTCATCCCCATGCACGGAGCAACCTCTGTTTTCTCCAGTGCTCGACACGTGGGAATGAGTGGGAGGTGAGTGGGGGTGAGTGTCAGGTGGGAGCACACACCCCTACTCACCGCACACGTCTGCACCACGTCCTTCACACAGATCGCACCCCACTCATGAACATGCAGATTTCAGCGTGTTCACGAGTGGGAGCTGCCAATGTAAAAAGGGCCTTCAGGCAGGGGTCTATTTCTATGTTCTGTACAGCGCCAGGCACATGGCTGGCGCTATATAAATATTTATAATAATAATTATAATAATAATTGAATCTGTACATCAAAGCATGGAAAATTGCTATCAGCATATGCTTAGTCAGTCCCTCATCCCTTCCAGACTATATAGCTCACTAGCTAGGCATACACTCGCTACAGATAACCACTCACCAGGCTGGGACTTACTTAGGCCATGGAATAAAGGCCTAAGAGAGCAAGACTATTTACTCTGAAGTTCTGATTGGTGAGATAAAGTGTAGTTCTCTTTCTCGAAAAGAAAACACTTCAAAAGCTTGCGACTTAACTTAAACCTTTACTTAAACTATAGAGTTTAAAATTAAGTACAACTTACTTCTATGAAGGTTAAATAAAAACACTAAGATAATACAGTATTCTTTTCTCACAAAGAGAAAGAAAAGAAAATAAGAGTTATAATGAAATAAAGAGAACTCCGTACCAGGTAGAAACATACCCAATAGAAATCTTCGCAAATAATGTCTCCTCTAAACGATTGTGTACAGATTCCACTCCCCCGCTCCCTTTGTCAGGATGGAACTGTCTTGCAGATAAATGCCAGCACATGAGGAAAAATTATAATATTCTTTGTTTAGCATGTAAAAAAACATCAAATATAAAAAGAGCGCTAAGTGATTGAGGAACAACAGACTCCCTAATGTAGTCATACCAGTTACAGACGTATTACACACTAAATATAGTCCAGCAATCCTAAATTGCCGATTGCATAGGAGTGTCCTATTGTTGTCTTTTTATTTCTTGTAGATTAAGTGTTGTCTTGTAGACTTTGAAATTTATTCCATCAGTGATGATTGGCCACCAAGGGGACCACACCACATAGAATTCTTCCAGCCTGCCATTTTATTTATTTATTTATTTATTTATTTAGAGCACTTATTACCCTGCCCCTCCTGCCAAGGCAGCCCCGTGCATCTTACAATACAAAACATAAAATATATAAAATCTACCATAAAACATTATCAAAAAGGGGAAACAAACAGAAACCAAAAAGAAGGGAGCACAGCCTCCCCACAATTGGGGAGAAAACATCAAAATACAATAATATATATAAAACCCCACCCTAATTCCCCCAACAGGAAAATAATAAAACCCACCTTCACACATCTCCCTCGCCAAAAGCCTGGTGGAACAGCCAGGTCTTATATTGATGTTGGAAGGAGGGAAGGTCCAGAGCCACCCGGGTCTCTGCTGGGAGGGAGTTCCACAGCCGTGGGGTGGCCACTGAGAACACCCTCTCCATAGTAGCCCCGCAGGATACCCGGGGGACCTCGGGAAAGGCGCTCCCGGACTACTGCAGGGGCCGATCAAGGGCACAGGGAGTGAGGCTATCCCGTAGATAGATGGGGCCCAATCCGTATAGGGCTTTATAGGTAAGAACCAGCACTTTGAATCAGGCCCGGAAAACTATAGGCAGCCAGTGCAGAGAATGGAGCAGAGGTGTAATGTGCTCACGGCGACCCATCCCCATAAGCATTCTGCACCAGCTGCAATCTCCGAACAGTCACCATGGGGAGCCGCACATAGAGCATGTTACAATAGTCCAGTCTTGAGGTAATGAAAACATGGATGATAGTGGCCAGTTCAGAGACATATGGTTGTGTCATGGCGCGCCACCTTCAGCGCTGGGAGCGGAGTCGCCTCCGGCGGGACCCAGACATCCCCGGAGCATTGGACGGCGACACAATGGAGGCAGGGCCTCACAACCCCGCCCCGCAGTCAGGGAGTGACGTGGGGGTGGAGATAGGAAGTGCTGAAGCTGAGTCCAGCAGGGTGGAAGTAGCAGAAGTGCCGCAGTGCTCAGCCTGCCTGCGGGCACAGCGGGGCGGCGCAGGATTTATAAGGCAGGTACACCCGCCTTGCTTTGTTGGTGATCAGAGTCCTGTATGAACCGGCCCTGAGTGTGGATCTTGCGTGACCACTTGGCTAGCGTGATTGAGAGAGTGGAAGCTTGTGTGGTGTGAGCGATGAGTGCGTGGAAGCGTGAGTGGTAGCGTGGCAGAGTGTGGGATAGCTGGAGTAGCCTTGCCTCCCCTTCTTGTTAGTTGGGCCCTTCCTTTTATGTGTCCCCAGTTGTTTGGTACTTGTTCCTTCCTCCCCAGTCCCTCCTGGCCTCAACTCCCTGCTCTCACCCGTCTTCACACACCCCTTTTCCCTCCCTGGTGTGGTAGAGTGAATGAGTGCGGAACGACGTGTGGCTCTGGGAGCTGTGCAGTCAGATCGCCCCATCCCTGTGATGATCTGGCCTTCTTCCGTACACAAGTTCCAGGACCAACTAAGATCTTGAGGAATTCCCTTTTGCACGAGCGGGTGCGCAGCTCAGCGAGTGAGGGTCTGCGTGTGGTTCCTTCCCTTCCTCCCCCCCCCCCCCCATTCCTAACAGGTCGAAGCCATCACACCAGATGTAATTGCATGTATGGTCGCAAGGCATACTACCTGCTAGGTAGCCTTCCGAGTGGAAGTAATTACATTATAATACATACCAAACAGAGCTACCTGCAGAGTTAATGTGAATTCTAACAGTATTGTTTGAATAATGTGTTACCAGATTTTTTCCCCAAAGTCTGAAACCATAGGGCAATGCCACCAGCAATGCAAGGGAGTGCCTTTTCAAGCCACGGTGCGGGGAGGATGGGTGGAGACTGCGGCAGGTGTGCAACGCGTGGGCAGCCTGTTACACAGATGCCTACCCACCTTCACCCATCTCCACGCACAGAGGCACCTCTGTTTTCTCCTATGCCTCAGTACATGGGGGATCAGTGAAAATGGGTGGAGACCGGGAGCGTGCGCACACGCACGCACGCACGCACGCACGCACACACACCCATCCCCACAGGCAGTTACACAGATGCCCCCGCCCCATCCCCTAGTCGCCTACATGGATAAGTGGGGGGGCGGGGGTATCTCATGTGAAAAGGGCCTAAGTGCCAATTTGTCCGAAACCTCTGCAGCAGATCGGAGAATAGCTTGGGTCTGTATTGTGTATGTGCTCGGGTGTTAAATAAATTCTTGTCGTCAATTTGTGTTTCTTTGGCCATTTTCGCATGGCGCTGCTGGGTGGGGGGGAATGGGGTGTGCTGGTGGTGGGTGGAAGTGGTGTGCACCTGTTCCTATGGGCACACACCCACCTTCACCCATCAAGCCTCCTCTGTTTTGTTGGATGGCTCCGTGGGTGAATGAGAGATGGAGATGGGTGGAGGTGGGTGTGTGCCAGGAGCAGGACAAAGACTTTTGTTGCCCTAGGCTAACTCCTGCACATGCGCCCCTTGTGTAACCTGTGCACATATTCTGCACCTCACATGCAACCCATGCACATATTACACACAACCCCCATGAGCACACAGTTAGTGCATAACACGCACATGCACAGTCTGCTTCTCGGACACGGAGGGGCTGGTAACCACCTGCCTCCCGGCCCCGAGTTTACCAGGGTTGGCAGCTGGATCAGGGATGAGAGAGATACCCTTTCAACTTTCAGGAGAAGTGGCAGCAAAAGCTGGATCAGGAGCAGGAGAGATGGCAGCGGAAAGTAGATCAGAGGTGGAGCCACCTAGGGAGCACCACTCCCACCTCCAATCCAGTGCAGAGCTTATTGCCAAGGCCACCTAGGGCAGCAAGTTGAAGGGGGCGCCTCTCCTGTGCCATCAAATGCAGAGCTTATCACTGGTGGTGACAGCCGGGCAGCTTGACCAGGAGCAAAAGAGCCGCCTGGGAGCTCCCTTCACATTGGTGCCCTAGGCGGTCGCCTGCGTAGCCTAATGGTAGCACTTGCCCTGGCCAGAAGCGCACACGCACACACACACACACTGCCTGTGGTGTTTCCATGGGTGCACACCCATCCCCCCCACCCATCGCCGTGGCGTTTACACAGGTGCCCATCTCAAACCCGCCCACATACCCGGGGTGGGGGGGGGGCATGTCCGTGTAAAATAGGCCTTTAATCAGCAGAGAAGTGGCACATTTTCCCTTTATCTGATTCATCTCCTTTTTTATAATGATAAATTCTAAGTCATCACCCCATTTTGATAGATACCCTGCGTCTGGAGGATGAAATTAGTCTCGCAAGGTTTTATATAATATTGATAAGATTTCCAATGTGATCATATCCATGAAAAGTATACATTCTAACCACTGTACATTCGTTGTAAAACATTTCTTATTTTTACGATGATTGAAGAAACTATAGATTTTATTACATAGCCAGTGGCTTACTCTTTCTTTAAGTCCGGTCTCCAAAGTCTCTCTGGTTTTGATCTGTGTATTTACAAATAAAAGTGAGGCTTGAAAAATTCCCTTTTTGTTCCATCTGGCTCGTGTAGTTTTCTCCACCATAGTCAGTGTGGAAGCATTATTAGCAATAACAGTATATGGGGTTTTCCTTTGGCTTATTTCTAATTTACTTTTACAAATGTTTCAGACTCTTAAGGCATATCCCAATGAAGGGATGTGATGTCAGTTCCTTGTCTTTAGTGATAGCCATTGTCTCCTGGTTAAAGAAAACTTTAAAGTCCCAGACTTGAAGTAAGTACTTTTCAGCATGGATCCAGCTCGAATCCTTCATATCCAATAACCAATATTTTATTGATCTAAGTGCCGAAGCTGAGGCATGAAGTTTTATATTAGGAAGACCTAGTCCTCACTTTTCAGTTTGAGTAAGGAGTATTGAATGCCGAAGGCAAGTTTTTTTCTTATTCCATATAATTTGTTGAAACATCGTCTTGTTGATTGAGTTATAAAATTCAGCTGGTAGCTCTATTGGTAATGAAAAAAGGTAGTTCTATTGATAATGCAAGACTAGTACAGAGTAGCTTAGGTAACACCATCATTTTATTAGATCAATTCTTCCTATCCAGGAACATTGTAAACTGTGCCATACCTCCATTTTGTGTTTCAATTCTGTCAGAAGGCGTAATAAATTCTCCTTATATAAAATGGGTAATTTTTTTGTGATTTTAACACCTAGGTATTTTATATTATTTTTTTGTATCTCAAAGGGGAGTGTTTGAGCAGATTTTGTGGGAGTTCTGATTCATTTAATAACAACATCTGTGATTTTTGAACATTAATAGTGTAGCCTGACACTTTACCAAGTTTCTCTAACAAAATTAATAATTCAGGTAATGAAGTGTCAAGTTCAGAAATATACAACATCATGTCATCTGCGTAAAGGGAGGCTATGTTCATTTTCTCTAAATCTAATTCCAGCAATTTTAACATTTTACCTGATGGCGGGGGTGAGAGGTTCCAGAGCTATATTAATTTTAAAAGGGGACAGCAGGCATACCTGGCAGATACCTTGCTAAAGCTGGAAACCTTCTGTAAGCTTCCATAGTATGAAAAAAAACACTTGTGTTCTGAACAGACAAACACTTTATCAGCATCAAGGGAAATTACTGCCACTGGCATTTTATCTTTTCTGATTTTATATATTATGTTGATCACTTTGCGGATATTATCAATACCAATCCTACTCTGTATAAAACCAATTTGGGGAGATAATGACTTTTATAAATTCCTGTAAACTCATAACTCAGATTCTAGTGAAGATCTTTGCATCGGTATTTAATAATTATAATTATATGGGGCGGTATCCTGAACATTCTTCTATGCTTTTTCCTTTTTTAGGGCACAAAAGCACATTGGCTTAGAAGAAAGAGGGAGGCATACTCTGGAGATCAAGGAAAGAGTTAAACACCTTAGTCAGTACTGGGGCCACAGAACCTATGTGAGCTTGAAAAAAATCAAGTAAGCAGTGGTGTAGTGGAACAGGTATGCAGGGGAACGGAGCTCCAGTTCCCCTGCATACCTGTTCCACTACACCACTAAGGGGGGTTCCTGCGACCCCCCTTAGCAGCCTTGGAGGCTTGAGGGGCAGGGGGTGCTCGCTCTCATGAAGAGCTCCTGCACTTTTAAGATTACCACTACACCACTGCAGGTAAGTAATCATCTGGGCCAGGGGTTTTATTTTTCTTTAGGCCTTTTATACTAGTTTCTAACTCCTGTTGGGTTGTGGGAGCATTTAAATATTAGAATTGATTTCTTATTAATTTAGGTAGATTTATGTCTTTTAGAAAATTCTTAATATCTTCCTCCTCTGGTTCTGTTGATTGATATATTTTCTTGTAAAATTGTAGGAAACATGACTCCATTTTATCTTCAGTAAGGATAGTTTGGGTTGTACTGTCTCGAGTAGATAAGATAAGAGCTTTCTTTTACTTTCTTTTCTTGACCAGCCAAGCTAAAATTTTGTCCGGCTTATTGCTTTTCTCAAAATAAAATCTTAAATTTTTGATAACCTGATCTGTTTCTAGCGTATTGATTAGTCCTTCTCAACTGGAAATGTTGGGTAATTGCTTACCCCGGGTGTGTATTTTTTTAAAAATAATTCAAAAGTTACTGGTCCTAGGACTTTGTCTTTTTAGGACTTTGTCACTGGCACCCCTGTGTACATTTGTGCAAAATTTCATTCATTTATTTACCATTAATCGTTTGCTTTCTGTATGGGCAAAAGCCCCTGGGGTAACCTTTTACCCCATTGGGGTATTATCCTACCCTGGATGTTAATTTTTTTGAAATCATTGAAAGGGTACTGGGCCTAGGACATTGTTCTTTTAGCACATTGTCACTTACACCCGTGCACGTTTGTGGAAAGCTTAATTCTTTTACCATTAACCCTTTGCTTTCTGTGTGCAAAACTACAGTTAGCACCCTGGGCTAACTTTCTATACCATGTTGTATATTTCAAATGCAAAATAATTCAAAAGTTACTGGCCCTAGGACTTTGTCCTTTTAGGACATTGTCTCTGGCACCCCTATGCACCTTTGTGAATTTTTAATCTCTCTCTTTTTTTGTAGCTAACTATTTTTAAAAATTTCACCAGTGAAAGAGGATCCCTGATCTGAGATAACTTGATGAGGAATACTTTTGAGGGTTCTGGATGCCCTCGAGATAACGGGTTGTTTGGCTCCTGCTCAAAAAACCATCACTTGACACTGACTCCTTGGACAGCTATTGCCCTGTCTCCAACCTTCCCTTTTTAGGGAAGGCTACTGAATGGGTGGTTGCCAGGCAGCCGCAGGGACATCTAGATGCAATCAGATTCCTGGATCCATGTCAGTCTGGCTTTCATCCTGGGTATAGCGCTTGTGGCGTTGGTCAACGATGTTCGCCGAGAGATTGACAGTGGATATTGTACCCTGTTGATCCTTTTAGACTTTTCAGCAGCCTTTGATACAGTTGACTATGAGGTATTGTTGACACAGCTTCAGGATCTGGGAGGGGTTCACGGGACGGCTCTAGAGTAGTTCTGTTCATTCCTGTTGGGGAGGTTTTAGCAGGTGGAGATGGGCAATTGTTCTTCCCCCTGTCCCCTCTCTTATGGGGTCCTGAAGGGTTCCATCCAGTCTCCCCTCCTGTTCAACATGTATCTAAGGCCCCTGGGCATAATGTAAATGTGGGATGTGTTGTCTTCAATACGCGGATGACACCCAAATCTACTTACCCTTTTCATCCAATCCAGGCCCTGTAGTATTAGTGCTAACCCAGCGTCTGGCTACTGTTGGGGACTGGATGCGGGCAAGCCATCTGAAGCTGAATCCATACAAGACGGAGGTGATGATGGTTGGCCGGCCCTGTGGCGTGGAGGGGATTGGGAGTTGGGACCCCAACTTTGATGGGGTCCGGCCTCCCCTCACTACTCAGGTGTGTAGCCTTGAGATGCTCCTCGATCCTCAGCTACGCCTGGAAGCTCAGGTTGTGGCTGTGGTGATGAGTACCTTTCACCAACTCCATCTGGCAAGAAGGCTGTGTCCCTTTCTTTCCAATGTGGATTTTGCCACCATCATCCATGCCTTTATCACCTCAAGGCTGGACTACTGCAATGCGCTCTACGTGAGGATGCCCTTGAAGACTGTTCGGGGGCTGCAGCTGGTGCAGAATGCGGCAGCCCACCTTTTAATGGGGGTGGATCACTGAGAGCACATTACACCAGTGCTTAAGTGTCTGTACTGGCTGCCTATAGCATTCCAGGCACAATTAAAGGTGCTTGTTTTGACCTTTAAATCCCTAAACAGCTTGGGTCCTACATATCTGAAGAGCCACCTTTCGCTTTATGTTCCTTCGTAGCCCTTAGGATCTGCAGGGGGTGACCTCTTGCGGGTTCCATAATTGGCCCAGTTGAATATGGCCATTTTTGCACGGACGGCCCACCCAGCACTGGGTGTTCTGGCGGGTGTGTGGCCCACCCACCCTCATCCGTGTAAAAACAGCCTATGACCTGGGCCCGCAGAGAGGCATTCTCAGTAGCTGCCCCACAACTTTGGAATTCCCTTCCCTTGGTGGTACACTGCCTCCAAAAGACATTTAAACTAGGGCTTAGATGGAAGACCTTTTTATTTGGCCAGGCATTCAATGGGCAGGGACAGATTGGAGGGATGAGGGGGTATTTTTAGTTTTGTGAGTTCTTAATTTATGTATTTATATTTGTATTTTATGTATTTATTGTAAGCCACCCTGAGCCTCACAGGATAGGGCAGGTTATAAATTGAAATAAATAAATAAAGGTAAGAACTCAGTGACAGGCACACCCAATTCGAGTCAGAGCACAGAACCAACAGAGCCTCAGAATATCTTTCTTGGTTCAGCAGGGTGCCTAGCTCTAAAGCATGACTTCCTAAAGCAAGTTCAGCATATTGTGCAAAATGTGGCATGGAAGACCTGGCTCTCTCAGTGGGTGGCTCTTGGTTGCAAGGCAAATCCAGGTAGATAACAAAAACCAGTATATCTTTGTCCTCTCTCCTATGAACTAGATCCATCTGCAACAGAGCCAAACATTGAGAGACATGCAAGTCCTGTGAACATGGCTTGAAGAAAACATTCTTCAAATCTCACAATTACCAGTAGGGCACTCATGAGGGATTCCATCATAAAGTAGAGCAGATGGTAGCAGCAAAACTGATATCTCAGAAACTACTGTAATCTATCTTTCCCATCAACTGGACTGTCCATTTCGCTAATCTGGTACTGGACACTTGACCATTCTTCACACTATCCAAAAGCAAAACATTGGCGTGTAATGAATGTGTAAATTAATAAGGTTCAGTCCTCTCAGGTAGGCTCAATGTGTTATTTCCTACACTAGTGAGAGCATATGCTTATGGCATGGACCAAAATTTATTTTCCGTTTCTGACAGCTTCCTAGAAGCATAAGCATCTGGTTTAAACTTGTGATGTACCTCCTGAGAGAAAACTGCAGCTAAAGCTACATCAGTCGCTCCCACCTCAGATTGAATGGATTTTGTAAATCAGGTCTGGTTAATACTAGGGCAGAGGCAATAGCCTGCTAAAGCTTTACAACTGCCTCAGTGCGTTAATTCTATTTCACGTACATCTTCAGGAGTCTGTACAACGGATCACTGATAATGGCCAAGTCAGGAATAAAGTCTCTATGGTGCCCTGCCAAGCCTAACAGAGACAATGGGTGTTTTCAGACATGATGCTAACCCCAGTTTAACCACACTTGAACATTTCTTATACATGTTGTAGGGCTGTATTGGTGCCCTATGCAGCCCTGCAACATGCATAAGAAATGTTCAAGTGTGGTTAAACTGGCCTTAGCATCATGTCTGAAAACACCCTTTAGTTCATATATGTTAGAAGCAATAGGCCATTACTCACTCTGCTTTTACCAACTCCACAGCAGTATTTCATCCTCATTTTCCAGTTTCAAACACGGATCCTGATGCATACCCTGAGGATTTGGGGGCAGTTAACACAAGTCAAGGGGTATGGGATCTGGAGGAAGTACCTTAATAAATTGCTATTTCTTCCTGATGGGGGTAGGGGGACATAAATAGTCCCCCACCATGTTTAGTTAGTTGTTGCAGAGGTAAAGATAGGGTACTTTCAGACGATACGGGGCCCTTTGGCCCCGTACCGGATCCAACGTCTTCGTTCCCCTCCGGGGTCACCCCTGCACGGCCCAACAGACGTGCCGGGGGGATCCCGGCGGGAAAGTGGGAGGGGCCGGGGCCGCGCGGCGCAACGTGCGGCCGCACGGCCCCGCCCCCTCCACGCACCCCGCCGCCCGCCCTCCGAGGAGACGGGCGGGCGGCGGGGCCAATGCGGCCGCCGCGTCTGGCCGATCGTGCCACGGCCCGGGATCCCGCCGGGGATCCCGGGCCGTGGCACGCGGCCAGATGTTACTTTTTGTTGGCCACGGCCCGTTGTCCATTTGACCACGCTTCCCGGGACCTTCCCCCGGCTAGCCCGGGAAGCGTGGTTCAAATTGACCCCATGTGCCAATTGAGCGTGGCCAACATCTGGCGGCCGCCAAACAGACGTTCTGGGTGCCTTGGCCCCGCCGCGGGGTTCACCGTGGTTCACTGTGGTTCAGCGTGATCTCGTCACGTCTGAAATCACCCATAGACAGACAACGTAAACCCAGGGTCACTGTCAAGGTGGGGGGACAGGAGTGGTTTATGTTGCCTGATACCACAGTGTCAATTTCTATGTTAAATGGCTCAAATCCAGGGATCGCTGCTGGGTCCTGACCAGGTAAAATTGGAATCCTTCACCAAGGAAAGGGTAATTGGTAATTGCAAAATTAACAATCCCTCTATGGTGTAGGGTAGGAAACGTTGAATGTATTCATGTTTTTGCAGTCACTGGCTTTCCCCCAGAGTACCATAGTTCCCTTTCTCGAAAAGAGAACACTGCAAAAGCTTGAGACGTATCTTAAACCTTTACTTAAACTATAGAATGCAAAATTAAGTACAACTTACTTCTATTAAGGCTAAAACACTAAGAATACAGAATCCTTCTCACAAATAGAAAGAAGAGAAAATAAGAAATTTGTAATGAAAGAAAACACAGAACCACCAGACAGTAATATAACCAATAGAAATGTTTGCAAAGAATGTCTCATCTAACCGCCAGTGTTCAGATGAGCTCTGATTGTTCCACAAAAAATGGTTTGTATATACTACGACCCACATTGATTAATCAGGATCAGATCCTGATTGGTCTCTCATCTCTGATACATCACAAAACTAAATTTGTGATTGGCTAAACTCAACCGGGTCAAAACAACCTGCTTGCATATCATTTAATCCCAAAGAGAAAGATGTTTTGAGTATTCGCAGACTATCCAATGCTCAAGCCTTCCTTCTTATCAGCTCTCTTTAATATCAAAAATTTCCTCTAGCTTATCGCAAGCAAGCGGAATTTTTACAGCCATGATTATGCATATGTTATCACATAATAAAAATCAAACTATTAAGAAAGAAATGAGTTCAACAAACAGATGAATTCTGTGTACTTTCATCACAGCTCCTCCTTCTGTTCAAAAAGGGGCGGGGGGAATATTGTAGATATAAGTGAACTCTAATAAAAAAAAGAGTAGCAATAACAAATGTTTAGTTATATGTTTCTGTCCCCATTCTCCTCCCTATAGGAACAATCACCCTAGGTCAGACCAATGGTCTATCTAGCACTGCCTCCTGCCTCCTACACTGTGTAGTACTGGAGGTGTCAATGGAATTGCACCTAAACAGGACATGTACGGACTGATCCATTTCCTGTTGTTCACTCCCCACTTCCAGCAGTTAGAATTTAAGGACAGGGTTACACCTCACTATCTTGGCACTATATGCTCATCCATTGATGAGCATATCCTCAAGGAATATCACCAAGCTCCTCAAGCCATTTGGCACCAGTGCTAACCTTTTGTACCAACAGGGGCGTCATTCACTTCAATAGAACTTGCAGCAGTGCAGAGGACTAGCAACAGTGCCAATCAACGCTGTTTTCGGTACACCCTTACATTCAGGAGGTGTCCACCTTTTATTTCTTTGCTCCTCCAGCACTTCAAAACAAAATAATAGTAAGATGGAATTTTACAACATTTACTTCTTTACTGCCATTTAGGTTCAACTCTAAACATCAAATAGCTATTTTCTTGTCGTGCGCCTCTAATCTAAAGCAAAGAAAGGGAGGGAGAGAACTATGTACAGCGGTGATGGGCGTTCATGTCTTGGTGCTGGTGCTACAGCCCTTGGCACTTGAGAGCACTCAGCACCTTGCACTATAGAATTCTATCACTTACATCAGACTAAGTGCATTTTTATATGGGAGACCTTTATCCTCTACTTTAAAAGTCTGGGTTGGGTAAACCCCTGTGCCGGGGGGTGGGGGAGGAGGATTTAGATGCTCCTCACCTGACCAGAAGTCACCCAGGTGTCATTGGAAACAGTGGCACCAGGTAACTCCGAGATGTTTTAAGATGTGGCTCAAAATCCAGCCCGGTCGTCAGTGACGGAAACTGCAGAGAGAATTTCTCAGTGATGTTTTTACACACATTTCCCGCCCCCGTGTGAAGCTTCACATGAGTTTCCTCACCGTGAATTTGCCTCATGTAAGTTCCTCCCCTCCCGTACAGTGGGCAAGCAGCCTAAATCAACATTACCAGACAATGTCTGTCACTGAAGGCAAAGAAATATTTATTTCATAAATTGAATGACAATTAAACATCTCAAGGCAGCCCCATTTTCCTCTTCCCCATACGACAGTTTCAATCCACTTTAAAAGAGAGCATCTAAATAGAAAACTAGTAGAAATATGAACGGCTAGAATAGTGAAACAGGAGAGAGGGCCTTATGCAAGTTCTTTGAACATTTGGAAGAGTAGGGAAGAAAATTGTCTTGAGAATATAGGAATAACCATGCTGAATTAGACCACTGATCCAATTAGTCCAGTGTTCTGTCTTCAAACAATATGAGAGGCTTTAGACTAAGGCACAATAAACTCTTTGCTAAAGAAGGAGTAACAGAATAACCTGCATCCTTGGCAAGCAGCTTCCTAATTTCCATTCATTAGAGGCTGTCTCATCTCTTAAAACAGGAGGGCCAATATCCTCCTTAAAATGCCTGCTTGGCGTCGATGGTATCTTCTAGAAATGAGTTCCACAGGTTAACTGCATATTTTGTGAACAAATGCTTCCCTTTGTCAGTTCTAAATTTGCTGCCATTCATTCTTCTTGAATTGTCAAATAATTGTCATTATTTCAGCTTGTATGGATAGTTTACTGCCCATTCTCTGGACAGTTTCTGTTACGCTGATTATTTTATATTCTGTACTGCTGATTATTCTTGTACTGCCGATTATTTTATACATCTTTAGCTTGTTGCTTCTTATTCATTTCTCCTCTCTGAGGAAAACAGTCATCCTTTCAGGATCACTTCAGGTGAAAAATTTCTCATGCCTCTAATCAATCTTGGTTCCCAACTCAATTTTTGCTATATCCGTTTAAAAATAAAATGTATTTAGTTATTTTAAACATTTATACCACGCCCCTTCTGCAAATTACTCTCATAGCAGACTGAAATAGTTGTCAGCCCTACACTTTTTTTCTGTCACATTCATTCAATGTAATCTAGGAAATCGGAATACAGGTGAAAAAATACGAAGGGCCTGAACATGTATTTGAAGAATTACCGATATTTGGTGCCAAAGTAGTTCAGACACTACCTTATGATTAGGGGGAACACACAACTAGGGAAAATCCATGTTCCAGAATGGGGGTTTTTTTGTTCTTTATTTTTCCCTTTACTTCTATAGCCTACTTGACTGTTTTTCAATCAGAAACATTCAATGAAACTTCTTAAGTAGCCTGATCTTTCAGTGTACGTTGCTACTGGATTTAAGTGCCAATTTCAATTGTTGATAAAATGCATTAACTCGTTCTTTCTGAGCTGGCCAATCTAGGATGCAGCAGGTTTTGAACATTCCTCTTCGTAAGTAGAGTGCATGATTCAGCTTGTAATCAGGAATATCATGTAGAAATAACAGTATGATGGAATCCCGGCTTTGTTCAATAGCTTGCTGTATGGCATGATGTACCTTGAACCTTAACCAAGAATAAGGTAAAGAAAAATAATTTTTAATGGTCTCTTGAAAGTATACAGTACATCATCTATTATACACATGCAGGACAGTCCTCCACCATTAAAGTCAGCGGGAGTTTTGCCATTAACTTCAATGGATTATGCCCATGTACAAAGACACATTCTTTCTCATGAGCAGTCTTTCTTCAGTCAGCAGTTGCTATTTTGAAATAACTAACACACTGGAACCATGCGGGCTGCTGTGGACACAGGAAATGGCTTCTACCGTAGAACACATAAAACCTAGCAGTAGAATACTTCATAGAAGACTCAAAGTCTTCATAGAAGACTTTGTGAAAAAAATGCCCAATAAACATAACAGAAATGGATGCAAGTACTAGTCACCTTGCAAAAGAAACACTACAGAAATATTTATTGAAATTTATACTAAATTTGGGGTTGGGCGGGTTACAACATATATAAAATTGATATACATAATTAAAATCATTTTAAAATCCCCTAAGCTCAATGTCCCTAAGCCCCAACCTGCCAAAGACATGGCCAAATAAAAAGTCTACAGGACCTTCAGAAAATGCTCAGCCCCAGGCTTTGGTGGGCTTCCAGAGAAAGAAAGTCACATAATTGAGGACAGCCACCAAAACCCCCTCTCTGTGCACCCATGCTGTATGGGCTTGATGCAATGAGGGTACATGCAAGAGGGTGTGTCCTGCTCACCACGTGGGCCACGATGGGAGATCGGGGAGGAGGCAGTCTTTCCAATATGTGGGGCCAGATCATTTATTTATTTTAAATATTTCCTTACATTTATAATCTGTCCCCTCTCACTAATGGCAACTCGGGGTGGTGATCAACATATAAACAGTAATACAAGAGGTCCATAATAATATCAAAATTTCAAAATCTTTTAGAACTTTGTAAGTCAAAACCAGCAGCTTGAATTGTGTCTAGAAAGCTGTTGGGAGCCAATGCAGAGTCTGAAACACCAGTGTAATGTGCTCTTGGTGACCTGCATCAAACAGAAGGTGGAATGCCATATTCTGCACCAGCTGCAGCTTCTGAACAGTCATCAAGGGCAGTCTCACAAAGAGCACAGTACAGTAGTCTAGCTTCAAGGTTATAAAGGCATGTATGATGGTGAACAGATCCGACTCTGAATCTGAAAGAAAGGGACACAACCTTCCCACCAGATGGTGTTAGTAAAATGCTCTCTTGGCCACTGTTGTAACCTGATGTTTCAGGCTCAGAGATGGATTCAGGAGCACTCAAAAGCTGCAAACCTGAGTGACCAAGAGAGGCTGGTACTCATCAATGGCAGGTGTCCCTTTGTTTCCCAGGTCACAGGACTGGCCCACCATAATCACTTTAATTTGTTCTGGATTCAGCTTCAATCAGCTGTTTTGTATCCAGTTCCCAATGTCAGCCAATGGGTAAACACCAACACAACAGGACCCGGGTTAGATGAAAAAGGAAAGTTGTATGTCATCAGCATATCAAAGGCACCTCACTTCAAAGTTGTGCACAATCTCACCCAGCAGCCTCAGATATACATTGAACTGGAGGGAAGATGGAACCTTGTGAGACCTCACATCAGTATCCTCTGGAACCTCCCTGACAGGAATGAACAGACCCACTCAAGCATGGCCTGACAGACCCCTACCAGGCCATTCAGTTGTGTCAACACCATCTCATGATCAACTGTACTGAAAGCCACAAAAAAATCTAACAAAATCAGCCTCAGGTCCCCCATACGCCAGGGGGACCCATGCCATCGGTGTGAACAGATTCCTGGGTGCTACTGTGCTGATTGCAAGAGTTAATATATCTCACAAATAATAAGGCCATTGACACATCAGTTGTCAATGTTTGCGGGTAAATCCTCCAGGGTGTTCTTGAATCCTACCGGAATCTTTGTGGATAAAGCAACCTAACACCACTTCGACAAGAGCATAGGACAGAAAGGACCCAATACTTTAGAAGGTAATTTAACTGACCAACCATGACAATTTGAAATAAAATATTTGGGGGGATGCTTTGATATGGACACAATTCTTGTACTTATAATAAGTAAGTAAGTGTATATAATGTCCTGTGATGTTTCTATATTGACACGCTCTACATGGGGCTGCCCTTGATGACTGTTCGGAAGCTGCAGCTGGTGCAGATTGCAGCAGCCTGACTCCGTTTACGGACAGGTCACTGGGAGCACATTACACTGGTGCTTCGGAGTCTGCACTGGCTACCCAAAGCTTTCCAGGCACAATTCAGGGTGCTGGTGCTGACCTTGAAATGGCCTTAGCTCCATATACCTGAAATACCGTCTGTCCTACCATGTTCCATTGCAGCCGCTGCAGTCAGCTGGGGGTGCCTTGCCGTAGGTTCCACCTGTTACTCTTGTCTGTACAACAGGAGCTCACAGGGGGGCATTCTTGGTTGCTGCCCCAATGTTATGGAATTCCCTCCCCCTGGAGGTCCATCCAAGTCCGGACCTAAGCATCTTTTGGGGGCAGTGTAAAATATTTCTTTTTAGGAAAGCATTTGGTGGTTGGGGATAGGGATTAGGTGGGAGGTTGGTGGGGGTAGGATGGGTAGGGGTTTTTGCTGATTGTATTTTAGCGTTTTTTAATTGTATTTTATGTTTTTTGTAAGCTGACCTGAGCCTTTGAGGAAGGGCAGGGTAAAAATGTTAAACAAATAAAAATATTTGCATTTTCTTGAGACTCCTTTTCTCTCTTTCTCACCTCAAATAGTTTAACTTCCCAATAGATGTTAATTAAAATAGTTTGAATGACTGAGTTTGTGTGTGTATGTATATATGAATGAGAAAGAGAGAGAGAGAGTTACACTGTTTATTTATTCATATTTATACCCTACTTTTCCCATAAGGTTCAGGGTAGCTCTTGTGTAAAATAATTTGAAGACCAAAGAAAAGGAAAAACATAGTATATTAGTTAATATATTGTTAAATACACAGCAACCCATCTCCTGAAGGGATAAGTCACCGGGAGCACATTATACCAATGCTCCAGGGTCTGCACTGGCTTCCAGTAACGTTCACAGCACAGTTTAAGATGCTGATTTCAATTTATAAATCCCTAGACATCTAGGCTCTACGTATCTAAAAAGCTACCTTCTCCTCTGTGGATGAAATCAGACATGCAGGTGGTGTGGCAGTTCCCCGGCCCAGGGTGGGAAACAGGAGCCATCCCGCCCCAGCCAGTTGGGGCCCCCAAACAAACACACACCTGGCTGGGCCGTCATCCCAACGCTCGCATGGCCGGAGGAAGACGGGGAGATGCAAAAACATGTGGCCATCCAGCCCCACCCCTGTGGCGGTCAATGACAGCCACCAGCAAAGTAAGGTGGGCCAGTACAAACATGCTGGCCCACAGTCACGATTCTTAAGGTCAGCTAGAGGGCACTCTCTCACGAGTGCCATCACTGCACCAAGTATATAGGGCAAGGGAGTGCAGAGAGGTGTTCTTGGTGGCTGCTCTACAGCTCTGGAACTCTCTTTCTCCGCAGGTTTGTTCACCGAAGCCCAAGCATGGACATCTTCTGGAGCAATGTAAAACTTATTGATTTGGCCAGGAATTCAGAAGGCAGGGATAGGATCCAGGTAGTGTTTTAATGAGCATGTTCCTATTTTTATACAGTTGATTTTTATTGATGAGGTTTATTTTTGTATATTACAAACAAACACACTTGTTACCTGGCCAGGTTAGAAATCCAAATAAAAAATGAAAACTGTATCAATACATGTTGTAATTTTTATAAATGGAATATTTTATTCTAATTAACCTAGCATATGAATAAACAAATGCTTAGAAACAAAAAACCTATAGGTCAAAATCTTCTCTCACAACAGTGTAAATAAATCTTGAGCTTCAGTGGAACAGTTGCTCCCTAGTTACTCTAATATACCAGTGTAGGATTTGACCCTATAGCTTTTATTTTATTTATAAAACCAGATATCTATATTTGAGATGCTTGTTGTTTTAAACAGGGTGCCAACCTCTCAAATTCAAGTCAGTGGGACTCTGAACCCCCTGCCCCAGCATTATATTTTCCCTTCACAGTGCAAAGTATCAATAGGGGGATAGGGGCATAAAAATCATTCTTGAAAAATCAGTTTTTATTTCATTTTTTCTTTAAAGCGATTGATTAAATTACGGCTTTTCATTTTTTATTTTTTTTTAAAGGCTATGTCTAATAAAATTTTAATTTATAATAGCCTATCTTATACCAGCATTTCAATGAACCAAAAATCCACAGTCCATGAGCCTTTCCCCCATAAACTTTAATTAATGCATTAAAGACTGCTTTTTTACATGTATACGTATATACATACACACAGTGTATCAGGAGGAAAACTTTAAAAAAACTTTATAAATATGATCCAACATATTACATACTGCTGTAAGGCTCCACTTAGGCACATGTTGAGTTTTACTGTCATTGATTTCTTTTGACAGTGGTAATGTTCACCATTAAGTGTTGGTAGTATGGGCCAAAAGGAAGTATCTGGCTGAAACTACTTATGAGCTTCAAAAAGGCCAGTGAAAGCTTTGGGTTCGTCGATAACTGAGTGTCAATTTCCATACCAAGCTTGTCACAAATCATGAAAAATTAAGTATCTAGTAACTAGAATTAAAATGAAAAGCTGTAGAAATGAAGACTAAACAAACATGTTAGGCTGCATTCCCATCTGCGGCGGAGAGACCCACGAGGGAAGACGTGACAGTGGGGAGGAGCCGGGGAGCAGAAGAAGAGCCGGTGTGAACGGGGATCTGCCACGGCTTCTTGCGCGCATGTCAGGGCAGGATTTCGCGCCCTGACATGCGCAAGGGAAGCTGCGGCACATCCCAGTTCTCATTGGAGGGAAACCACAGTAGATCCCCATTGGCACCAGCTCTTCTTCTGCTCCCCGGCTCCTCCCCACTGCTGCATCTTCCCTCGCGGGTCTCTCTGCCACAGATGGGAATGCAGCCGTACGTTATCTGTTGAAATCAAGGATGGGGGAGACTTTCCCGCTGGAGAGGCCACTTTGAAAATTATTACAAGCTCCAAGGGCCACATAGAAAGTTAAGGGAGGGAGTGCTTCAGGGGTGCACTCAGGAAGAGCAGGGGCAACCCAGATTGTTGACCACATACTGGCTCTTTCCCTTCTGCCTTCAAACATGCCACAGTCTCTCCTATTCTCAAAAAGTCCACTCTTGACCCCTCTGACCCTTCTAGCTATCGTCCTGTCTCACTCCTTCCTTTTGCTTCCAAGCTGCTTGAACGTGTTGTCTACTCCCGCTGCCTTGACTTCCTATCCTCCAACTCCTCCCTTGACCCCCTCCAATCTGGCTTCCGCCCCCTTCATTCTACTGAAACTGCTCTCGCTAAGATCACCAACGATCTTCTGGTGGCTAAATCTAAACGTCTCTATTCCATTCTTGTCCTCCTTGATCTCTCTGCTGCCTTCGATACTGTTGACCACTCACTCTTGCTGGATTCCCTTCACTCCCTTGGCTTTTGTGGCTCTGTCCATAACTGGTTCTCCTCCTACCTCTCTGACCGCTCCTTTAATGTGTCTCTCTCCAACTCCGCCTCCTCCTCCTTCCCCCTCTCAGTTGGTGTTCCTCAAGGCTCTGTTCTTGGCCCTCTCCTCTTCTCGATCTATACCTCATCCTTAGGCAAACTCATTGCCTCCCATGGCTTCCAATACCACCTCTATGCTGATGACACTCAACTCTATCTCTCTACTCCCTCTCTCTCTCCCTCTGTTCAAGCTCGTCTCATCAACTGTCTCTCTGACATCTCTACCTGGATGTCTCAACGTCAACTCAAACTCAACATGGCTAAAACTGAACTCCTTATCTTCCCCCCTCATCCTTCCTCTCCTTCCTCACTGTCAATAACTATTGATGGAGTCACCATCCTGCCTGTCCCCCAAGCCCGTAGCCTAGGCTTCATCTTTGACTCAGCCCTTTCTTTTAAACCCTACATTGACTCTGTTGCTAAATCCTGTCGCTTCTCCCTCCATAACATTGCTAAGATTCGCCCTTTTCTCTCTGTCTCGTCTGCCAAAACTCTTGTTCATGCTCTGGTCATCTCTCGCCTCGATTACTGTAACCTCCTTCTCACTGGCCTTCCCCGGTCTCACCTTTCTCCCCTCATCTCTGTCCAAAACTCTGCTGCCAGGGTCATCTACCTCGCCAGTCGCTTCGACCATGTGCAGCCCCTCCTCTCTTCGCTTCACTGGCTTCCCCTTCCTGAACGAATCCTGCACAAGCTCCTAGTCTTCACCTATAAAGCTCTTCACAACCTTGCTCCCCCCTACCTCTCTGCACTTATCGCCCTCCATACTCCAGCCCGTGCACTTCGCTCCTCCTCTGTCCCTTCTCTCACCCTTCCACGCCTTCCCTGCTCCCCTAAGCGCCTTCGTCCCTTCTCACTTGCTGCCCCCCATGCCTGGAACTCCCTCCCTGTCCACATCCGCCTTGCCCCCTCCCTTCATACCTTCAAATCTCTCCTTAAAACTCACCTCTTTCGCTCTGCTCTGTCTGACTCTTTATCCTGCTGAGCCACTATTCCTATACCTACGATCGGTTTACCCTTATCCTTGCAACATGGACCTGCCTGCTGTCATTCTCATCGTAACCAAGCCAAGTACGTGCACTTGAGACCTCGCATCTTCATGAATGTTAGACCCCTTGTCTCTCCCTCTGTTCCCCTTCCTAAGTCTCTCCCCCAGCTCCTGTCTCTCAGATTGTAAGCCCTAGGGGCAGGGACCGTGTCTATTTTATTACTTTGTAAAGTGCCAGGTACACTGCTGGCGCTATATAAATGTTTGTTAATAATAATAATAATAATAAGTGATCTTAATGTAATCGCTACCTGTTACTACTCAATTCATGGGTTCTGACTAATGGCCAACAGCTGTTATTTATGGATGTTCATCCTGAGACTCAAGCATCACTCCCGGGCACATTTTTTATTTTATTTATTTATTTATTTAAAATTTATATCCCGCCCCTCCTGCCCTCAGGGCAGTCCGGGGCGGCGAACAGCATTCAATAAAAACAATACAAAAAATTTAAAGTATTTGAAAAATACAATATGTGGGGAACCCCCCCACACGCACCCCTACCCCTCGCCAAAAGCCTGACGGAACAGCCAGGACTTACATACATGCCGAAACAGCAGGAGAGTGGGAGCCAACCGAGCCTCTCCGAGAGCGAATGCCACAGCACAGGGGCGGCCACCGAAAAAGATCTAACATCGGTGGCCACCCATCTTGCCCGGAGAACCTCCAAAAAGGCTCCCACAGACGATCTCAAGGGTCACACAGGCACATGGGGAGTGAGGCAGTCCCGCAGATAAGCAGGGGCCAGGCCGTGAAGGGCTTTAAAGGTTAGAACCAGCACACTGGCCCGGTACTTTATAGGCAGCCAATGCAGAGCCCAGAGCACAGGTGTCATGTGCTCCCTGCGACCTGCCCCCGTAAGGAGACAGGCTGCAGCATTCTACACCAGCTGCAGCCTCCGGACCAGATTCTCGGGCAGCCCCACGTAGAGTGTGTTGCAGTAATCCAGCCTCAAGGTGATGAAGGCATGGATGACAGTGGCGAGGTCGGAGTCTGAGAGATACAGCCGAAGCGGCCGGACAATATGTAACTGCCAAAACGCACTCCCCGCCACAGCCACAACCTGAGATTCCAGGCTGAGCCGCAAATCGAGGAGCACACCCAGACTCCGCACTTGAGAGACCATGGGAGGGCGAACCCCCCCAACAAGAGGAGATTCAACGTCTTGTCAGAATTCAATTGCAGATGGCTCGACCTCATCCAAGCCCCCACAGCTGACAGGCACTGGGAAAATAAGGAGACTGCATGGCCTGGGTCGATGGAAAAGGAGAGGTAGAGCTGAGTGTCATCAGCATACTGATGACACTGCATGCCCTGAAACCCCCTCACGATCTCCCCTAACGGCTGCATATAGATGTTAAACAAGAGGGGGGACAGAATGGCACCCTGCGGGACTCCACACGTGAGGTCCCGGGGGGAAGACGTACACTCCCCCAAGACCACCCGGTGAGTTCTCCCGGCCAGGAATGAACGAAACCAGTCCAAGACCGTTCCGCCAATTCCAGCACGGTCCCGCAGGCGAGTCACCAACACCTCATGATCGACTGTGTCGAATGCAGCCGAAAGGTCTAGCAGGACCAGTAAGGTCTGACGACCCTGGTCCAACGCCAGACGGAGATCGTCAACCAAGGCCACCAATGCCATCTCCGTACCATACCCAGGCCAAAACCCAGACTGGGAGGGATCAAGGAAACCGGTGCGGTCCAGGTGTTCCTGGAGCTGCCGTGCCACAGCCCGTTCAATAACCTTCCCTAAAAAGGGAAGGTTAGAGACCGGCCGATAACTGGCAGGAGCATCAGCGTCAAGAGATGGTTTCTTGAGCAGGGGTCTAACCACAGCCTCTTTTAGGCAGTCAGGCACCCTGCCCTCCCGAAGGGAGGCACTAACCACCCTAGCCAGCAACGGCTGTAACGTCTCCTGGCTAGCTTTCACCAGCCAGGACGGGCATGGATCTTGCTCACAAGTAGTGGCACGAACAGATCCCAACAAGGACTCCACATCGGCAGGCGACACCATCTGAAACCGATCCCACAAAACTGGACAGGATGGGGCATCCATAGCCCCAAGATGATCCTCTACAATAACTGTGGTACCGAAATCGTGGCGGATGCAAGCAATTTTATCGACAAAGTACTCGATAAACCGGTCACAGCAGTCACTGGATTGCTCCAGGTCCAGGTGGAGGCAGGCAGGACTGACCAAGCCTTTCACCACCCGGAAAAGCTTCGCTGGACGTGACTTTGCAGATGCAATAAGGGCAGCAAAAAACTGCTTTTTTGCTGCCTGCACCACCACAGCATAGGCCTTTAAACTGCTCTTATGCTGCGATCGATCATACTCGTCGCGAGTCCGGCGCCACCGGTGCTCTAACCACCTGCTCTCCCGCTTCAAACATATAAGTCAATTCTCTTTATTAAAACTATTTCTTTCTTTAAATCAATAATTCTAAATATATGCAATTAAGAAAATCTGTTCAAAGTATATTAAATAAAAGTAAATAGTAGGGATGGGAATATCGGATTCAAAATGGCGGATTCGATTCTATCTGAAAATTTGGATCTTTTTCAGTTTCAGGAGATACGGATCCTTTACATTGATTTTTTATTCGATCTTTAACATTGGTTTGTTCCCACGGTCTTCAATGGGGGGAAAATGCATGCAAAAAATCCTAATCCGCATTGAGATCTGAAATTCCTAAAAAACAGAATCCAAAAAATCCAATTCCAAAATCCCCCCTAGAGTCCCACCTCTAGTAAATAGGAATGCATCCTATTTTAGTTTAAACAATTGTTGCCTCTCGCCTTCTTAGAGAGAGTCAGTCCAGCTCCCTTGGTCCAGATGATGCAAGGTCAGGAAGGATGGTATGTAAACTCATTGGAATAGAGTTTACAACAAGAGATTCAAAGTAACAGACAGAACGAAAGATTGCAAGCTAACCAAATAAACTTCTATACAACTAGTTTTTAGTCTGTATGGCTCCTCCCCAAGGTATCATCAATAATTACGTTTCCCAGTGTAAATCAAATAAATGGATCTCATTCCTAATTTATACTAACCAATCTCAACTCTCTCCATTTGATTTATGTCATGCCTAAAGAGATGGTCTGATTACCCAAGCTTGCAGTCCAGACTAACATTCCGAAAAAGGCATTTTTGCAGTTCTTCAGTTTTGTTTTCTGTTTTACCACAATTCCTATCTATATGACTTAATTTTTCCTTATTGTATTACTACACAACAAAACTAAATTTTGTTACTTCCTTAAATTGAATGTTTTCTCATGTAAATATTAAATGTTTGTCTGTTAACACTGGGGATGAAGCAAGCAGGGCAGTAAATATTCACAAGTATATCTGAGGATTCAAGGATTGAGCCAAAGTTTCCAGGAGCTACTCAGTAATATCAACAAATACTTGGTAATACTCAGTAAAATACTCTGTATTCTGCCAAGTATTTTACTGAATCCCTTTATGTGTCTTTCTGTCCTTATGTGACCAAACAAGGGTGTGTGTGGCAGGCAGGAAGGGGGGCAGCATGAAACGTTCGGGGGGGAGCTGCAGCAGGCATGAAACTCACCATGAGGAGGCCCATTGAGTCAAAGTAGAGAAAGCCGGTGTGCTGCTGTGAAGTGAAGTGAAATGAAGCCTCTGCCACCGCCGCCGCCACCACTGACTTTCTGGAAGCATGCTCCCAGACAGCATTAGAACAGTGGCTGCCGCTGGCTCTCTATATTTCCCAGCATGCTCCCAAAACAAGAAATGACGGTCCAATCTCCCAGCATTAGAATAGTTGCAGCTCTTGTGAACCGTGAGCTGCCACTTGCTGGGGTGACCTGCAGTGCTGGGGGGAACTTCAAAAGGACCTCATAGGGAGGTGACTCTACAGTGCACGATCAGGTAAGCAATGCATTGTTCAGTTGAGGAGTTACCGAACACCGAGACCATTACTCGATTTCTCGGTAAAACCGAGTCGAATACTGTGCTCTTTGGTAAATACTGAGTAAAACAGACAACTGAATTTCAGGTCTAGTTAAAATGCTGTGTCAGCAGGTTGACAGATGCCTTGAACCAAGCGTTGACCTTTAGCCTAGTAAAACTAACACTACCCATAGATGCTATCTATTCTCTCCATGTAAGCAGCTATATACCTGTAAGTGTGTATAAGTAGTACCTAAGTACAAGTATATGTAGTACCTAGGTACAGGTAAACCTGCCTCATGGGCAGGGCCCCGAGGGAAACGCGGGTCTGCGATTTGCAGATTTCCCACAGAATTCCCCTCCCACCGCGGAATCTCCTGCCCTGCTTACCCCAGCGCAGAATTTGTAGCCTGCGCTGGGGAGACGCAGGGCAGGAGATTCCACAGGTGGAGAGGAACAAACACACACTCGGGGCTTCCCTTCCCCAGCCTCCAGGGCTTGCCTCCCCACCTCCCCCGTTTAGAAAATGAATTAACTTAGCAGCCGGCAGCAGCTGCTTCAGTGTGCTCATCCCCAGCTCGTCCCCATCCGGCTCCTGGCCTCTTCCTGGCCCCTCCCCTCCAAGAGCAGCACAGCCAGATGACATCATCTAGCTGCGTCGCCCTGAGAGGCCCCGTTGGGAGGGATCAGGAAGTGGCCAGGAGCTGAATGGGGACGAGCGCACTTGGAGCAGCTGCTGCCACCGCCGCTCCTAAGTCACTGCCGCCTCCTCCAGCCATAAGGTAAGTGGGGGGTTTTTTGCTGTGCTCTCTGCATTGTCATGTGGTGTGTGTGGGAGGAGGGGTTACCTGCTGTGCCCTCTGCATTGCCATGTGGTGTGTTGGGGGGGTTACCTGCTGTGCCCTCTGCATTGCCATGTGGCGTGTTGGGGGGGTTACCTGCTGTGCCCTCTGCATTGCCATGTGGCGTGTTGGGGGAGGGGTTTACCTGCTGTGCCCTCTGCATTGCCATGTGGTGTGTTGGGGGAGGGGGGTTACCTGCTGTGCCCTCTGCATTACCATGTGGTGTGGGGGGGGGGTTACCTGCTGTGCCCTCTGCATTGCCATGTGTTTTAGGGGGGCACAGCATAAAGATGTCAGTACTGCAATTAAATAAAGAACTCATTTTTTAATTTTAGTAGACTTATTTTGTAACTTTATAGGGTCGCAGAATTTCCAATTTTGGGTTGCAGAATTTCCAATTTTGGGTTGCAGAATTTTGGAAAAAAATTTGCAGAAGAATCGGGGTCCTGCTCATGGGCAACAAGATCATAGATGTGTCCCCTATACTTGCGTGCATGCCTTCATCCCCGAACTCAGGCCCAGAGGCCAGATGCAGGAACTTTAAAGGGGCCACAGAAAAACTAACTGTGGGTCACATTTGGCTCCTGGGCCTGAGGTTTCCCATTCCCAATTTAAATAAATAATTGGAGACTATTGTAATGTACCTATTCTCTTGGACTGCAAAAAGACAGTATTTAGTTGTAATAAACAAACATATTTCAATGGTTATACCAAGCAAAGACACTGATCCTTGGCAGGGGGTGGGGGGCAGAGTGGAGGGGATAACAACTAAAAAATACAAGGAGAAAACCACCGATCTAAAATCGAGAGTTTCTGCTTGCCAATTAAAACAAACTCACCGCTTACACCAGGAATCCTTTAAGAGATTTTCAGTCACGACAAAGATAATCTTCCTACTCCTCCTTATACTATCAACAGTGGCTTCAAATTCAGATATTCCAGCTTCAAAATCTCGTTCCTCCAAACAAAACGTAAAGGCAGCCTGATCATCCCCTTCCAGAGAAATGAAATTTTTGGACACCCAATTCTTGTCCTTTCTTGCATGAATAACGTAGGCATCATAGTCAAATTGTTCACGTTGTCTGTCTATTTCTCTATACCCAAGGACTCGATTGACAGAAACATTCCAGTAAAATTTTATTCTCCACCCTTCCAGGTGGATGAGAATGACTACAAAGATGAAAAATGATATCACTGTGGCACTTATTATGTACAGTAATTGAAAAGGGGCACTGTCTTTGCAAGGCGAGATATCAAAATCCATCACAAGACTACTATGATATTTAGATGGGGTGTTGCACAGGTAATGAGACTCTAATCCTGGGATGTCGGCTTGGGTCACATTAAGCCAACTAACAAACCAAGAGATACTTTCACAGGTGCAGTCAAATGGATTTAAAGCCATATCTAGTTCTTTCAGGTTCTTGAAAACTGCACCAAACACTACTTCTTCAACAGATGTTATAAGATTTTTCTGGAGGACTAATGATTTTAGAGATACCAAGTCATGAAACAAAGATGCTGGAAGCAAATCAAAATTATTTATTCCTAAATTCAAGTTGGTTAATTGATGTAAGCCATTGAAAGCTTGCTTTGGAATCTCATCAAAGCCATTAGACTCTAAATTAAGTGCATACAGGTTGATGAGGCCTTTCAAAAAGAGGACAGGGCCACCTGGATTGCCATGTTTCCAGAGTCGAGCCAGATTATTATGCTCCAAATCCAGAATTTCAAGTTTGTGGAGTCCAGCAAACAAATCCTCTCTTATGTTAGCTATGTTATTGTTGCTGATATCTAGGATGGTCAGATTTAATAGTGCATGGAAGGGTGAAGGAGAGAGGTCCAGACTGCTGCAACCTACCCTCCGTAGCATCAGTTTTCTAAGGTTTGGAATGGAAGCAAATGAATCACTTGTTAAATTCAACCGCTTGTTGTAGGAAAGGTAGATCATTTCAATGCTATTAAGCCCTTGAAACTCATCACCTTTGAGCATCTGACTAATTTCATTGATGCCCAAATCAAGAATTTTCAGGTGTTGAAACCAAGAAAATGCTCCAGTCTCCAGGTTGCCAATTTTATTTTTTGTAAGATTGAGAAACTGCAAAGTAGAATTAGCAAGTGATGAAAACGTTGTATTCCTTACTGTTTTCAAGTTTGTGGTGCAGCTGCATAGGCTCAAATACCTCAGATTGTCCAAGCCTGTAAACATATTAGCAGTAATCTCTGGAAAACTATTGTCATCCATAATAAGATACTTCAAATTTTTTAGCCAGTGGAAGGAGAAATCATCAATTTTTCTGGTTAGTGCTCTTCTTAAATTCAAGTATTTCAGAACAGATAATCCATGGAGTGAGTTGGAAAATAAGTGAGAAATCTTATTATTCTCCAGGTTTAATTCTTCTAAATGTGTAAGCCATATAAAAGAGTCATCATCTATTACAGACAAGTCATTTTTTGAAAGATTCAAGACAGTGATGTTAGTAGTTCGCAAACCTCTGAAGGTTGACTTGAAAATATGTGAAAGCTGGACGTGGCTCAGTGACAGATTCCAAATTGTAGTGCCTGCTAATTCTGAACAAAGTTTCTCAGTGTGGTTGTGACCAAGTTGAACTCTGTCCAAAATAAGGCCATACAGATTTCCAATAGCATGAAAACAGCCTGCATGAAACTAGATGGGGGAAAAACATGTTAATTCAGAAAGCAAAAGAATCACGTAAGTAAACCCTGGGAAGAACTTTAAGTGGTACCACATACCAACACTACTTAAATTAGCCCCCCCCCCTTTTTTTTTCCGTTTCTTTTTTTTAAGAGGTAACGTTACCAACTTTTACAATTTTATCACAAGTCTCAGGATATTTCAGTTTTTCTTCTTAATTCCACAACTTCTAATACGCCAAGAATCTCAGCTTCTCTTGGTAAATCATGTAAGAATAAAGTTCTGATTCCAATGACATCAATACTGACTTCAGTAATGTCAGAACTTCATTCTGATGCTGCAGTCCTGAAACCACTTATGAGCTCATAAGTTCCACTGACTTCCCATTGATCATGTAAGTAGTTTCAGGATATAGCCCAAGTTTCTAGTCCTCATGTTTGTGGAGAAAAAAATTTAAAATATGACTGCAGAATGCCTAAAAAGTCACAGGTGCCAATGGCCAAAGAAATTGCTTTTATACCAATTTCATGATGGGAGAATAATTCTTCGAACAATTCGTGTTGGAAGTTCTAGAGAGAAAAGTCTATGGTTGGAAAGAAGACAACAGAAAGTGACAAACAGCTTATTTAGAAACAAGTGAAAAGTAGTACTATTTCACATAATTTCCCTGTATAACTCATTGCCAAGGACAAAGACTGATTTAGGCATTAGTGGCTGCCTTAAATAAATAAATAAAATAAAATAAAATAAAAAAACATGCACACAAAGTTATCAGTATTATGCTATGATGACATCTCCTCTCTTACACACCTGCACATGCAGATATGCCATGACCCACCACCCCCCTCTCTCTCTCTCACACATACACACACATATTACTGTGCCATGCCTCCCTCCTCTTGGGAGAGGACACAGGCTCATTCTCCAATTCCCCCTCCTGACCACAGGGAACTAAGATAGGAACAACTCTCTAATTTCTAGGGCCCTTCACTGAGCCTTCGTCACTGCCATTGTGGCTCAGCTCTGGAGAAGGAAAAGGCTTACCACATGACCAACCAGAAGTGAGTTTACCCTCTGCTCAATCTCTTCTCCAATTTAGAAGGGAGGCAGGCATGGGCAGAGCTCAACTCAAATTTCCACTCCAGCAGCTCAGGCGGAGAAGGTTAGCAGAAAGGCAAGGTTGACAGAACTGGGCTCTGTGGGCCAGATTTGTACCAGGGGCCACCAACTGAGATTCACTGTCACTCAGATTGGTGACTCAAATGTCAAGGTACTCAGATCTAAGCCGCTAGTGTATCCACTGATAAAATGTAAGGAACCATTTGAAATGTTTCCCTAGGGCCCATAATACCTTGAGCCGGCACTGGCCTTGAGAAGCTTCCATAAAGACCTGCTTTAGTGGCAAAGGAGGACCTGCAGGGACTGGGTCATTTTTCCATCTGGAACTCCCCCCGCACTCCCTCTCCCCGCAGTCTCCTGGCTTCTTTAAAGGCCTCTTTCCATGGAAGATGGTTGTAAGGGTTGCCATCTCTCACTGTTTTCACCATGACACTCCCATTTTGGCCTATGGAAGGTCAGCATCAAAGGTCTCTGGCTGTTTGGTGGCTTTTTATCGCTGGAGGGCAAAGTTAGATATTAGATGGGTTACTTTGTATATGTAATGTTTTTTGAGAGAGAGATGTGATGGGTGTGTGAGGGGTGGAAGGAAGTGTGGGCATGTCAGATATTGCTTGGGGAGATTTGGGTTTTAATTGGGTTTTTGTGGGGACTGGATTGTGTGTGCGCGGGGGAGGGGAGAGGGTTCTCTTATAAGCCACCTTGAGCACCAAGGGGATAAATAAGCAGGGTATAAATAAAAATAAAATTAAGTTGGGGGGGGTGGGGGAGATCAAGGTCATTAGTATAACTTGGTTAAAAAAGGGATGGATAAGTTCGAGAATAGGCCCAACAGAGGCTTTTAGCCAAGTTGGTCCAAAAATGAAACCTCTGACTGCAATGAGCTGGGAATGAGTGACAGGGAATGGGTTTTTTCATATATTTTCTTCTTTTGCACACTTCATTGGGCTCATCCAGTGGTGGCCACCATGAGGGAACCACCTTTACTCTGTTCTTGTCCTTGATCTCTCTGCTGCCTTCGACACGGTTGACCATTCCCTCCTGCTTGATTCGCTCCACTCCCTGGGACTCCGGGACTCTGTCCTTGACTGGTTCTCCTTCTACCTCTCTAACCGCTCCTTCAATGTATCTCTTCCTAACTCCTCCCCCTCCTCCTCCCTACCCCTCTCGGTCGGGGTTCCCCAAGGCTCTGTTCTTGGCCCTCTCCTCTTCTCTATCTACACCCAGTCCCTAGGCAAACTCATTGCCTCCCACAGCTTCCAATACCACCTATACGCTGACGACACTCAACTCTATCTTTCCACTCCTTCCCTCTCCCTCTCGTCTCACCAATTGTCTCTCTGATATCTCTGCCTGGATGTCTCAACGCCAACTCAAACTGAACATGGTGAAAACTGAACTCCTGATCTTTTATTTATTTATTTTTATTTATTTATTTATTCAATTTGTATCCCACCCCTCCTGCGAACAGCTCGGGGCGGCTAACAAGTTCATAATAAAAACAATTTATATTTAAAAAATATTAGACAATCCATAAAGACATTACAGTACAACAGGCTGGGATACTTATAATAAATAAATAAGGGTGGGGGAAGATAAAAACACCCCCTAACCCACCCACCCACCCCCAAAGGCCTGGGCGAACAGCCAGATCTTACAAATTCACCGAAATGTCAAAAGGCTTGGGCCCAGGCGAGCTTCCTCCGGGAGGGAGTTCCAAAGGCACAGCATGGCCACCAAGAATGCCCTCTCCTTAACACGAGGGACCTCCAAGAAGGCACCCCCGGCGGACTGAAGGAGCCACTCTGGGGTGCGGAGGGCGAGGCGGTCCCTGAGGTATGAGGGGCCCAGACCGTGAAGGGCCTTGTATATTAACACCAACACCTTGAACCTGGCTCGGCACGCTATCGGCAGCCAGTACAGAGTCCGGAGCACAGGTGTTATATGCTCCCGATGGCCCATCCCCGACAGTAAGCGGGCCGCCACATTCTGCACTAGCTGCAGCCTCTGAACCAGGAACAAGGGCAGTCCCACGTAGAGCGCATTGCAGTAGTCCAGCCTCGAGGTGACGAACGAATGGATGAGGGAGGCCAGGTCCGGGCCAGAGACGAATGGACACAGCCTCCGCACCAGATACAACTGGCAGAAGGCGGCCTTCGCCACCGCCTCCACCTGCTGCTCCAGG
>QEPC01001717.1:3249328-3270946 GCA_003113815.1 Sphenodon punctatus | reverse complement strand
ACCACCCGAAACAGCTCCGCCGGGCGTGACTTCGCAGACACTATGAGGACAGCAAGGAACTCCCTCCTTGCTGTCCGCACAGCCTCAACATAGGACCGCAAATGGGCCCTATGGAGAAGTCGGTCGGAGTCAGATCAAGTCCGACACCAGCATCGCTCCAGCCTCCTCGCTTCATACACCACAGCCCCTCAGTAAACCAAGGTGCCCTGCGGTGACGAGACAGAGGCAGAGGGCATCTTGGAGCCACCCTGTCAATGGCCTTCCCTCCCAATCCTTCCTCTCCCTCTTCCCTGTCAATTACCATTGACGGGGTCTCCAGTCTCCCTGTCCCCCAAGCCCGCAGCTTGGGCTTCATCTTTGACTCGCACCTCTCCTTCAAACCCTATATTGACTCTGTGGCCAAATCCTGCCGCTTCTCTCTCCACAACACTGCCAAGATCCGCCCTTTTCGGTCTGTCTCCTCTGCCAAAACTCTCATCCACACCCTAGTCATGTCACGCCTCGACTATTGTAACTTCGTCCTCGCTGACCTTCCCTGCTTTCACCTTTCTTCCCTTACCTCTGTTCAAAACTCTGCTGCCAGGATCATCCACCTAACCCGTCGCTTTGACCACGTGCAGCCTCTCCTCTCTCCACTGGCTCCCTCTTCCTGCATTCTGCACAAGCTCCTTGTATTCACCTACAAATCCCTTCACAACCTCACTCCCTCCTACCTCTGTCTTGATCTCTCTCCGAAGCCCTGCTCGAGCCCTTCGCTCCTCCTCCATCTCCTCCCTCACCCTCCCACGCCTCCCCTGCTCCCACAACCGCCTTCGTCCCTTCTCCCTTGCTGTCCCGCATGCTTGGAACTCCCTCCCTGCTCTCGTCCGCCTGGCTCCCACACTCCACACCTTCAGGTCCCTCCTCAAAACCCACCTCTTCCGCTCCACCCTTCCTAACTCCTGCTAACCGTTCCCACCCAGGATTATCCCCCACCTGCTATCTGTAAACTCCCAATTTACTGCAACCAAGCCAAGAATGTGTACCTGAGCTTTTGCATCCTCATGAATGTCGCAACCCTTGTCTCTCCCTCTATTCCCCCTTCCCTGTCTCCCCTCCCCCTGTCTTTAGACTGTAGGCCCCTGGGCAGGGACCATGTCTATCTTATTCTTTGTAAAGCGCCAGGTACATTGCTGGTGCTATATAAATGCTAATGCTAATAATAATAATAATAATAATAATAATAATTAATGGGTTACTGACTCACATGGAGGAAAACATGAGAAAGAGCAAAGATTTTAGACAGAGACCAAAAATAATAGAGGAGGGAAAAAGATACTCTTTTTCAAAGGAAAAATAAAGCTTGCAGAAAACATGGAAATACAAATCAGACTGGAAGAGAAACTGCAAGAATGGAGACAAAAACTAGGAGAGGAGGAAATCAGGTATGTCAATTTAGGCTTTTTTAAGTTTTTTGTTGCATTTCCCTCCAACATATCTCAAGGTGGGGAAATGGAGACTTATGAGCATTTGTGTTATATTAGCATTTCTGCTGGAGTACTTTGACCACTATAATTAAGTCTGTTTTGCTTGTAGGTTGTTACCCACTAAATGCTCCCATTAGTTTCAAATAGAAGAATTTGAAGATGCTTCAAGAGTGATCACAATCCTGACACCATTTACATGCAGTCCTCTACCGAAGTCAGTAGGATTTCTTGCAAGTAAGTGGGTTTCTGCATTGGTTGTTTTTAGACAGACAGCTGCCCCACCACACCCCCAAGCAGGCCATCTGTTTAAAGGTGGCCCATCTGGGGGTGAAGTGGAGCCAAATCAGGGCAGGTTTTTCATGTTCCAGAGCAGCTCCACTGACTGACAGTGCTCTGGAACTTCCCAGAACACCAGCCGCAGAGCGGCCCACCCAAAAACCTGGGGCACTGGCCGGAAGCAGGGCTGCTGTCCGTCTACTACGAGGACAGCCACTGCAGCTCCACTCCTAACCAAGGGATGGCCAGGCAACACCATAGTACTGCGGACCATCTAGTCCGCAACTCTATAACGGACAGACCATGGGCCGCAGCAGCGTCGAGTCCATCTAAAATGGACCCAGGCGAGGCAGACGTGACGGTGCACTCCCGGACCTGATCCGGGGGTGAGCACCATCCGCGTCCATCTAAAAACACCCGTTGTAGCTACTGTTCATAACGCATCACATAATTTACAAACCCAGCCACTTAAACAAAAGAAAATAGCTGAGTGCCTCCTAACTGTTATTGTTCCTACATAACAAACAGGTATTCTTATAAGGTATTCTTATAAGGACACAGTGATGTATATTTTGACTATTATACTAAAATCTTAGACTAATACTAATAATACTAATTTTAGTTAAAGCTATCACCAGCGATTTCTCGTGTTATGTTTTTACCTCTTCAAGTGGGTTTGAGGATAAGTCAAACGTTTTTAGGGATGTGTTGCTAAGAAACTCCAGGTCTTCCTTTTTTAACACAGAGATTTTATTCTCAGACATTACAAGCTCCTGAAGATTCTCTAACTGTTGCTGGGATCCTAATTTTGTAGATGATAAACGATTATGAGATACATCCAATATATTCAAAGTCTGAGGGACAAAAAGAATAGGCAGGTTAATATCTGCTAACAAGTCACTTAACTTTTTAATCATTTTAGACTAATGATTTTAGTCAGAGTTTAAAAACTGGCTCCCAGTCCCTTAGGGAAGGATGATAGGGGGTGTCTTTAGGCACAATGGCGATCGGGTGCTTAAGATGTTTGCCACGTGGCTGTGTGCTTTGTCTAAGCACCATCAGTAGTTTTGCCCACTGGTTCCCCCACCCCTGTTAACCTCCCAATAACTGCTCATTGGTTGCACGAATATATCGGGTGCAGGAGTGGAGTGTTTCCCCTGTCCCCGTGGCTAAAGTTGTATCTAAAGAAACAAGGTGGTATGCTCACAGCCATTTCCGGTCTGTCTGCCCCAGATCCTCCACTCTACGCCCGCACAAAATAGCTTATTTCTTGCTGCACACCGTCCATGTACTCTCCCAGAGCACCCACAGGGGTGAGCAGTGAAGAATCAGCTTTTTATCTGCAGTGCAGAGTATCAGGTAGATCCAACCACTCTCCTGCATGGATGACAACTCCCATAATTCCGGTGGAGTGCTTCTACCAGAAGAGCTTCTGGAATAAGTGGCAGGCAGGACCCCGATTAGCCCCAGGATGTGGAAAACAGTAGCGGGGATTAATTGGGGGCAAATGTGGGTCACTGTCAACACACATTCCACCACTCCTTGCCATTGTGTCTAAAGGCACGCAATCAGGGCCAGCCACAGGGTTTGTGAGACCATGAGAGAAGTCTTGGTGCGGGGCCTAATTTGTATAATTAGGCCCCACCTAATTATGCAAATGTGTACATTTACATAAAATTTACTCCCTCTGGACAGGAAGGATTCCCATTCTCCACCCCTCCGAGCGGCCATAGACAAGCACGGCCTCCGAATGCTTTCCCTCCCCACCTCTCCAATCAAGCGTCTACCACCACTCCAGGAGTGGTTCCACTGCAGGGGCAGCTGGGTGGGCAGTGAGGCAGGCACAGGGAGACTGACTGCGTCCACTGTCTTACTGGGGGGGAGCTTAGCCAGTCTGGCCTCCAGGGCCTGTTGCTTCTTGCTGCCGGTGCTGCCGGTGCCGCCGGTGCCTTGTGTGCACACATGATGTGGACCAGAGGTGCTGCTATCAAACACACAGGCCACCCAAAATGCAGCTAGCCTATTAAGCACATTATGCCATGAAAAAAGACATTTTATATAACAGTTCACTTGTGTCCCCATAATCAATTCACACTGCCCCGCCCCTATATAATCAATTCATGCTGCCCCCCACCCATAACCATTTATTTTGTGCCCTCGGGGCAGCATGAATTGATTATATGGGGGCAGGGACGTAAATGAAATGGTTATGGGGTGCGGGTTTAAAGACAGTATTCCTGTTAGTAATAACTTCATTAAGAAGAACTAGTGAAATAGCAGCCATAATAATCTCAGAACCATATTTGCAGATTTTCCAAGATAGAATAAATATTGTTTTACATCCTAAATTCCTATCTAAGGTAATATAAGTAAGACAGTTGTGAGAATGTGGCCCTTTTTACATGGGCCTCTCCCACCCATGAGCACGCAGATTTCTGCGTCTTCATGGGTGGGGGAGCCCAGCGTGAACGATACAGTGCACACGTCCATGATGAGTGGGAGTGCGTGCGCACATGCCTAACACGCATCCCCACTCACCCCCACTTGTCCCCACACACAGAGCAACCGGGGGAAACGGCGGTTACTCCGTGGGTGTCAATGAGTGGGAGGTGAATGGGGATGCGAGTGTGGCCATGTGCACGCCCCGCCCACGCACCGGCATGCCCACGGACCCCCACCCAGCGGAGCCATGTAAAAATGGTCTGTGAGGAGCGACTCAAAGAACAGAAGGTTGCTACCTTGTAAAGAAGGTTCTTTGAGATGGCTCAAAACATTCTCACAACACCCACCCTTCCAGTCTCGCATGGAATTTTAAAATTATATTTCTAGAAAGGGTTGGAAGGAACTGTCATTCTGAAGGGGAGAGTGCTTTTTATACTAGAGGAGCTCAAGACCATCATGTAGTATATTATGTGAATAGGGTGAGCATGCAGAACTCAGTTGTGAGAATGTTGGGAGCTATCTCGAAGAACCTTCTTTACAAGGTAACAACCTTCTGATCACTCACATGGGGAGGAGTTGTTTGTAAACAAACAGATTTATCTCCCAGTCTGATTGGTGTCCCGGTGCTGCTGGTGCTGCTGGAGTACTACTAGGAGACAGAGGGAGGTGAGCGATGGGGACCGGAGCCATGGAGGGGAGGCAAAAGAACTTATTGTGGGAGAAGCTGGCTGCAGCCTGCCGCCCAGCCAGGCAAGCGCGGGGCCCCAGCTGACTGAGGGGTCATGTGCAGATGCACATGTGGCACATCCTTGGGGCCGGCCCTGCACCCAATGAAAGGAGATGTATGGCTGTGGAGGTGAAATTTGCTGTGGATGTGGGAGGGAACTCCTGGGGGAAAGACATGGGAATGGATGGGATGTGGATGATTGTGGGGTTTGAAGGAGGAATTATATATGCAATTTATTTTTATTTTTCATTTCTTTTAATATGTTTTTATTTGCTTTGAGCCATCCTGAGCCTTTGGGATAGAGTAGGATAGAAAACTAAACTAAAAAACAATATTTTCAAAGATGTCAATTTTGCAGAGGCAGGAGCTGAAGCACAGATTTGTCCAGCAGTGCAAATCAATACAGAATCATCAAAACCTCATAAAGAAGTGTCTGTGCTGAGGCTAGAGCCAAGAGCCCAAGACCCAGAATACGAGATGTTAATGTTTTCCCACTTTATGCCTTTTCAGCATTTCTCCACTGAGTAAACCAAATATGGAATTAAAAATCAGGTTTTATGTTTTCTGCACAATAGATCTTTCCTTTATCCAGTGTTTCCCAGGGAATCACTTAACATGTTTCCGTGTGTTATTTAAACTGTATGTATGGGTATTTTTCAGACGTTACGAGATCACGGTGAACCACGGTGAATACCCACATGGTGATCATGGTCCTGTAACATCTGTTGGGGGTAACGGAAGTCCCCCCCCCCAGATGTTCACCCCCGTGAATCACGGGGGGGAATCACATTCAACACGCAAACGGAGGTCCTGGCCGGACCATCTCCATTTGCATGCTGAATGTGATTTCCCCCCCGTGATCAAGGGGACCATCTCCTCTGTCCCAACCACGGCCCAGAATCAGCGGCGAGATTCCGAGTCGTGGTCAATGCGGGCGGGCCGCATTGGCCGCGGCGCCCGCCTGTCTCCCGGAGGGCGGCCAGCCAGGGGAGCGTGGGGGGGCGGGGTTATGCGGCCACACGTTGCACTGTGTGGGCCTGCCCCCTCCCCCGATTCCCCGCCAGGATCAGCCGGCGCGTCTGTTTGATGGCCGTTTTGATCCCGACGGGGGATCAATGGGTGATTCCGTGACGGGGCCAATACCGGCCCCGTCACGTCTGAAAATACCCTATGATGTGGCTGATGATTCTTACCCATTTGTAAGTCCTTTGAGACCTATGAAAGCAATAGTATAGTTCTCGCTGTACACACATGCAAACAGAAGCTAGTCGATTTACATCTGAGGCAATGTGTTCTAATGGATTAAAATACAACCTTCACAGTTAAACCTGGGCTGTATCAACTTGCAATGACCTTGGGCAAGTCATTTGATTTCTGTGGGGCCCTGCCCATCCAAATATGAAATGAAGATTGTGATACAGCTGGAAGACAGCTTTGGAAATGGCTACTCAGAGGCTTGGGGAAGCTGGGGGGCTCCTTGGAGCCTGGATCCATTCCTGGCTATATCTGCCCCCCACGCAGGGTTTGGGAGGGGGCTTTTCCCAAGGGGCTGTACTGGCAGCAGGGGTCCCCCAGTCCCACTGCCAGTGCAGTCTCTTCGCCAAAGACACCCCACACACACAAGCTTCTCTGGGTAGCTTGCAATTTAAAGCTCTGTGCAAGGGGAGGGTGGCAGAGAGAGCCGGGAATGGATCCAGGCTCTCTACCCCCCAAGCAGGTGGGTGTTTTTTTGGGGGGGGGGCTTTTCCCAAGGTAGCCCCACTCCACCTGGCCAGCCCCTCAGGAAAAGCTCTCCAAGCTCCTTTGCAAAGGGGAGGGATTCTCCTTCCCCTCCCTTTACCATTGTTTCAAAACACTGTATATACCGCCCTGCTTTGCTCAATCTCCAGTTCTAACTCCTAACTTGCCTGATGAAGTTTCCTGTGATGTCTGAAAGCTTGCATACCCACCAACTGTAGTTGGTCCAGTAAAAGATATCACTGTACTACTTATTCTCTGTTACCCATGTCTGGAACCAATATGGCAACCTTTCTCTAGCTTACCTTCAGATTTCTGAAAGGATCGTTTTTTATTTCTATTATGTTGCTCCCTAAATTAAGCTCAACCAGCTTAGTGCAGTAAGTAAAAATATTGTCGGGAAGTTGGTGCAACTGATTACGCTGAAGCTTCAAAACTTTTAACTGAGGCAGATTTTGGCACAGTTCTGGTTGCAGTTTTGAAATGCTGTTGAACCCCGCATCCAAGTATGTGAGCTGGCTGTATTTGGTAAGATTTGCAGGTGGTAGCTTTTTCAGCTGGTTATGCGAAATGTCCAAAGCTGTTATGTTGGCTGGGAGATCTGAAGGAATCTCGGTCAGCTTTAGATGACTACAATCGGCCACTTCATTTTTGATCTTACAGCCACTCTCAGCTAAGCCACAGAGAATACAGGTGGTCAAAAGGCTGACAGGAAAACACACCCAGTAGGCAACGGGATCTTTCATTATTCTCTGCAGAAAAAAATAAAAAACACAAAAACAGTATAACTTACATTGTGTTAAAAACTGGGAGAGCTGCTACTCTGTATAAGATCCTAATCTTGCAAGAATGTTCAAATATGCCTATTGATTTCAATGAGACTAAGCTTAAAATATGGAGTTTAGTCAGCAAAGTTTATAATCAAATACTGTCACCATTATAAAATACATTGCAGTCCACAATTTGGTCTTTTAGCTTCTGTAAAGCATCCAGTCCTCTCTTCCTACTAACAACATTCAGTCTTACTAGCCATACTCATCACAAAGCTTTTATTAATCTTGCTACTAGAAATGGGTTAAGCCTTTTTTAAAAAAATGTTAGTGAAATGAAATGTTCCCCCGACCCCCCCCCCCCAAAAAAAAGAACACAGCTGAGTACAGTTGGTCCAAAATTAAGATTTTGTAAAATCAAGTTTTTAATATTTTAGCATCAATAGACATGTTTCACCTTAAAATCCTCAAATAATCCCATATGGTATTCTAAACACTAAACTTTTCAACACAAAAAGCCAGGGAGCAAAATTAACTTTCTTTATTCAACTTGCCTAAACTGAAGGAAATGCACAAACCAAGGGAAAAGTGTAAGCCAGGAACAGGTGAATTCAATTTTAAACATTCTTTCACTTTTCATCATCTCAACAATATAACGCAGGGTTGGGGAACCTTTCCCCTCCCAGGGGCCACTTCGAAAATGGAGTACAAGCTCTGAGGGTTGTAAGGACATTGGGAGCAAGTATATTATTAGTATTATAAGCATTTATATAGCGCCAGCGATGTACCTGGCGCTTTACAGAGAACAAGATAGACACGGTCCCTGCCCGAGAGCTCACAATCTAAAGAAGACAGGGGGAGGGGAGACAAGGAAGGGGGAACAGAGGCAGAGACAAGGGATGCAACATTCATGAGGTTGGCTTGGTTACAGTACATTGTGTTCAGTGTGAGGGAAGGAACAGTCCAGATTATGGATCTCTGCCATGAATGCATCCCCTATCCTTGTGTGCATGCCTTCCTCTCTGCTCCCTTCCCACGAACTCAGTCTTTCAGTGCTTTGGTGTAGAAACTGGACCCAGGGTTCAGATCCAGGAACTTCAAAAGGACCAAATAAAAACAAGCCATTGGTTGCATTTGGCCCCCAGGCCTGAAGTTTCTCACACTTGATCTAATGCATTGCTAGGGAAAACAAAAAACATCCTTTTGCCACAGAGTTTGCATTCCGAACACTACAGTGTGCATGGGCAACCAGAAATGAAACTATGAGGAATAGGATGGGAAACGAAACCAACTAAACAGTCACTAGCCAAGTGGAGTGAAGTTCAAAGAAAATGTTTGTTTTTGACTATGAATAGTAAAGAAATTAACACCCAATGATTTCTTGCTCCTGGGTACCCGACAACACCCCCCAGACTAAGGAAAGTATAAACACATATGACTGTGCATGTGCTTAGTGTTAGCATGTGTTTAAGTGTTTTGTTGGACTTTTGTCAGTTTGTTCATTCTGTATGATGTTTTGAGATTAAAACTCCCAGGTTTAGTGTGTCCAACCTAATAAATGGTCAGTCCCTTGCGCATAACTCATGTGCTTGCGGCAGCCTCCACTCAGTGGTGCCAGCAAGAGCGGAGGGAGGGGGAAGGAGTGGTTGCTCGGTGAATGCCAAGAGCAGCTGGCGGGCAGGGGGAGAGGGGCAGCACCCCATTTCCTGCAGCACTCCATGCCTTGCTCTCCCCCAGCCCACCTGTCAGTTGGATGGGCATGCTGTGCACAACTCTACAGGGGCTGGTGGACCTGGATGAGGGCAAGGTTGCAGGCAAACCTAATTGATCAGATGCGGACATGTGGAAAGGTGCGCATTAGCCCGGATTTGCCCACACGGTAGGTCAGCAATCTCTTGGAAGATGCCGGAAGTGCTTGGTTGGTGTTGGCCATGTGACAGGTGCAGGCTAACATCTGGTGGCCCCTAATGAACAAGTGGGGGGTGGAGAAGCACCTGGTGTGGGTTAATGTGAGCTAATGTCTCAGTAGTTTTCACCCTAAGATGATGTTAGCTGCCCTGAGACTTCGAGGAAGGGCAGGATAAAAATCTAACTAAATAAATAAGGATTAGAATTCCGAGTCCACATTTCGAAACTGTCAGAGGTAAATGCTGAATTCCAGCTATAATGTCTGCTGTCAAAACACTGTCATAATAGGGTTTAAATAACTAAACCCTACGAGTCAGAGTAGATCTGTCTGCAAATATTTTGCCACCGAGGAAGGATTTCTCACATGAGTAAAAGTTACCAGAATCAGTTCCTCATCTTCCATATTTCCTTTTATAAACATCATACTCACTGTAGCACAAGCTAACCTCAACAAGATAATAGAAAATATTCACACATTTAGTAATTGCTCTCAATGCTGCTAAAAGTTGGACATCTTCAATGAGGTACTGAGTACACGCAGCTTCCAGTAACAGATGCCCTGGAATTTAACACACCCTTGAAACAAGCAAGATGAGATTGATTTATGGTTGTTGTTTATTCCAAAGCAAGAAGTATTATGATTTTTAAAATCCATTTAAGGTGCACTTGGTCCCCAAGCATGAGAGACAAGAAACAAAGCCATTAAGATGACACCCTTTATTACTGGGCCAATTTCTGTTAGCGGGTGCATGCCAGCTTTTGACCTACGTATAGTCCTTCAGGGAGATTTCTCAAATCTTTGAGTGGCTTCTTAATATGCCGACATTTACCCTAGCCATCTCACTTGCTGTGAAGAGATGTACAATAAAATCATTGCCTTTCAAAGAAATTCTGGACTCTACCTGTAACCATTAATTAAAATTATTAAATAACACCTAAATCTTTCCTAATCGATGCTGAGGACCAAGGTCATTTTCCACAAACCATTTATTCTGAAGTAGCCCTTCGAACCCCATATTACAGGTGGTTTGTGGCCCAGTTTACCAATGGGGGGGGGGGGGGGTGCTGAATCTAACAGCAGCCAGTCCTAACAATTCTTACACATATTACACATATAATCACATCTGGAACGACTGCACTTTGCAACAACATATTGACAACTTCTGTGTTTTGAGAAGCAGCTGGGCTCCCTTCTCCACAGTGCAAAGGTATTTTTTGAAAAGGCTGCTATAAATAGGATTCTTCTACTCACAAGGCTCCAGCAGACAATGGCTGCTTTCAGCAAAGAAAGTTCCTTCCCTTTACTTTCTTTGGTGCATTCACAGTTCTTTTCCTTTCTTTGTTCTGGCTGTGGGTGCCTTCACCAGAGAGGAGGACAGTTCCACAGGGATGCTTTCTGCAGCTTTGACCAGGCTGGAATTGGGAAGCGTAACTGTCTGCTATCCCTGCAACCACAGGCCGCTCACTACCCTCTCCTCGGTTGCTGTTCCTGTCTCTAGTTTGACACAGCTTCCAAAGCTCTTTTTGTTTAAAGAGACAGTAGCCATTTCCACAGCCTTGCTGTTATTATCCAGGATATACTTCCCATAATTATGTAAACTGAATGTTATTCCCTTTTAAAACCTGCTATGGTTTCTAATTGCTGTTATCTTTACCAAGCTCTACTCACTCCAAATCCTGCTTTATTTTAATATGTCTGCATTAAGATCACTGATAGGGGAAAAAATGAACGCGTGACAACAGGCAGCTGCACCAGTGCCAAGGGCTAGTGCAAACAGGTCTTAGATGTATTTATTTACCACCCTGCAAATGTTCATGGGAGGGTGATGAAAACACCAGAAGATAGGCACAACACTTCCACCATTGCTAGTTAAGAGCACTATCATTTTTAGCCTAGTTTCCTATAGAAAGACTTATGAGATTGTGTGTATATATGCCCCCCCTTCCCTCTCACCTTAATAACTTTTGATCTAACTGACCAGATTTTGTAGACCAAAGTTAGGTAGAAACACAACATTTTACAACAATGCGTGCACCAGGTTGGGAGATATTGATCCTTTTATAGCCAAAAAATCCCATTGACTTTATTTATTTATTTATTTATTTTATAGATTTGTATCCCGCCCCCTCCTGCAATGCAGCTCGGGGCGGCTAACAACACTAATAAAAACAGTTAAAATCAGTTAAAACATAAATATAAAATTCAACAATAAAACAGGGCTAAAAAACAATAGTAAATAAATAAATGGGTGGGGAATTAAAATCACCCCCCCCCTCCCTCCCTCCCGAAGGCCTGGGCAAACAGCCAGGTCTTACAGTTCCGCCGAAATGTCAAAAGGCTTGGGGCCAGGCGAGCTTCCTCCGGAAGGGAGTTCCACAGCCGCGGCCCTACCACCGAGAATGCTCGCTCCATCGTGGCCCCCCGCTTAACACGGGGGACCTCCAGGAGGGCACCCCCGGCAGACCGCAGGAGCCGTTCCGGGGCGCGAAGGGCGAGGCGGTCCCTAAGGTAAGAGGGGCCAAGGCCGTATAGGGCTTTATAGATCATCACTAGGACCTTGAACTTGGCCCGGCACACTATCGGCAGCCAGTGCAGAGCTCGGAGCACCGGTGTAATGTGCTCCCGGCGACCCATCCCCGTAAGAAGACGAGCCGCCGCATTCTGCACCAGCTGCAGCCTCCGGGCCAAGAACAAGGGAAGCCCCACGTAGAGCGCGTTGCAGTAGTCGAGCCGCGAGGTGACGAAGGCACTTACACTGAGCATTATCCTCTCTCCCAATCTTAGAAAGCCAGGCATCATTAGTTCTGGTACTCGCTGCACTACATAAAAATCCCATCAAAGAAACACACTAGAGTTCCAGTTTGCTTGCTTAGTTCAAGGAGCTACAGAAACAATACACTTTTTGAATCTTTCTTTCTTTGGCATTCCTTGCACCCTCAAGGCCCTAGTGTGACTCATCACCTGGAGCTCCACCTCACCTTGCAGCAGGCGTAGGAAGGAGAAAAATAGGCAGGGCATAGCCTGGGGAAAGGCTAAACAATGAAAGGTAAACAAAACAGTACACCTCCTTTTCTCTCCACTTATTGTGCTGATCATCTTATCGCCTAGACTGCCAGCTGACAAACTCTGACTCAAGAGTGGAGCAGCTGGCATTGCACACCCCTCTGCGCTTTGCTTTCTAGCATTACAATATAGGTAAACCAGTACTCCACAGGTCCATGGATATATCCAACTATAGCCTTTGTAGGTGTTTTCTACCTGGGGGGGGGGGGGAATCCGTTTTCCAGATCTACCATGCACAAGAAGGGAGACAATTCTCATTTACTGTCAGTTTTAAAGCAGCTCTGAAGTTTGCATTCCAGCTGTATACAGATAGTAAGACTGACTTGCTTGTACCTCTAGCAGCAGAAGCTGAAATGGTCGAGTTGTTCAACATACGTGTCAAGCATGTGTCAAGCCTGCGGGACAAAATGGGTCAAATTCATTGCCAGGGCCAGCACAAAATGTTTTGCCACCATTAGCCAAACACTAAAACCCCCAGCGCTGCCCATGGCATTGCAAGTCCCAATGGGGTTGCAGTGTGAGTGCTCTGGGCTCCAGTTCTTCACTGAACAGCTGCTTGGGAGGGAACAGGAGTTTTCACCCCACCACCACTCCCCACGGAGGCTCCACACATTACACTAGCCCTGGAGAAAAATCATACCCATGATACTTACTGCAACATTATTCCATGGTGCAACAGCCACACGAAACATTAGTCTTACCCCTCCCTGGACAAACAAGTCACAGGAGGCAGTGGCTCGTGTACCCAGGGCCCGCCAGATGTTCCCCCTGCCCCAAGGCAGGGCAAGCAGCTGGCTGCTCAGACATGTCCTCAGAAAAATCCCAAAGCCTCATTGCAGAGCAGTCTTACCCTAACTGGGGTAAGGCTGCCCAGGGTGGGGCAACCTGTGTGGCACTGGCCGGGCCCCTTCTGTCTACCACACAGCAAACTCTGCGCCGGGCTGGCACCCAGGCCTCTTCACACTGTCCCCCATCGCGCAGGGCCACGTCACAGCCAGAGACGGGCTTTAGGTCCAGGCGGGGCAGGGCTGGACGCGCGCTCATACAGCTGGTATTGCAGCCCTCCCTGGCCATGGTGGTGGCTCCAACAGGGACTTGCTGACCCAGCTTCCCCACAACCGTCTGGCCGGCTCCCCACGCTTGTTCCACTGTGTGGCAGCGGCAGCCGCACATGGATCTGGCCACCACTGCTCATATGGCTTCACCCATTCATCTGGTCTGTGTTTATGTTGCCACACTATGGACTCTGACCAACAGGGGGAGCCCATTGTGGGCAGCATAAGCAGGTGAAGGCCCAAAAGCTCCTCTGACAAAATGGTCAAGGCAAAGCTCTCAGGCAAAACTCCCCACTGATGAAACCAACAAGCCAAAGCCCCAGCTGTGATATTGACAAACACAAAGCCTTGTTGAATAGATGATGATTCTGTGGCATGTTTTTGGCTGCTCCATGAGTTCCCCAGATACATTCCAGGGAACAGATTTCCATAAACCCATGGGCTGCTCCCAGTTTGTGTAATCCAACACTTGTGGCAAGTGGTAACAACAGCATTATATCAGGTGGTGTGGTTCGTTCCAGCTCCATGGCTGCTGGAGGGGAGGCACTGGGAGCATGGAGCATTAGCAGTTTGATGGCCAATGACCCCGCTCTGGAAGGAAGACCATAGATTGTGCCTCTTTGGTAAAGGCCTGAGGCCCATGGATGGGTCTATCTGGAGAACTGAGCAATTCTCAACGCAACATCAGTGGAACAGAGAGAATTCCCCATAATACAAAAATAGACAGTAAAGCAGCCTTGGTGGTCATAGTAGGCAGCAGAGGCAGATTTATAATAGCAATTTCTTTTTTCAGTTTACTCAGCCAAAAGCCCAGTCACATCTCCGTGAAAGATCTGTTCCACAGCTGGGTCCCAAGTCCTCCTAAATCCCTGGAGACTTATGGATCCAATTGGTTTTCAGAACTCTCTGGGGAATATACCCACTGACCTTGACAGCTACTCTGTTGATGACCTGGTTATTTTATGGAATGACATCTTGACCAGGGCCATTGACACGGTTGCACCCAGACATCCACTCCCACCGCTGCAACAGCATAGGTCCCCATATACGGAGGACCTGAGGCCGTTGAAGCAGAAGGGTAGGAGGTTAGAGTGCAGGTGGCACTTGACTCATGCTGAAGCTGACCAATTGCAGCATAGATCATTTTTAAAGAACTATGCCATGGCTCTGATGGTGGTGAAGAAAGCTTTCTTTTCCACTATCGTAGCATCTGCAAAGTCTCATCCTGCAGTGCCTTTTGGGGTAATAAACAGACTGTTTAATCTGGTCTGTCTTTGCCATGACCCCGAGTCATCTACTGACCGTTGAAACACTTTATTAACTACTTTGAAGATAGAAATTGCTCATATTCACCACGACTTGGGTTCTGCAATTTTGACTGCAGAGTCAGAGTTTGAGGCCTTGGAAACTTAGCCTTGTCCCATTTGGTTGGATCAATTTCAATTAGTGTCACCCACTGATGCAGGGGATGTGCTTGTATAAGTGCGGGCAATCAAATGTGAATCAGATTCTTGCCTGTCCTGGCTGGTGAAAGTTAGCCGGGAGACCTTGGGGCCTTTGCTGGCTGGGGTTGTCAACGCCTCCCTTCGTTGGCCTTGGTGCGCTACTGGACCCTCTGCTGTGCTTGGTTTGTCAGGTTGCAGCGACGACCCAGGAGCACTTTTCATCAGCTTAATCTGGTGAGAAGGCTTTGAACTTTTCTTTCTGATTCAGATCTGGCCACCATCATCCATGATTTCATTACCTCAAGACTAGACTACTGCAATGCACTCTATGTGGAGCTGCTCTTGGTGACTGTTCGGAAGCTGCAGCTGCTACAGATTGCAGCAAGTGGCAACCTGGCTCCTTTCTGTTGTGGGTCTCCATGAGCACATTACACTGGCTTCCTTTCCAGGCACCATCCAAGGTGCTGGTTTTGAGCAAAGTGCTAAACAGCTTGGACCTCACATAACTGAGAGACCTCCTTTCCTTCCATGCTCCATTATGGCCCCAGCCGGGGCGCCCTCTTGCAGGTACCACCGGTCAGTTTTGTCTGCATGACAAGGGGCCCCAGAGGCATTCTCAGTTGCCGCCTCCTTCCCCGGAATTCCCCTGGAACTCCCTTCCCCCAGATATCTACCAGAGCTGGAGCATATTCGGAAGGTGGTGTAAAACCTTTTTTTTTGTTTGTTTGTTTGTTTGTTTGTTTGTTTGTTTGGCAAAGCTTTTAGCAGGCAGGATAGAGGCTGGGTGGATGGGGTTTTTTGGGGGGTGAGGGTAGGGATTTTATGGGAAGTTATTAAATTATATATTTTTACCATTTTGTGGTTTTGCTTTTGTAAACTGTCCTGAGCCTTTGGGGAAGGACACAATATAAATGTAAATAAATAAATCCAAGGTTGGCTCTGAATCAAAGACAGCTGAAAGAGAGCTCACTTAATACCACAGGAATAGATTTGCAGAGGCCCTAGCCTGTTAAAGGTAACTTCTGATCCATCTTCCTCTGCTTCTATTCCTGTGTAAATTTACCGAGGTGTAAGTCTAATAAAAAGATAGCATCCCAGTCACAAACTCTAATGGAAGAGCTAAGGCCCGCATTTGCTTGTGAAGGAGAATTAGATAAACCTTGCAAGAGACCTACAGCAACATTATCTTCTGTAGCTTCCATAAAGCATCAGCTCACATCTTATGTATATTGCTATTATGTAGGTGTCCATTTGTCTAGTCATGCTAGTGAACATGTTGCGGGGGAGAGGAATACAGCTGGGTTAAGAGACACTCCAGTGCTCCTTCAGAGGTTCAAACTGTAGGCTCTCATAAACCCTTCTCAGAACCACGTTTTTCCACATATGGGGAAAATACCGGTTTGTTCAGACACATGACAAGTTAGCAGTCTTTTTGTTCCTGTTTCCACAACAGACCAAACAGCAGAGCAAGGGTTAGCTGACAACATCAACATTTAGGATATCTGTCAAAATTCTGGATAAATCATGAACAATGATAGACCGGGACAAAGAAGGATGTGGGGAAAGAGCAGGGGTCTGGACAACAGCTGATGCTCAGGCCGGAGAGGTCTGGTGCATCGCTCAGCACATCAACTCCTCCCTCCCGGTAGAGGCCCGGTTGGCCCTGGATCTTCCCTCCTTTCAGAGAAGTTTTAAGAGCTGACTGTTCCACCGGGCGTTTGGCAGGGGAGATGGGTAATGGTGAGGGGGATTGGGCAGTGGTGGCCCTCGCCTGAGGGCACCTGGGGCAGTGCCCTGCCCCTGCTCTCCCCCGTCCCCTCCCCCCCCCCCCCCCCTCGTGCTGCACTGACAGAGCGCTCACTGACTGAGCACTCTGTCTCTGCCAGGCAGCTGAAACTGACATCGGAACGCCATGCTGCTCTGACTGCTGCAGTCAGAGCAGCGCAGCACGCCAATGTCAATTTCAGCCACCGGCAGAGACAGAGCGCTCAGTCAGTGAGCGCTAGCCTCTGTCTGGGCAGCCTCAGTCTGACTCACTCCCTTCTGGGACTCCAGAGTCTGGAGTCCGAGAAGGGACAAACTTGAACTGAACGCAAGCCAGGCGGCTCAGCGTTCAGTCCAAGTGCCGCTGCTGGGAAATCAAATTTCCCGCTCGCGGCAGGTTTGCATTAAGCCCTATGGGCCCAATGCAAAGCCTCACCTGGGCATTCAGTGGAGGTGCTCGGCGGTGAGATGGGCTGCAGCACGCATGCTTGAACTATTGAGCATGCGTGCCGCAGCCCATCTTGCCGCAGAGCGCTTCCACTGAACCCTGAAGCCTCACCTGCCTGCTTGGTGCCTGCCTGTCTCCAGTCCGACTCCTGAGTCCTGCAACGGTGAGTAAACGGGCCGGGGGGGGGAACTCAGGGAGCAGAGGCTGGTGGCCTGGGATGGAAGGGGGGTGGGTGTGCGAGACTGGGGAATGGGGAGGAGGGTGGGTGTGCACCCACCCTCCCCCCCATTCCCCAGTCTCGCACACCCTCCCCCCATTCCATCCCAGGCCCCCAGCCTGGGGAGATGAGACACTGGGGAAGGGGAAGTGAGCAAACGTGGGGGGGAAACTTATTTTAAGCTTGATGTGCATGTAGACTGTGTTTTCTTCCATCCGATGTTAACCCTGGGAACTCCTTGCTGCTGGGTTATGCCAGTCCCCCTGGCTCCACCCCTAGGCCCGCCGGCCCAGCCTTACTGCCCCAGTGCCCCTCCAACATCAAAACCCACCAGCCGCCCCTGGGATTGGGTATGGTGGGGTGGGATGGGTTATTTTTCCTCCTTTTATAGGTTGTTTTAATTCTTGAATTTTTAGAAACTGTAAGCCGCCCTGAGCTGCCTGTGGCAGGAGGGGTGGGGTAGCAATTTTTTAAAATAAAATAAAATAAATAAATAAATAAAAGGAGAAAGTGCATGCTGCCGCCGCTGCCGCCACCACCGCTGCTATTTCCTCCTCTATCAGCAAGGTTGGGCAGCAGTTCTGAACAGGAGCAAAAAAACTGCTGAGCACCAGGCCTACAACAGATGGAGTCAGACAGAGGTGGGCACACTGTCCAAATTCTCTGTCACTTTGGAAAAAAAAAATCAGGATGATTTGCTGCCCTGAAGGAGGAAGAACCACCTTCCAGACAACATAGGAAAATCAGGGACCATAAAAAACAAGGATGGTTTGGAAACTTGCCAAATGGACTCCTTTCACTTACACAAATACTTATTTTATTTATTTATTATTTATTTCTTTATATTTATTGGCCGTCCCCTCATGCCTACAGCATCCCGGGGTGGTTCACAACAAAGTAAAACAATTAAAACGTATAAAAACATCATCACAGTGAATAATTAAAACCCCACCCCATCCCAAAATTCCCCCCCTCCCTACCATCCCACCCCACCCTCCCCTCCAAAGGCCTGGGCAAACAGCTAGGTCTTAAAGGCTCGGCAAAAAGCCATCAGACCCGGGTCCAGGCAAGCTTCCTCCAGGAGGGAGTTCCAGAGTCGCGTTTAACATGGGGGACCTCCAGGAAGGTGCCCTCGGCAGACCGCAGGGATCGCTCTGAGGTGCGGAAGGCGAGGCGGTCCCCAAGGTATGAGGGGCCCAGACCGTATAGGGATTTATAGATCAACACCAACACTTTGAATCTGGCTCAGTATGCTATAGGCAGCCAGTGCAGAGTGTGGAGCACAGGTGTTATATGCTCCCATCACCTCGTCCCTGTAAGGAGACGGGCTGCCACCTTCTGCACCAGCTGCAGCTTCCGAGCCNCCAGGTCGGGCCTGGAAATGTATGGGCGCAGCCGCCATACCAGATACAGCTGGTGAAAGGCGGCTTTAGCCACCGCCTCCACCTGCCGATCCGGATGGAGGCCCAGATCCAAACCCACCCCCAGACTCTGAATCTGCTGGGCTATGGGAGGGCAGACCCCCCCCCACCAGAGGGGCCATCATCTCCCTCGCTCTACCCACTACCATCACCTCCGTCTTATCAGGATTGAGCTTCAGTCTGTTCTGCCGCACCCAATCCGCCACAGCCTCCAAACATTGGGAAAGCAACGAGACAGCAGAGCCTGGGTCAGTCGAAAACGAGAGGTACAGCGGAGTATCATCAGCATATTGGTGACATCGCACCCCAAACCCTCTCACGATCTCCCCCAGGGGCTGCATATACACATTAAACAGAAGCGGAGACAGGATCAGACCCTGCGGAACGCCACAGGTCAGAGCCTGGGGGCATGATGTTTCAGCTCCCAGCACCATCTACTGGCTTCTCCCTGAGAGGAATGAGCGGAACCACCCAAGGACAGTCTCGTCCAGACCCCCCAGGTCTCGCAGCCATCTCAGCAGCAACCCATGGTCCACGGTGTCAAAAGCAGCCGAGAGATCTAGCAAGATCAAGAATGTAAAACATCCTGCATCCATCTCCCGGTGGAGATCATCCACCAAAGCCACCATCTCTGTCTCACTGCCATAGCCGGGGTGGAACCCATATCGAAAAGGGTCAAGGAAACCAATACAGTCCAGTTGTGCCTGGAGCTGCCTGTTCAATAACCTTCCATAAAAAGGGAAGATTAGAGACAAGACGGTAACTGGTGAGTGCGTCCACATCCAGCGAAGGCTTTTTCAGCAGGGGGCACACCACAGCCTCCTTGAGACTGGGTGACAGCCTCCCCTGCTGAAGGGACACATTAACCACCCTTGTCAGAACTGCCCCCAATGTCTCCCTGGAAGCTTTTACCAACCAGGACAGGCACGGATCTAATTTGCAACTTGTGGCTTGAACAGACTCCAAGACATCCACCGCGTCAGCCGGTGTCACTTCCTGAAACTCCTCCCAGAAAGATCGACCAGACGGTGCCTCCATAATCTCATGCTCCTCATCTACTGCGTCCAACCTGATGTCGAAATTACTTTAAAGAAGGGAATACTCTCAAGCACGGCACTTATTTAATAATTTTTGTATTATTATTATTTGTAAAGCTTTTCCACAACCTGGATGCCTGCAGGGCTTAACCGCTCACATTCTAACAGAGATATTAACTGTGGGAAAAGACATAGGCCAAGGACTTTGCATATGATGGAGATAGTATTATACTTGGGCTCATGAACCAAACCCCTGTAAATCAAGAAACAATACTAGATGACCTCCTTTTGTCCTCCCGAGAGCTGGTTTGCAACTCTGGTCTTTTTGCTTATGTCCAAGGCAGTGGGTGTGGTGGCCCTCCATCATTGACGGGCTTCATCCCCCACTGGCTCCCCAGGTTCAGAGCCTGGAAGGGCTCCTTGACTCTCAGCTCCACCTAGATGCCCATGTTGGGGCTGTGGCGAGGAGCGCTTTCACCAATTACATCTGATGCGTCCGCTTCGGCCATACGTCTCATTCTCCGAACTGGCCACTATCATTCATGCTTTCATTACCTCGAGACTGGACTATTGTAATGGGGTTTACATGGGGCTGCCCATGGTGACGGTCCAGAGACTATAGCTGGTGCAGAATGCAGCAGTCCACCTCTTTACGGGGATGAGTCGCCGGGAGCACATTACACCAGTGTTTCATTCTCTGCACTGGCTGCCTATACACTTCCGGGCCCAATTCAAGATGCTGGTTCTTACCTATAAAGCCCTGTACGGCTTGGGCCCCATCTATCTGCGGGATCACTTCACTCCCCCATGCCCTTGATCGGCCCCTGCAGCCAGCCGGGAGCGCACTTCTTAAGGTCCCCCGAGTATCCTGGGTGGGGCACTATGGAGAGGGCATTTTCGGTGGCTATCCCAAGGCTGTGGAACTCCCTCCCGGCCGAGGTCCAGGTGGCTCCAGACCTTCCTTCCTTCAGACACCAATGCAAGATCTGGCTGTTCCACCAGGCTTTTGGCAAGGGAGATGGGTGGGGGGGTTATTATTTTTGGGTGGTGGTTAGGGTGGGTTTTTTAAATGTGTTTAATGGACGTCCCTCTCCCCACTGTGGAGAGGCTGTTTCCCCCCTCTTTTGTTTTTGTCCCTTTTTGTTGTTATTTTATTATATATTTTGTATATTATATATTTTATATTGTAAGCCACCCTGGGCTGCCTTTGGTAGGAGTGGTGGAGTAATAAGTTTCTTAAATAAATAAATAAATAAATAAAATGCCTTATACCGATGGAAACTTTACTTTCTGCAGTGTTTTCAAGCTATTAAAATGTGGAATTAGAACTTTCAATTCCTTTTCCTAGACTAACAGTATCAGAACTGAAAGTTAGTCTTAGTGCACTAAGTACAGTCCTATTGATTTTAGTATTAAATAAAGATGGGCTGCCCCATTTAAATTATGGCACTATTTCAATGTTTCTCTGATAAACTATTTCAATGTTTCTCACTATTTCACTGTTTCTTTGCTAAAGGAGTATGGGGCTGAACTGTTCTTGAGTTGTTTGAAGTTAGTGCCCTCTAGAAAGTTTCAGTCTTTGGGTAATTTCAGACATGACAGGTCTTTTGGTCCACCACGCTGAATCCTGGACCGGGATCTCTCTCAGATCCTGGTCCGTGATGAAGTTGGCTGTCCTTCAGATGCGCCGGCTCCATCACGCTGGGAAATCTTGGAGGGGGCGGGCTGCGTGATGCAACATGTGGCCACATGGCCCCACCCCCACGCTCCCCTGGCTGCTTGCCCTCGGGGAGACGGGTGGGCACAGTAGCCAATGCAGCCACTGCACCCAATCCTATCTG
>QEPC01001717.1:3230746-3249228 GCA_003113815.1 Sphenodon punctatus | reverse complement strand
AATTTATGTTTACATAAAAGATCAATTTGCCATAAAATAAAAACACCGTTCCTTGAACTCCCAACCAGAACATGTTGTCCATGCATGTATGTATTGAGAAGAATGGGCAGTTATTGCAGCACAGAGAGACACACAGCACCAGCAGTCAGCGTGACACCATGACAGCACGGCGCAGAAGCAGCTGCATAGTCATACTCCCTTCACGGAACCGCGATAAACGCTCATGACTGTCTCTCATACATTAAATTGGCAGAACGCGGGAAAAGACCACTGATTTTATGCGACAATGGTAACGATCAGTAAATCGGTGAAACACATACATGCCACATCTGCGGATTCTTGTAGCGGAAGAATCGCAGAATCGTGGGGTACCGGGTGGAATTCTGCGAGGCGCAACGTGGGATGCCAAGGTTTAGGAATGGAATTGCGGTGCAGTAACAGCTGCTGCCGCATCAGCCCTATTTGTAAACAAACAGCCTTATCTCCCAGCCCGATTGGTGTCCCTGTGTCCCGCTGCTGCTGCTGGAGCTACTAGGAGGGACAGGAAGATGAGGGATGGGGACAGGAACCAGGGAGGGAAGGCAGAACAACTTAATGGGGGAGAAGCTGGCTGCAGCCTGCCTCCCAGCCATGCAACTGCGGGGCCCCAGCTAGCTCCGGCTATGCCGGCTCCAGCCCCAGCAAGCTGTGCTGACTCCGCTTTGCCTGGGGGTGGGGGCAAGGTGAGTGAGGGCAGGGCTGGAGGGGGGGGCAGGTATGCTTGCCTTCCAGCACAGTGCACAAGCCAGGAGGGAGACTACAATAGTCAGCGTTTACAGGGTTCTGCGTTGCTAATTACAGAGCTCACAGGGAGAGGGATACAGTTGCTTCCCTGCTCGCCGACAGGAGAGAAGAACTGAAGTGCACATGCGTGAACCAGCAGAACTGATTGTTTATCACTAATAACTCGGTTTTGGCTGCACCAATCAGTATCATATTTCAGAAGCACTTGTTATTGATCTCATTCTCGAAGCCTGTGAAGTTTGGGGGCTTAACCCATCCAGGGGGAGGAGATATTGATGATTCAAATACGTGAGGCCAGTGTGAATTTTGACCACAACCAATTAACGTTTAAGCAGTAATAACATTTTATTTTCCAGCAGTCCCCTGTTTATAATGAAAGGTGGCTGTACATTTAAGTATTCAGGCAGCTGCCGCTGCCTGAAAAACTCCCTCAACTGTAAGATTTCTCACTATACAAACTTCTAATAGTACTGGATCCACTTTAGACATCAACTTCTCCTTTAATAAAAAAAGCATGAGCTTCTAAATGTGATTTTAAATCATTAAAGAATTTCTTAATTGCAGTTAACTCATTTAAGATTGAAATATTGACTTATTTTCCTTTAATTAAAGTAAACAAAGGATATAAGAATAATACTTCAACAGATTTCCAGAGAGATACTCCTTTCACTCATTTTCCTTTGAAATCTGAAGGAATTTCAAAACCCTCTAATTTATTAGGAGAATCCATTTCAGCTTTATCAGTTTAAATTCTACTGGCTCAAAGCTTAAATTAGCTGGAAGCTCACAAAAACTCCCACTTAAGCTAGAACACAATGATAATGACAAATCTTGACTTGAAAAATCAATTCTATTAAACTTGGATTAAATGATGTTACGTCAGGTTCATTAAGAGTGCCCACCTGCCTATTAATTGGTCTATCTTGAATACTTAATTCCTGAGATCTAGTAAGAGAAATAGAAGAATTACGTGAGCCTTTCCTTACCACAAATCATGTTATTTTAAGCTGAGTTGTTAAATCTTTACAAGATGAGAGAAGTGGAGTTGAAGTTATTGCTGAACTCCCCACCCCATCCACCCACCCACAGTCATTGTGGGAATTGTTAAAAGTTAGCAAACATCAAGAACCTTAAACTGGACTCATATTCTAAAAAATATACCAAACATGATAAAAATTAGTCCCAATAATTAGAAACACAGGGGAAACTGCCAAAAATAGACATAATTTGATTCAGTTGCAGCAAAGTGTTTCCCACCAAATGGGAGTAGACTTGTTAGTTGTTACTGTTCCCTATGGGATTAGGGTGACCAGATATGCAAGGTTTAGAGAACATGTGAGAAATACAGGTTGCAGGGCTGCACTGGAGCCAATGCCCAGCCCTGCAACCTGTATTTCTCATAAGTGTCCTCTAAACTTTGCACATCTGGCCACCCTAAGTGGGGTTACAGCCGCAGCAGGAAAGTCCAGCACAACACACCTCAGCAGCCTTTGAGTCTTCTTTAATTAGGTCTTGGCTATTAACCTGCTAGGGGAGTCATGATTGTGTAGCCTCAGTTTGCAATATGTAAAATGGCAATATTATCTTCCTACCTCACAGAGGCAATTGGATAATGACTGTAAAGTGCTTTGCACTCTTGAAAGTGCTATATACGATCAGTGGGAGGTAGGTGGGGATGATGTGGGGTTTAAGGGATTTTGAATGTATTTGATTGTATTTTATATTTCTTATGTTGTAAGCTGCCCTGAGCCCTTGGAGAAGGGTGAGATAAAAATGTAATAATAAATAAATAAAATATCTAAATGGCATGTATCAGGCCTCTATGCTGAAGGGGTTCGGCAGAAACTACACACACACACTACGGATTGAGTTCCAATTACCCAGCCATAATAGTTATGATAGGACTGTCTGCCATCACAACAGGGTCCTGTGCAGAGATACTCACCTGCTAACTATTCAGGGGCTTATCAGAACCTCTTGTTGTCACTCATGCTCGCATCTGTCAGTGCGGTTTTCTGCTCACTGCTCCATCTTCGGAAAAAAAACAAACTCCTCATTTATTTTATTTTATTTATTTAATATTTATTTATTTAATATATTTATATCCCGCCCCTCCTGCAAGCAGCTCGGGGCGGCTTATGGTTTATTGACCAGCATTTCGTCCAGAGAATTGTTGTTGTGGTTTGGTGACTTAGGCTGTGTTTATAATGGAACAATTTACCATAGTTTACTGTACCCAACAGGCTGCAAAGATGTAAGGCAGAAGTGTATGTAGAGTGGGGTTGGGGGAACCTTTTTCCTCCCAGGGGGCCACTTTGAAAATTAATACAAGCTCTGAGGGCTGTATGGAAGCTAGTGCCACGGGCACGCTCAGAAAGAGGAGGGATCAGATCATGAATCTGTCTCCTGTCCTTGTGTTCATGTCCTCATTTTTGCTCCCTTATCCTGAGCTCAATCTTTCTCTGCTTGGGGGTCGGAACCGGATTCAGGGGCCAGATCGAGGAACTGGGACGTATCTAAATAAGAATTAGGCATCGGCCAATTTGGCCTCTGGGTCTGAGGATCCCCATCCCTGGTGTACAGCATGGTAGGATATAGGGGCACAAGTAGGATCAGAAGTGGTGCAAGGCTATTATTATTATTATTATTATTAACAAACATTTATATAGTGCCAGCAGTGTACCTGGCACTTTACAAAGTAATAAAATAGACACGGTCCCTGCCCCTAGGGCTTACAATCTGAGAGACAGGAGCTGGGGGAGAGACTTAGGAAGGGGAACAGAGGGAGAGACAAGGGGTCTAACATTCATGAAGATGCGAGGTCTCAAGTGCACGTACTTGGCTTGGTTACAATGAGAATGACAGCAGGCAGGTCCATGTGGCAAGGATAAGGTTAAACAGACCTAGGTATAGGAATAGTGGCTCAGCAGGATAAAGAGTCAGACAGAGCAGAGCGAAAGAGGTGAGTTTTAAGGAGAGATTTGAAGGTATGAAGGGAGGGGGCAAGGCGGATGTAGACAGGGAGGGAGTTCCAGGCATGGGGGGCAGCAAGTGAGAAGGGACGAAGGCGCTATGGGGAGCAGGGAAGGCGTGGAAGGGTGAGAGAAGGGACAGAGGAGGAGCGAAATGCACGGGCTGGAGTATGGAGGGCGATAAGTGCAGAGAGGTAGGGGGGAGCAAGGTTGTGAAGAGCTTTATAGGTGAAGACTAGGAGCTTGTGCAGGATTCGTTCAGGAAGGGGAAGCCAGTGAAGCGAAGAGAGGAGGGGCTGCACATGGTCGAAGCGACTGGCGAGGTAGATGACCCTGGCAGCAGAGTTTTGGACAGAGATGAGGGGAGAAAGGTGAGACCAGGGAAGGCCAGTGAGAAGGAGGTTACAGTAATCGAGGCAAGAGATGACCAGAGCATGAACAAGAGCTACTTGCTATCCTAGGTGGCCTCCGGCAGCTGCCGCCCCAAGCCCCACCATGAAGCTTGGCAGCAGCTGGATAATGGGAAGGGGACAGCCACCCCATGGAACCTGGCTGCCTTAGGCAGCCCCATCCAAACCCCTTCCCAGATCCAGCCACCACCCAAGTCATGGCTGGATCAGGAGTGGCATGCATGTGGAAGCAGCAGGGCCATCAGGGCAGTAAGTTCAAAGGGTGGCTGTTTCCCCCTCCCACCATCTAGCTGTGCAGCGTGGCAGCAGCTGGATCAGGGGGAAGCCACCTCTTTGAACTTGCTGCCTTTGGCAGGCCCATCCCCCTGCAACCCATCTACCCCATCCAAACACTGCAGCTCTGGATCAGAGGGGATGGGGGGAACAGAGCCGAAACCGTGAGTGGATTGGAGGCAGCAGGACCGCCTAGAGGGAGTGGCTCTCCCTACCCCAATCTAGCCACAGAGCGTGGCAGCATCTGGACTAGGGTAGGGACGGACAACTAGCTGCCCCCTTGAACCTGCTGCCTTTGATGGCCACCTACACTGCCTATATGGTAGCAGTGGCCCTGGCTAGGATAGGCTTAAGGACAGGTGGAACACCCATATCTAGGCCCCATCTTACCCAGAACATGCTGTTTGTCCCTCACCCAGCCCTACAGATGCCATTCACATTGCAGATGACAACACTGTGCCTAACACTCCCCCTCCTTTCCCCAGAAATGTGCACCATCGCATGTGAAGCAAACAATCCCTGAAGAGATAAGGCATGGTACAAGGATCAGGGACTAGGCTACCTAGGCTCAAAAATACTTGACAGATTCTTCTTCTAAAACATTAGGAAACAAACAAATGGCAAAAGGGTTATCTACACCCAGTGCTGCAAATGGGGGAGGGAACCAGGGACCTAAGCCCCGTCATACAAATGTAAATAGTACCATACTGTGTCAGACCAATAGTCCATCAAGCCCAGCATCCTGTCCCCGACAGTGGCCAATCTCTCTTGGGAGACATACACTACAGGTCACAATGGGCAATCCATTCCCTGTTCCAGCCCCCAACAGTAAGAGGTTACATCCCCAAAACCTACTTGGCTAAAAGCAATTAATGGATCTAACCTCCAAGTAAATCCCTTTTTAAAACTCACTACACTTACCAGCCTTGACCACTTCCTCGGACAGTAAATTACACAAGTTAATGTGCGCCAAGTGAAAAAATACTTTCTCTTTAAAATCTGCTGCCAGTTCATTTCATGGAGTGTCCCCTTGTTCTAGTACTGTTAGGGTAAATAAATAACCACTCCCTATTTACGTGTTCCACACCACTAATGATTGTATAAACGTCTGTCATATCCCCTCTGTCGTTTCTTCTCCAAGCTGAAGAGTCCCAAGCTATCAAGGTTCTCTTCGTATGGGAGTCATACACTCCATACCTTTGATCATTTTTTATGCCTTTCTTTGTACCTTTTCTAGTTCAGCTATGTATTTTTTGAGATGGGACAACCAGAACTGCACACAACACGCCAGGTGCAGTCATATCACAGATTTATATAGAGGCATTACAATGTTTTCAATTTTATTTTACATCCCTTTACAAATGATTCCTAACATTCTGTTTGACTGCCACCACACACTGAGCTGAGGATTTCAATGTATTGTCTACGGTGGGGCCGACCTGATGCCCTGCACATGCACAACCGTGCAGTTTGCAAACACGTAGTGGACCCTGCACTGAAGGTGGACACATGCTGCAGGTGCAGCACACACCAGTCCAAAGAGCATGGGATTAGCCCCAATAGCTCTAAGATCCTTTTCCTGAATGGTAACTCCTAATTTAGAACCCAGCTTGGTGGCTCAGGCCCTATGTGGCTCAAGCCCTTTGATGGACATCCCTATTGATCAGAGCACTGTATACATATAGTATTGGGTTATTTTTCCCTATGTGCATCACTTTGCACTTGTCCACATTAAGTTTCATCTGCTACTTAGATGTTCAGTCATCCAGTCTTGCAAGATCCTCCTGCAATTCTTCACAGAATTGAATAACTTTGTGTCACCTGCAATTTTAATCACCTCACTCTTTACTCCCTTCTCCAGATTAATGAATATATTAAACAGTCACAGTACAGATCCCTGGAGCACTCCACTACTTAACTCTCTCCACCGTGAAAACTGACCATTTAGTCCTACTCTTTGCTTTCCATCTTTTAAGCAGTTGCTGATCCACGATAAAACACTGCCTCTTATCCCATGATTCTAATTTCCTCAAGAGTCTCTCATGAGGGACCTTATCAAATGCCTTCAGAAAGTCCAGGTACGTTATATCGACTGGCTCACCCAGATCCACATGCTTATTTGCACCTTCAGAAAATTCCATTAGATTAGTGAGGCATGACTTCTTTTTGTTGGATTTAATATTTTATTGAAGGGTGTTTGGGTGAAAGCCAACCAGAAATAAACTAAGCTAAACTAAACTGCTCATTTATGCTCCCCAGTCGTGGCCTCCAATCCCCAGGAGTACACAGTCCCTAAATCCACCCCACTCCTTACCTCTTCAGACACTGTTTGCTTCACTGAAATATACATAAAAGAAAAAGATTAGCAGTTTATTGCAAAAAACTGTATCGCATGAATATTCATTCTTTTAGATAAAAAAAACACTTGGTTTAAGAGAGGAGTTAAGGCTCTTACAAATTCAGCCATGCTCCCAAAAAGAATGGAAATTGCAAGTTAAGGTTCTCGCCTTAACTTGCACGCCATTTAAGCACAGTAAAGAACTAGTACAATCTCACATATTGTGCTCCCTTACAACTTAGGTTCCACACCCCACATTTTACCTTGGTCTATCAGCCCAATCCTCTTCTTCTGCAGGTTGGGGGCAGCAAACTCCTCCCTGTCCTGATACTATGGACTTGATCTCCGTTTTCATTGTGGCCACAATTTCTCCTTCGTTTATAGTTCCTTTCTCAGGCATCAGCTCAAGTGCATCTGTTCACTGCACAAGTCCTAAAGGGCAGGGGAATATTTGCCTTATGTCATGTAGTGGGGTACTATACTATGTTGTGGGTGTGGGAGAACTGATGGTAATTTGGGGCATTTTTACACACACATTTCTCCTGCATGTTTGCTGTTACAGCCTGAACTTTTTGTGTGTCTAAATCACTCACCCAGATCTTAAACATCTGGCTCTTTGAACTTCTGCATATTCTCACAAATTTAAGAAGTCCTTGATCTCTGGTTTTACAAATCTGGATCCTGTAACATCTGGATGTCTCCCAGAACTTGTGTGTGTAAAACGTTTTCCTGGTAAACTGCTTTGCTCCAGGCAGTTGTGGTCACTTGGTTTCCATGGCAGCCTCTCACGACTACAGCTGAAGCTACTTTAGGCTGCCTCAGGGCAGTGTGTGTGTGAAGAATGCATCCAGGAACTGTCTCAGGGCAGTGTGTATGGATGAAGAATGCATCCAGGAACTGCCTCAGGGCGGTGTGTATGGGTGAAGAATGCATCCAGGAACTTACTTGTGGACTTGTAAACCCAGAAGATTGAAAGGCCAGCACTTTAAGGTGTGTGTAAAAATGCCCATTGCTTACAGTCAGATTCCCCTGCTTCTTCACTAACTCTCCTTTGTCCCATACTCCCCCTTGCTCAGTACTCACAAAAATCACCCCTTGGACTCAGTACAACTGTTTATTTTGCAATGTCCTTTCTTGCCACTCATTTATTAGTGTACCACTGTACAATGGAGCAAAATCTCACCTCAGAAATTCTGCTTTTCCACGCAGTATATTTTAGGCACTCCTACACCACTTCTCCTTCACTCTCTGTCCCCTGAAGCCTCCTGGCCTGCTGCTCTGTTAGGAGAACATCTCTCTATCTAACAACAGAATTTTGTTTTTGTTTTCCCCCCAGAACATACTGTTTGTACTGCAACAGTGTATCAAACCTTCTAGCTCTGCATTTCTGGCCCCTGCACCTGCCTTCTTGCTTCAAGAATCGTAAATATAGTAATATCAATGCTGTCTGTACTACCTCAACACAACTTTGTGGAATAGTACTTCTCAAATATTACACAACCACAGCAGAGCCTCAGTCTTACGGACTAGGGACATCATCAAGGCAGGAAACAGCAAGGCTTCCTACCTAATGTTTCCAGTCCCAGTAACCAAGTTGGACCCCGATCATTATGATCTGGATACAAACTGCCAGTAGGCCCTACTGTCCACATTCTTCCTGTTCTCCACAACTCGAATGAAAACATATAGGATAAGGAGGGAGCAGGGGACAGCCCCTTCTCTCCCCAGCTTCTGTGTTGCCCCAGTCTGCAGAGGAGGAGGATTAGAACTGAGAAATCAAGGCAAAGTGTGGGTGCATGGAGCCAAAGGATAAAAACACTTTCTGGGACACCCCTAGGCAAAAAATCACAGTTAACACAGCCTGGGTAAGGCTGAGGCACTGATCTGACATGCCCGCAGCAGGGGAGTCATCCCACCAGCTTCATGGCCTGAGTAGGGCCAGAAGCACAAACATGTGGATGGGTAGCCCCGTCCATGCAGTGTTTCCAGTGCCCTACCCCCCACCATGACAGGCAGCCATGGCGGCCGATGAGGCACAGCCATGGCAACCCCCAGCCTGTGTTGGGTTGGCCACACGGGAAGAAACACGCTAGCCAGCTGTGACCTGCTTTGTCCCAGTTGGGACAAAGCTTTGAAGGTTTTCTGAGGTCACAGTTCAGGCTAGCCACCAACACAGTCCAAGGCAATCCTGAGCCAACATCTGGCAGCATATGTTTACACATGTCACTGAGTCCTGGGCCACAATGGGCTAAAATCACATGTTTTTACCCAAAGTTTTAAGAAAGCAAAATATGTGAGAATCTACAATGTATTTACAAGTGAAGGTGGGAGCTTTAACTTACAATTTTAATGTTTTTTGAAGCATAAGTGAATTTGTAAGAGCCTGAACTCCTCTCTTAAATGGAAGAGGGTTTTTTTAATGTACAAATTTCCCTCTTTGTTTGGAAGAGGAATGCACTAAATTCCCCCTGCTGCCACAGTACCAACCCAAGTTTGATTAGCAGCCAGCAAGTTTCCTTTTCAGCCCAAACTTTGTCAGTCTCATCAGTAGAATTTTTTTTTTTATGCCTGGGAGCAACCTCATCAGTTTCACCAGCAGGCAGGAGAGGGAGTGGAGGAAGATATTGCTTTGCATATCCCTCCTCACCAGAGCGTTTTCCTTGCAGCTCTAAACTCTCTCAGTTATGCACCTGAAGGAATTCTATCCAACTCACATATAATTCCTCAATGCATATAACCACATACAGTCTCTCTCCTGACTCTTTCTTCGTCCAGTGAGTTTCCCTTTCAGTCCGAGCTTTGACAGTATCACTGGGGAGAGGGTGGGAGCTTTGTCACTTTCACCAGAGGGTTTGGTTAGAAACTGGGAGCACTAGCCTTGTCAGTTTCACCTGCTGGGAAATTTATTTGGCAATCGGAGCAGCCAACCGGAGAGGTTCCCTTGCAACCCCAGCTCTTGCAACCCCAGTCACTTTCACCAGTGGAGGTTTTTTTCCCACCGGGGAGCAGCCGCCTCAATTTCATGGGAAGGAGGAGGGGATTGTTTGCAGACCTCTCGTCACCAAAGCATTTTCCTTGCAGCCCAAATCTTTGTCAGTTGCGCGCCTAAATAAATTCTTTCTAACTCACATAAAATTCCTCAATGCATGTAATTACATACAGTCTCTCAAGAAGTGAAGAAACCATGGAGAGGAAAGACCATGAGGGGGGCTGGGGCCTCACACCTATCATTCTACCCATCTTCCTGTCATTTCAGCTGTTCCTAGTGTCTTCTCACCCATCATTCCACCCAGCCTCCCATCATTTCAGCCATTCCCAGTTGCCTCTTATATGTATCATTCCACTCAGTTGCACATCATTTTAGCCACTACCAATGGTCTCATACTGGTCATTCCATCCAGCCCCCCATCATTCCAGCCACTCCCTGCTGACTCTTTTACCCAATGCCCTGTCATTTCATCCCCCACCCCTCATTCCACCCTGTCCCCCATCATTTCAGTTGCTCCCAATGGCCTTCTATCCATCATTCCACTCCCCCCCCCCATCTCTGATTCCAGTTACTCTAGTGGCTTCCTACCCATTATTCCATCCAGCCCCTCATCACTCCAGTCACCCCCAGTGGTCTCATTACCATCATTCCATGCAGCCCCCTCAAAACTCCAGATGCTCCAAATGCCTCCTACCTGTCATTCCACCCAGATTTCCTCCCTGTCTTTGCATTTTGTCTCCACGACTTCCTCGCTTCCCCCCCTGGACTTTTTAGTCCTGCCCCCTTCTTTGACATTTCAGATCCTCCCCTACTCCCTTTGTTTCAGATAAGCATCTGCCATTTATTGGTTTACTGCTAATTAAGAGCTACTGGCATTCCCAAAGCCCCATTACTTCCAACTGGAAGTAATTCCCATTTGTCTCTGTTTCCAATTGGCATTCCTTGTGCCTTATCAGCTTCACCTGCTGTGGAGTTTGCTTGGCAACTGGAGCAGCCAGCCAGTGAGTTTGCCTTTCAGCCCCAGCTCTGTCTGTGCCATCACCTGCAATAAAAGCTCACCTCCTCACATAAAACAACGGAAAGTTAGTGAAATAGACAGCAGAAAAACCACTTTTCTCACTTTTGCCTCAGTCCCAAAGCAGTACCTCAAAATATCAGAACTTTAAAACTCCATAACCAACTTTAAAAACTAAACACAGAAAAAACCCAAGAAGTCAGGCTTGAACTTCAAACCACCCCTTCATATTCAGGTATTCCTCACAGAACTAACATCTCAAGAGCAAATCAGTTGTAAAAGGGAAAAAATGTCAAACTGCTGTGACTCAGTAATTTCTCAATCTATTTACCTGAAATGTGGACACATTCAATGCCTCACCCAATCATCCTCCTCACCAAATTTCACATTAATTGGACAAACCATTCTGATTTTTTCTGCATTTAGTTTTTAATGAGTAGAATGTTTGTGGTTTTTAACTCTCTGATGCAGCCACCTTAGCTATAAAGCCACTCTATAATATAGTATCTCTCTCCACAGCTCTTAGATAGTATCTCTCTCTAGGTGAAACTATACACATTGAAGATAACAGATCACTAATACTCAGTGTAATATCGCCATCTGATGGCTACCAGAAACCTACAGTCATGTATATGGCATGTACACATGCACCTCCGTTCTCAAACAAAATCAGCTCTTGCATTTATTGTTGTCAGGTTACTTAGATGAGACAGCACTACTTAGATGAGACAGCACTTTTTGTGGATTTTACATCTAACCGATGTCTGTGTATACATTCTGAACACAAATCATTTGGGGTGTACTCTTTTTAGGAAGGGTAGGCTCCCCTTGCAAACAGGGAGCAAGGACGAATGAGGCTTCAGCAGCTTTGAATATCCAACAGATTATTTAAGTCTTTGAATTAAGATGTGGCTAAGGATAATCCCCACATTAGACATCTACTTTAGTCACATGTAAAATAACAGCTATTTTACAAGATGTTTGCAAGACTACACCATGGAGCACTGGGAGACCTTCAGATAAAATATGCACATTATTATTATTTCCATATAAATTTATCAGAATTATTCAGCCAAATAAGATAAGGGAAGGTATACTGACTGGGACTCATACCAAGACAAATTCCAGCTTCTCTTGTGCTCCCTGGTTTGACCGTGAATGCCAGACACTCAAAACAGCGGTTCATAGGGCTGCTAGAAGTACTAAGTCTGATAAGTCTCTTCATGTAGTAAAACATTAACACAAAGAGTTGATACAGAGATAAACTAAAAGTTAAAAAAGCAGCATACCAACATTTTATGTGGGTATGCCTTGAGGAAGCGATCAAACGGAAAGACACTATCCATTTTTTGGAATATTGTAATTCTTTTCAGGATGCTGTCCTGCAGAATCAAATATACTCAGTATTACCTGACAGATTTACTTTTCAAATATATTCAGTAAGATCCCAGATAGTTACCTGAGCAGTCTGGCAGGTTTAGATCTGAGTATGCTCCCCTCCTGGCAACTGGTCACAGACTCATGTGTAAAAGCTCTTATTTTGCAAATCTCAGCTAAAAAGCTCCTAGTGAAGATGCGATGCCAGGTTAACTGCTATGTGAACATATAGATTAGTGGGTTCCTATACTGTGCAGGCTCTTTGATAGTATAAACAACGCAGGCAAAATTCCAGCTGGATGGAATTTAAATATTATAGTTCCAATCTATAAGAGGGAGATAGGAACTGTCCATCCAATTATCGACCAATTAGTTTGATTAACATTGTGGCAAAACTTTATGCCCAACTTTTTCCTAGAAAAGCTTGAGCAATGGGCAGAGGAAACTAATCTTTTTCCTGAGGAACAGGTGGGTTTCCATTCTGGTCGCTCGACAATAGACAATAGACCACTGTTACGTATTGACCCATTTGATCAACAAATAGTAAGTAAGTAATAACTTTATTGGCACTGGCATCAGCCATAACTGTAAGAAAAGTACAAAATAAAATACAAATCAAAGGGTTAATATAAACCACAAGTAATCGGAAATTTTACATATATAGGAGAAAAAAAAGAAAGAAGGAGTCCATCGATTATCCAAAAGGAGGTATCTCCCATCTCCAATCTCCCAGCGATTTTATGACAATACATTGCAAAGAGTCATATGCCACTAGCCAAGGATCTAACCTGTGGATCCAGTATCTTCCTTCTCTCCTTTTCCATCAGGAGACCTGCGTTATTTTGTTATGTCTGTCAGAGAGTAGCATTATTATTTTCCTCTCAGTAGGCAGTTCTTGCTGAATACTTACCTTACTAAATAAAATATAACGTAATCTGGCATATTGTGGGCAACGGAACAAATAACGTACTAAATCCTCAATTTCCGTACCACTACAACTACATATCCTTTCCTGAAGGGGGATCCCCCTATATCTCCCTTCTAGCATGGCAGTTGGCATTGCCTGAAGCCGAAGTGCCAAAAAGGCTCTCTTCTGCTGGAAAGGTATATCTCCTCGGAGGTAATCACATCCCTCTTTTTTTAGCATTAGAAATTTATACCAAGGGGCAGATTTTGCTTTTAAAGCCAGTGATCTAATAATTTGCTTATCGATGTCAATAATTCTAATTTTTAGAAAGTGTTTTGCATGCTTAAAGGGAAAAGATTGTAAAAAGGAAAAGGATAAGCCCAACTTTCCAAAAGTATCTTTTATCCCTAACCACCATGAACCTTTACCATTTGCTATTTCCAACTTTTCTCTCAGACAGCATCAGGTAAGATCTCCAGGTGACAAGAACTCAATTTTCATAACTGATACCAGCAGGGTCTCCGTTAGATGTGCTTCTATAGATCTAATTCCAAGTTCTAATCTTAGTTTAGCTGATTAGGGATGTGAGAACGCGGTTCGGATGTTCGGAGTTCGTCCCGAAATCGGTCTGTTTGGACGTCCGAACCAAACATCCGAACTGAACTCAAAAACGGCCGAACAGTTCGGTCATGTTTGGGTGAGTTCAGATGAGTTCGGGGGCAGGAAAAATGTGACTTTGGGTGGGAAAAATGTGACTGGAAGGGGGAGGCAGCTGAGGAGCAGACTTCCTGGCACCAGGGGTGGAAATCAGGAGTTGTTTCAGGAACAAATGATACCGATACTGAAAAAAATCTTCAAATTTGGTATCGGTATCGATAATACTATTTTCATATGTTCGGTTGAACCGAACTCTGCCAAACCGAACAGCCGAACCCAAACTCGGGTTTCGAACCGAACGACCAAACATCCGAACCGCGTTCTGTTTGCACATCCCTAAAGCTGATGGGGTTGATAATGGTAATTGTAATAATTTCTTCCAAAATATATTTAGAATGGGTTCCAAAGTCTTTTTAGCACTGGGCAAATGTCCCCAGAGTAAAGCTCCGTATCTCAACTTTGCTATAATCTTCACCTCAAAGACTCTGGTTGCTGATTCTAATTGCTGGCCCTCTCTAAATTTGAAGAATTTAAGTAAGACACCCATCGTAACATTTAAACCTTGTTTCAAGGCCGCCAAATGCGGAAGCCATGACCCATTATATGAGAAGATGAGGCCCAAATCATTAAAAGTCTTAACTTGATCAATTGTCAGATTATCAATAGTCCATCATTGGGCTTTATATTTTTCTCAAAAACCATAACTTTTGTTTTAGCATAATTTATCTTTAGATCCTGTTTGATACATTCTGCTCCAAAATCTTCTAGCAATCATCTAAGCCCCAGTCCTGAGGTAGATAGAAGTACAGTGTCATCTGCATTAGAATAGAAACTCTCCTCTCATTTACTTTAGGAGTCATATACTGCCCAATATCTCTATGTTTCATAATTAAATAATTTACATATAGATTAAACAACAGGGGGACAAGAAGGCAACCCTGGCGTACCCCTCGGGATGTCATAATCACCTTTGTTGTAGCACCTCTGTTGTTATACCTCACCCTCAAGCCCGTATTGGTGTACAGGGATATAATCAAAGACAAAAATCTTTTATCTATATTCATAACCTCCAACTTACACCATAACTTCTCTCTATTTATAAAATCAAATGCAGAGGAAAATGAATAAATGCAGTGAACAACTTTATATCCTTGGATCTATATTTCTCAACTAAATGCACCAGTAGAAAGCAGTGACCTAAGGTACTTGTTTACTGTGAAACCCGCTTGTTCATCTTCCTGAAGACCATTATCGGACACCCATTTTTGTAGTCTATTCAGCAATAATCTGGTATATATTTTTGAAATTATAGGGAGTAAACTTATAGGTCGATAATTCTTGGGGTCATGTTTATCCCCTTTTTTATAAATTGGGATAACTACTGCAACTTTCCAGTAGTCAGGAATCATGCCTGAATTATTAATTAAGGTAAACAATGTTGCTAAGGCTTGTAACCACCAGTCAGAGTTAACTCAAAATACTTCACTGGGGATAAAATCCCCCCCAGGTGCTTTCCCTATCTTTTGACTTTTGATTGCCTCCAAAACCTCCTCTTCATTCAATGGATCCCAATAAGGATAAACTGAGTTAATACACCATTCCTTTGTATTGGTGCATGGAATACTGGAGTTAAAAATCTCAAAAAAATGTCTTTCCCAGACTGAATGAGTAATCTTTGGCTCCACATAGATTTTATCACCTCTCATAGAGCTATTTAACAGTCGCCAACATTCTCTCGTATTATTTTCCCATTTTTGTTTTTGATATTGAGTTCTCTTACATTGTATTAGCTTTTTATACTTTTGATAGGATTGTTTATATTGGGGGATTGAAATGCCACTATTTTCCTGCTTAAGAAGACGAGCTTTGCCCCACAGGTCTGATCTAGCCCTCTGACATTCCTTATCCCACCAACCATACCAAATATTTCTTCCCCTTGGGATTATATTAGAGTTAGTGAGAATTGGTTTTAAATGCATAAAGATCTCTTCTACTGCAGTTATAGCCTCAACAGGGTCCAAAGAGCTTAGAATCTGATCTTTGAGACATAACATTCTCTCTGAGGACAGTTCTTCCAATACCTTTGTGTCCACCCTAAATGACCAATGAATTCTGGTGGGTCCGATCTGTTCCACCACTCCCTCATTGTCATAAACAAAGATTTCATGTTGTGATACTTTGCCAAAACCTTCAGCAATCAGTATTATAGGGAAATGATCACTCTCAACTCTATCCCCAACCCTAAAAGAGCCCAGAAATTTAATAAGAAGGGGGTAATCAATGCGCAATCTATTACACTCCCCCCCGGGCCAGTGGGTATGTGACATTTCCGGGGATATCCCCGAACAAATATGTTCAAGTCAGAAAAGGCAAATTGTTTGCCACTTTTGTAGACTTAAAGTCTGCCTTTGATACAATAGACAGGAATTTGCTGTGGACAAAATTAGCAACAACCAGCATTAGGATATTCTCTCTTTTCGCTCGCCCTTTCGGGGGAACGTCTACATCTCCTCCTCCCATTTTTTAAAATGTCCAATTTTTCTTGTATCTCCTTAAGTTGCTGTATGACACCTTCTAATGAGATGCCCATATCAGAGACATTCATAAACAGTAGGGAAACAGTTTTGGATATCAGAGTACACTGAGCCAACAATATGTCACCTATATCTTTCATACAGGAATTTTGTGACTGCGATGGAGATAACATTTCCTTCAGATTTTGTGCTGTCAGATCACCAAAAGGGGGCTCTGAAAGGTTTGTATTTAGACATAGTTGAGGTAAATTCCCTGATAACCCTTCAAGGAAGAGGTTTTCCTGTACTTTATCATCAGCCAACAAATTAACAGATTCATTTAATCCTTGTAGACACACCTTTCTTTGCAATAGTTCCAAGGGAGATCCTAATCTCTGGCTTTGTACTGTCTCATTGGGGATCAGATAGTCCATGATTTTTACCTGCTTAATTTTGTGTGAATCTGGGGTTCCAAATGGTGAGGACACCTGCGTCGTCCTCTTTTTTTCTGTCATGAGCAAGATCTAGGTTTGACAATCAAAATTAGTCCTATAAAATGAAGGGGTTTAATCCTTCTTAAAGTTTGCCAGCAACTATAACATTGTAAACAGGCAAAGTCCTACCCCTTCACAGGGTTTGCCATCAGGAGACTTGACCCTTGTAAAACAAAAAGCAATCCTACCCCTTTGCGGTGTTTGCTAACGGAGAGCTTGGCCCCTGAGGATGGAATACCAATCGGATCCTACAACTGGAAAGGAAAAGGGGCCCACACTAAAATGGGGATACTTTTTCCGGAAGCAGTCCAAGGAGTACTCTTGCCCTCCACAAAAAGGGGGGTGCCCCACGCTCCGCCGACACCTGAGGCTGCGCGCACAAGGGAGCGCCCTTGTGCGTGCAGCCCTTAGGTGTGCCACCGTGGTGCCCATCCACGGTGCTACCTTGTTTTGGCGGCGGCTTTATGGGGCTGCCCCGGAACTCTGTCCAGCCCAAGGCGCCGTGCACGGCTCCTGCCCATGCACCAGCCAGCTGCTGCAGGGAGAATAATCAGCCCCCCCTCCTCCCCCAGTACCAGAAACATCAACATCCCGGGGTGGATCCCTCACTCCACACTCGCTGCTCGCCACCAGCAGGGTCCCTGTGCTCTCTCCTCCGGTATATTTTTGTGGGTGCAATCTGAATAGCAATCTTTGAAACTCTGTTTTCTTCTAAACAAAGGGTATTGCAATGTACACATGTTGAATATGTGTATGAATTTCCTTTTCTTGAACTATCAAGTAAACATCTCATCACTACATAGAAACTGGAGTTATGAATTGGGAGCATGAAAGACAAAGAAACGGAGTGCTTTCACTCAGGAGAATTACATAAATATTGCATTCAATTAAACGTTTATGACTGCAAAATGTGACTTTTTTAGAAAAGAAAGGGAATTCTTGGACAACTGGAAACAAAAAAATTTTATTTTCTTGTCAAACTTATCAGACTAGTTAAGAAGCCTGGTCTATCTTGAACATTTCAGGACTATAGACTGGCATTTTCTCAATCTACAGTTCTGGCCTGTTACATGGCTGTGGAAAGATCTTGTGTGGCCTGTAAACTTGCATAATCTCTCCAAATACAGTTGGTCCAATAAAAGATATCACCTGAACTTTATCTACATCCTTTTCATAGTTCATGCTATGTTAAATCACCACTAGATGGCAACCTTAACTTTGTACATCACACACATGGCTAGTAGCATTAGAAAAAATTACTAATTAGACAAACAGAAAACCTACAGTTTAAAAACCTAGTTAAGCCAGATTCACACCAAACAAACTTTAACAAACCAGGGAATTGTATGTTAAGGCTCCCGCCTTAACTTGCACACCTTGTAAGCAATGAAGTTGCTTACTGTGCTCGCTTACAACTTAGGCTCCATGCATCCACATTTTGCCTTGGTCTTTCAGCCCCAGTCCTCTTCCTTTGCAGGTTGGGGGCAAACTAAAGCTGGGCAGAATGCTATGTAAGTGTTTATTTAGTGTGGCTGCCTGCTCCTACAGCACTTCCCTGGCTCCTTCCTCTAACACACACCCCCACCCCACCCCACCCCGGAGTTCTCAGGGTTAATATCGGATGGAACAAAACACAGTCTACCTGCACATCAAGCTTAAAATAAATAATTTATAAACCCAAAACACAGGGACCCATCCTTCAAGGATGGGTCCCTGTGTTTTGGGTTTATAAATTTCCTTGTAAAGCACCCCAG
>QEPC01001717.1:3210586-3230646 GCA_003113815.1 Sphenodon punctatus | reverse complement strand
CCCCCCCCACCATGTGCCCCCCCCTGTTTCCCTCACCCTGGGCCCCGCAATTACTCACCATCATCCTAGGACCGCCTCCTCCTCTCTGCCGCTTCTCCTCTCCAGGGAACGCGCAGGCAGCTCTTCGCCTCCCCGAGTCCCTTCCTTCCTCCCTCCCCCCGCCCCCCAGGGAGAGAGGAAGAAGGAACTTGGGGAGGCTAAAGAGCTGCGTGCATCAGCCGCTCCCAGCCCCCTGCACAGGCTGGGATCCAGCCTGTGCAGGGGGCTGGGAGCTGCTGACGCACGTGCAGCTCTTAGTTCATACAGGGGGCACCTCTATTGGGCACCCCCGTATGAACTTTCCCTCTGCCCGGCCCCTGCAATGCAAGAGTGCCCTCTGCGGCACTCTTGCATTGCAGGGTCCCTTTATGCAGAGTGGATGGCTCTTCTAGCTGCCCACTCCGCATTAAGGGAGAACGGCTCCCTTTTGACCCTGAAGGCGTCCTTAGGAGTGCCCTTAGGAAGCCTTCATGGGGGTGGGGTGACTCGAGTCACTGGCTGTGTGCGTGTGTGCACACACAGCCAGTGAGAATGTGCGCAGCCACCTCGAAAAACCTTGTTTAACAAGGCAGCGACCTTTTGTCCTCAAGTGGTCCAGAAGCCTTGTTTGCCAACCAGCTGCCTGGGTCCCTACAAAAGAATTGTCTACACCAACTGATTAGACTGAAGTTTGGGGGCATCACAATTTCATTTCAAGTTCCTCTCATTATATTCTTCACATGTATGAACATTCATCATAAGCATTCTATTGAAGTTGTTCTCATAAGCCCCAACACATGGCACTTTTCTTTCTTGACACATAGGCCTTTTTTTTCACCTTTGCTGTCAATATACAAAACATAGCAGGAACTTGGATATTATGTGCATTCTATCGATGCTGTTCTCACAAGCCCTGTCACACATCCCTTTTCCTTCAACCAATGGCCCTTTTGTTTCTCCTTCAACGGCAGTATGCAGAGCATACCAGGAACTTGTATATTACACACCTTCTACTGTTTCTGTTCTCACAAGCCCCATCAAACAGCCCTTTTTATACCATATTCACACAACATATTAGATGTGCTCTATAGATACATTTCTCACTGGCCCCATCATGTGGCCTTTTCCCTTCTCGCTTGATCCACAGTCCTTTTGTTTCATGACAGTATGCAGAGCATACCACAAGCTTGGATATTACACAGCTTTTATCAATGTTATTCTCACAAGCCCTGTCACACAGTCCTTTTCTTTCACCCTCATCTGAAATATACCAGGAACTTGGATAGTATACGTGTTCTATTGATGCTGTTCTCATAAGCCCCATCAAACAGCCCATTCCCTTCTCTTTCAACAGCAGTATACCAGACTCACACCAGGAACATTTATATTCGACATGCTTTATCAATATGGTTTTTGTAAGTCCTGTCATGCAGCCTTTTCCCCCCTCTTTTGACAGCAGCACCACAGGGGATTTGAACCCACTACCTCTTGCTCTCTAAGCAAGGATTTTGTCTTTGGACAAACATGCCTTTGTGCCTTGCTGCTCTCAAAGAAGCCACCTAGCTGAGAATGGTTTTGTCCATTGACCCCTGAGTGTTACGGGCCTGACACAATGCTGTGCCATTCTGCAGCTGCAGAGGGTGCTCAGATTCCAGGATCAGGACCCTATACACAGGAATAGACATTAACCTTTGGTGATCAGCACCAACAAAAAATTGTATGGCTTTTTTCTTCTTCTATTTGACAACAGCAGCAGCAGCAGCAGCAGCACAGGGGATTAGAACCCATGTTGGCTTCCTGAGCAAAGCACCTTACCTCTTTACCACCAAGCCCTGTTCCTTATAAACTAGGATTTTTGTCCTTAAGTAGGTAAAGAAGGGTGCTCGGACTCCAGGATCGCTACCCCATGTACAGGAATGGACACTAACCTTCCAAATTATCTAAAGGTACAGCCTTTTTCTCTCCTACTTGATAACAGTAGCAGCACAGGGGATTAGAACCCATGACTTCTGACTTCCTCAGTAAAGAGTATCATCACTTGACCACCAAACCCTGTTTTTAGCAAGTTAGGATTTTTGTCCTCAAGAAGGTAAAGGGTGCGATGGTACAGGGGGTCTCAAGGCATGGTTTGTCAACCAGTGGCCTGTGCCCCTGGGACCCTACAAAAGAATAGTCTACACCAAACACTTAGACTGGAGTTTTGGGGCATCACCATTTCATTTCAAGTTACTCCCATTATACTCCTCACACGTACGAACATTCATCATATGCATTCTTTCGCTGCTGTTCTCACAAGGCTCGCCCAAAAACCTTTTCATTTGCCCTCGATGGTCGCACATGGAGCATACTGGGAACTTGGATACTATGTGCGTTCTCTTCTGTTCGCACAAGCCCTGTTACGTGGCCCTTTTCTTTTGCCCTCAACGGCAGTACACGGAGCATACTGGGAACTTGGATATTATGTGCATTCTATCAATTCTATTTGCACAAGCCCCATGAGTCAGCCCTTTTCTTTCTCTCTTGACAGCAGTATACCGTACTCATACCAGGCACATTGATATTATGCATGCTCTATCGATAGGTGTCTTGCAAACCCTGGAAGACAGCCTTTTTTCTTCTCACTCAATAGCAGCACCATAGGGGATTTAAACCCAGAACCACTTGCGCCCCAAGCAAAGATCTCATCTCTAGACCAACACACCCTTGCAGCTCACTAGTCTCAAATAAGCCAACTAGTTGAGAATGGTTTTATCCATTGACCTCTGAGTTACAGGCCTGGCACGATGCTGCGCCACTCTGCAAAAGCAGAGGTTGCTTGGACTCTAGGATCAGGGTCCCATGGCTAAGACTGGATGTGAACCTTCGATGACCAGCAACAGCAAAAAAATAATAATCCCTAAAAGTATAGTCTTTCCCCCCCACTCAGTGACAATAGCAGTACAAGGGATTTAAACCCAGAACCTCCTGCTGCTTAAGCAAGAGTCTTACCTTTAGGCCATCATGCTCCCAATTTGTTTTGTGTCCACTGTCCTCAAATCCAATAGGTACAGAAGAGTGTATGACATAAGTATAAGTTAAAGCATATAGAGAGTACTTTAAAATCATAATTAAACATCTTATAGCTATCCATTGCACAATCTGTGAACAGTAGAATGTACTTTGAGCATTTCCTGACTCTTCTATGCAACCCACATTCACTATTCATGGCAAATCAATGAGGAAAACCCCGTCAACAGTGGGTTGCAACCCAGAGGAAGTTGCCCCTAGCACTCCCATTGAACTCTATGGGCCTCTCAATGAAGAAAGCTAGCTCCGCCTTAACTATAGGCTTCGATAAGGATTATGTTGAAGTCAAATCTAATTTACTAAGGTTAAGTGAACTCCTGGTTCCATTGAAGTCAATGGGAATTTTACCACTGATTTTTAAGAGAACCAGTATTTTTCTCCTAGACCCTGTAAAATTGACTCTGTTTTTGCAACAAGCTTAGGAGGCATCTGCCCCTATATAGTCAGATGCAGGACTGGAGCACCTTGGGTTTTTCACATATATTGATGGTTCTAGAAAAATCTAGATGAGGATGTTTAACAGTAATGTAGCTGCTGCTGCTACATTAGCCTAGTTCAGCTTAGTCTACCCTCAGGACATTAAAGAAGGAAGGACGGAGTTAATTATTTCCCCAAAGCTGGACTGTAGTCCTTATCCTGACCAGTATCAGCACTGAAATCAATCAGAACTATGGGGTTTCACTCAAATAAGGCCAGCAACATCAGGTTTTGTAGCTTGCGGAATGGATACTGTTTTTAAATGAGATGCTACCACACATGGCCATCTGCAAGTGGAGCGGGAGAATGTGCACTCCTATGAGCCATTCAGCACCCACTCATGACCACTCATGATGAACTACTGAAAAATGTAGGGTAAGCCCCCAAAAAGTGTGTGGCAATGGGCACCCATGCACCCCCTGCCTGTATGAATTGGGGCAGCCAGCCACACCAGCAGTCTGGTCCACTACTCATAGGCACTGTGGGCAGGGGACATGGACTTAACAAGTCACAGGAACGGATTGTGAATGCTGGGGAGCCCATGTTCCCCTGCACGCACACAGGGACATGTCAAAAGCCAGCCTGGCACGCTGCCATGGTAACCACGCTGGGAGCCGACCATTAGAATCCCTCCTCACACACTCCACCTGAGTAGCTGTTCTCAGTGGCCACGGACACACACACCCCGAGCCCAACCCTTCTTTGTTTAAAAACACCCTTGGCTCCACTGTAACAGCTTTGCACCAGTGAAGCAGGACCAACCTTAGAACTTGTGGGGCTGAAGGCAAAAATAAAATGCAGTGCCCCTATGGCCCCACCCTCTATAGCCCCACCCCCTTAACAACTGACAGTCTTGTGTTTGCGAAACGGCCCCACAGGAAGCACTTGACTGGAAGGGTCAAACGCTGCCTCTGCAAGGGGGAGCAGTGTCCTGCCTCCACAGAGTTTTGCCATGCTCTTCTGTCCTAAAGGCTTTTACTATGGGTTGTCAGATATGCCATTTTTTACCAGCCACTTATGAAAAATGCATGTTCCAGGGCTGCACTGGTGCCAGTGCAGCTCTGGAACATGTAGTTTTCATAAGTGGCAGGTTAAAAATGGCATATCTGGCAACCCTACAAGTTTTACCAGAGCCCCACCACTGGTCCAAGGAGCCTATTAGCATCAGTTGTGTGTCAGGATTCCAGGCAGGGGGTGGGGAGAGGTGGTGCCATTGCTCTTGTGCACAACTCTCAGCTTTGTGGGCAGCTGCTTCTTGCAGGGCCCAGTCCCCCTGCCCGCCCGCCCCCCAGCAGTGGAGGCAGTGGTGACGGGATAGCCCCACAGGAAGAAGCCAGCCTGGGGACTGAGATCTGAACAGAATAGCCCACCCTGGGGCCTCACAGGAGGAGCACTGATCCTGAGACTACCAAGGTTGGCCCCAGGACCCCCTCCAACTGCTGGCCCTGCTGAAGGCCAGCCCTGCAATTAGGTCACTTTTATACGAGGCACTTAGAAGCTCCTCCAGAAGAAAGCCGCGCAGGGAGTGTTTACACGGTCCCCGCGCTACCGGAATTGATGTGCCGCCCATCCTCAGCTGCGGCAGTGGCTAGAGACACAAAGCTAGTTTGAAGAGGCATGTTCTGAAAGCCTCACTTTGTGGGCTTTCAGAACGCACCTCTTCAAAGCCCCGCATCTCCAGCTGCCACCACTGCTGAGAACAGGTGGCACGTCACTTCCGGTAGCACAGGGGACATACACACACCCCTGCACGACTTTTACCTGAGTCTCAGCTTTAGAGGCGCTTCTTTTGCACCTCATGTAAAAGTGGACTAAGTGTTATTGTACTCAATGTAATGTAGGAGCATTCAAATGCAGATGGCACACATGTGGTTTGGTGTCAGCAATGACCTTTAGTTTAGAACCTAGGTGTTGATTTAGGACCATCTCTATTCATACAGAGTGATGCCTTGAGGAAAGCAATGTTCAGGTCTCCGATGAGGAGAGAACAGGATACAGTGTTGATACAAGGTACAATCAAGGCTAGGGAGAAACTAAAGCCCAATGACTAGGGAACTATGAGTGAGTTTATGAACTATGTCCTAGTAATCACTCTGTTCTCTTGTGGCTCCACATCCTTGTTTGGACAATGAGGATAATGACATTATCAACTTTTGTAAAATACTTTTGAGACCTACAGTTGGAAAGAACAATAAATTAGCAGCATGGGAGTCAGCAATAGAGTTTCACTATTGATCCAAATCAGTTGCTCTTGTGAAAGTTTTACCACTTTTTGCTGAAAGGCAACATAAGAATGGCAGTTGTCAGGATCTATAGGCAAGATCAAAATAAGATTGAGCAGAACCAAAACTCCGGATCTGAAACCTGAGTCTATCCTCCAATCTGAGTTGACAGATCAACCTCTCTCAAAAATAGGCTGAATTCAAACAGAATTTGAGCATCCTAAGATTTGGAAGAATGCAATTTGGTTCACACTTTGGGCAACATATGAACATGACATTAGCTATCTAAAGCTTTGTATGCTAAGCACACAAAAGCTTTTTGAGCAGCTCTTATGCAGTGGGAAAGTGGGGTGGGAGGAAGGGTTCATTGGAATCTTCCTCTCCCTGATGCAGCTTCTGCTGCTGCCGCTGCCAAGAAACAGACCCAGCAGCAACTAGCAGCGGTGCAGAACAGACAGACCTAGCAGCAGTAACACAAGCACAAGCACAGAACAAACTCAGATTTCTCCCAAGTCTCTGGGACCATTCTGTGCCACTAGTTGCTGCCACTGGGGTTGCAGCACTAGAGGATCGGCCCAGAGATTTCTCCTGAGTTGGCCCCTAGGAACTAGCTCTAAAGAAAAGTTTCTGTGTTTGTTCAAAGCTATGGTGGGGAGATGACTTGGTCCATTCCCCTCTGCAATTAACCTCTCCTCTTCCCTGCTTGCATGTAATTGCAAGGTCCCCTAACAGACCTTACCACAACTACATGCAAGTGCCCTCACTCACAGCATTCCTGCTATTGCCTGGTCTTATACCCTCAGTGGAGGATGAGGAGTAGAAGCTACCTAGCCCCTAGTCACATCAAAAATCCTACCATCTCACATATGTGACAGTACCTCTGTGAGGGGGTGTTGTCACATTGGTTTATACCCTCTGGAATTCCAGATTCAAGAATGTTCAAATCTAATGTATCGTCCTTTCAGGACACTTGATGCTGACTTTCTTTCTCCCAGTTCTCAGTGGAAGTACTTACTGTAATGCAGTTAAGCAAACAAGCACTTACAGGATCAGGGTTTTAGTCATAATCATTTCTAGCCTTTCCCTTTCCTTTTCCTCTCTCTTTCATTAAATCACTCAGTCTCAACTCAGTTAATCATTTATAACCTTAAACCCATAATAAAATTTCACTTTGGTAGCATTACATTAACACTGAAAGAAGCTTTGGCAGCTTTCCCATTATTGTAGTCAGTAGGCTGTTCAAATTATTTTATGTTGCCTTTGCAAAAGGATCCAGGATTTGTTAATATAACAGTTCTCATATTAAAACAATCTTGGTTCATGTTCAACCCAGACCTGACTTTTATCGGAGTTTTGCCTTATCACTTCTGCTTTTATGTGATGAGGAAATCTCTCTGAATTTTAAGTGGTCAAGAAGCTGGAGACCCATCATTAATGCTTACTTTCTTACCTGGGCATTACTTGGGTTCTTGCAACTTATTTATGTAAACATATACCCTGCCCTTCCCATAAGGCTCAGGACAGCTTACAGAATAAGAACTATATAAAATATACAAATATCCCATAAAACCCCCTTAAGACTTTTACTACTTATCATTTCAATAGCACTATAGCCACAGATTTATTTATTGAAGACAGATCCCTACAATCTAAGATGGACAAGGGTGAGGCAGACACACACTCTCCTATTTTACAGATGGGGAACTGAGGCTGCGACTTGCTCAAAGTCACCCATTGAGTTATGGTTAGGTCAGGATTTGAACTCTGGTTTCCCAGAGCCAAGTCCAGCACCTTATCCATTACACCACACCTGCTCTCTAGGCTGAGAGGTTGTGACTTGCCCAACACCATCCAGTGAGTTCATGGCTAAGGCAGGATTTGAACTGTGGCTTCCTTGGTCCAAGTCCAGCACCTTATCCGCTACACTACACTAGCTCCAACTCCCTATTCCCGCCCCCCGCTAAACACTTGGGAGGGGAAGGCCTCAGACTCTGACAAACGTCCAGGGGAAGGGAGTTCCACAACACTGGGGCAGGAACTGGGAATGGATTTCTGCTCACTCTCCTTGGATGAATCTGGCTGCCAGGTGGTACCTTCAAGAGAGCACTCTTGGCTGGCCACAGGGATCATGATAGAACATAGGGTGAAAACAGACATGATGCTAAACATCCTTTAACCACCTTTGGTGGTTATTTATGCATGTTGCAGGGCTGTATTGGTGCCCTATGCAACACTGCAACATGCATAAATAACCACCAAGGGTGGTTAAAGGGTGGTTAGCGTCATGTCTGTTTTCACCCACAGTGGGAGAAGCTGTCTCAGATATGCAAGATCCAGGCCATTTAGGGCTTAAGGTCAAAACCAGCTCCTTGAATTGTGCCCTGAAAGCTAGTGTAGCCAGTGCAGACTCTGAGGCACAGGTGTAACGAGCGCACACCGACCCACCCCTAAAAGAAACTGGGCCACGGGCGCCACATTCCGCACCAGCTGCAACTTCTGAACAATCTTCATGGGCAGCCTGATGTAGAGCTCTTTGCAGTAATCTAGCCTCAGGGTTATAAAAGCATGGATTACGGTGGCTAGATCTGAGTTAGAAAGAAAGAGCTGTGGTGGAAAGCAGCCCTGGTGGCCACAGCTGCAAAATGACAACCCTGGAACAATGAGGGATGCAGGAGAACTCCAAGGCTGTGAACCTGGGTAACCAGACGAGGCTGGACCCCATCAATGACAGAAGTCACAATCCCCACCCCACAAGTCACAGGGCTGGCTGACCATCATCATTTCAGTCATGTCTGGATTCAGCTTGAATCAGCTCACCCTCATCCAGTCCCCAACAGCAGCCAGGCATTGGGTAAGCACCAGCCCACTTAGATAACAATGGATGTTGGCAGATGTAACAATAAACACTTACAAATCCATCCCATGTTGATGACCAAATTCTGGGTGCGTAGCTACATGGAAATTTAATTTATGTACTGCGTGTTTGTGGCAACCTGTGGGAGCAGCATGGATCATGGGGAGGCAAGGCAGAGGAGGAGCCCAGAGGCCTAGGATTAATGCAGCAGGAGGAAGCTGTCAGGCCCTGGCCTTGTACCTTTGTCCTCAGGGTTGCTGAAGCAGTGGCCAGTCCATCTGCCTCAGCCTGCCTCTAGCTCAGCCACTCCCCCCCTTACTTGTCTTGACCCCACCCCATCTCCTTGTCACACCTCCCAGCTTCTAGCCAGCATATGAAGGCATGCTGGCACCGCCAGGAAGCTGGGTGGAACACCACATTCCCCACTGTTTGTTTTTGGTCCCACCCTGTTTGTGCTCTTGCTAGTCTTGTTTCTTGTTCCCCTTCTAGACTTTTCCCTGTTTTGTCTTACTCATTTGGGCTGCTCAGGCCCTTAACTAGGTCATAGGGAACCAAACCAAGGGAACCAAGAGGACTCCTGGAACAGGTTCAGCTGTTCTAGTCTAGCTCACCTACTATAGTATGTTGTTTAAGGACTAAGAGAGTAGCTACTTTTGTGTCTAGTGACACATCTTAACAATGGATAGGCATTTATGTTTACCAGTTGTGACATAAAGCCAGTGTACATGCTTATACTGTGGCTGTGCAGGTGGCAAAAAAGGAGTTCTTTGCTGCCCTCATAGCATCCACAAAGTCTCATCCAGTGGAGCTTTTCCGAGTGGTGAGGGAGCTGTTTGGTCCGGCCTCCCTCCGTCTGAAACTGGAATTTTCCAGTGCCCACTGTGACATGTTTATCCTCGTGGATAAAATCTGTCGTATTCACCGCGACTTTGGTGCTCCAAAGTTTCCTCCAAAGCCTCCCCAGAGTATAGACAGGCTGTCTCTTACACAAATACAGGAATGCCCCCCAGTTATGCTCAAGATCACGCAGGAGGGAAATGTTCCTCTGGCCAGCCTAGGGACTTTTATCCCTTCCCCAGGATGTCCAGGGTCCTGTACGGTTCCCCAGGAGTCCCCCTCCATGGTCAGGTTTCCAGAACAGGGCTTGGAGTGAAATTCTGACATTAACTGGAGTGAAATTCTGTCATTCTCATCGTAACCAAGCCAAGTACGTGCACTTGAGACCTCGCATCTTCATGAATGTTAGACCCCTTGTCTCTCCCTCTGTTCCCCTTCCTATGTCTCTCCCCCAGCTCCCGTCTCTCAGATTGTAAGCCCTAGGGGCAGGGACTGTGTCTATTTTATTACTTTGTAAAGTGCCAGGTACACTGCTGGTGCTATATAAATGTTTGTTAATAATAAAAATAATAATGCTGCACTTAAAATGGGAGAACCAGAGGTAATGGAAGCCCCACCTTGTCTGGTTTCATGGGATCAGCTTCAGTGGGTGTCAGATGTTCTTGGGGCTGTTAGAGCCACTTCTTGTGAACTAGACCCATGCCCATTGTGGCTGGTCAAAGCCTGCCGGAAGATGCTGGGGCCATTGCTGGCAGGGGTGGTCAGTGTCTCCCTGTGGGAGGGCAGAGTGCTGAGCTGCCTCAAAGAGGCAGTGATGTGGCCTCTGCTCAAGAAACCTTTGCTTAACATTGACTCCCTCACCAGTTATCAGCCTGTCTCTAACCTTCCCTTCTTAGGGAAGGTTATTGAATGGGTAGTGGCTCAGCAGCTTCAGGGGCATCTTGACCACATCCGAGTTTCTGGATCCCTTGCAGTCTGGCTTTCACCCAGGTTATGACACTGAGACTGCGCTTGTGGCTTTGGTCAACGATTTCCACCATGAATTAGATCAGGGTCGTTTGACCATGTCAATTCCGTTAGATCGGTCGGCTTTGATACCGTTGACCATGAGATGTTGGTGACTCACCTGTGGGACTGTGTCAGGGTGGGCAGGATTGTTCTCATTGGTTCTTCTTTTTCTTGGCCGGAAGAACTCAGCAAGTGGTGCTTGGGGATTATTTTTCATCTCCCCAGGACCTCTCGTGTGGTGTCCCAAAAGGTTCTATCTTGTCCCCTCTCCTGTTCAACGTGTATATGCAGCTACTGGGCGAGGTCATGAGACAGTTCAATGTTCGGTGTCATCAGTATGCTGATGACACCCAACTCTACCTCTCTTTTTCATCTGACCCAGACCTGGCAGCCTCAGTGCTTACCCAGTATCTAACAGCTGTGGGGGACTGGATGAGGGCGAGCTGATGGAGTCTGAATCCTGACAAGACAGAGGTGATGTTAGTGAGGAAGGCAGTGGGTGTGGCGTCCTCCATCATTGATGGGGTTTGCCCCCCGCTGGTTTCCCAGGTTCACAATCTGGGAGTGCTCCTCGATTCCCAGCTCTACCTGGATGGCAGGTGGGGGCTGTGGTGAGGAGCACGTTTCACCAATTACATCTGGTGCGACGACTTCAGCCGTACGTCTCAGACTCCGGTTCAGAGATGGCAGCTAGGGCAGAATGCGGCTTCCCTCTTAAAGAGGTTTTATATTTGTATTTTATATGTTTTATGTTTTTGTTTTAAATTGTAAGCTGCCCCAAGCTGCTTTGCAGAAGGGGCGGCGTATAAAATTGTATAATCATAATAAAAATAAATTTGAGGTGAGGGGGAGGTGAGCCTCACAGGGAAGCTGGACATTTTCATCCAAAAAGTATGTCAAAAAGAGAAAAAATATTGTTTTTCCTTTGTTCTGGTGATATGTTTTTCTGTCAAATGGGATAGCAGTCAGGAAATGTTAATTTTAAAGCTTCTAGTCTTGACAGTCTCCTTTTCAAGGGCACAACATCATTTTTGCTGATTACCTTATTCCAGTCCACTTCATTCTCCCTCCTCATTCCTTATTGTTATTTCTTCCAGTCTAATTCAGACAAGAGACTGTGGAAATTTAGGATTTCGGGCGTATTTGGGCCTAAGTTTTGACCAAAGTATTGTTCTATATAGGCTTGACAGAAATGGCTGTTCCATATGAATCTTGTACAGCCAAAGAATCTGCTTACTGTTGCATTATCTTTTAAAATAGAATTTAGGGAGTTTACACTTGGCCTACTCTTTAGTATTTAGCCTTGTAGACTATAAGCGTCTCTGGTTTCCACTTTTAGTTGGGACATAAATCTGCTTTGCTATGAAATATAGGATTTGACCAGATAGGGAAGTTCGAGTCAGTTCTGTCTGGGCTCGTGATCACACAGGTAACAGATGGCTTTTGGGTCAAATGTCTGTACATCAAAGATTTCTGCTCATTTCTGCTGGCTATCTCCAGTTCATTAGACTTCACTCTACAGAAAAAAATTAGCGATATAGAAGGTAGATGGATAATTTTAATAGGAGACATTCAAAAATGTACACATACAATTATCTGCATATATGCCCCCAACAAAAACACATTTGACTACTTTAAAGAGATAAAACCTATAATCAGGAGGGGGAAAAAAGGAAAGTTAATTTTATGTGGGGACTTTAACTCCCCCCTATCACAACTGGATAAATCAAATGCCATGCCACTAAGGAAATACTGTGATAAGATAATCCAACTGTTGGAACAAGAAGCTCTAATTAGTGTCTGGTGAACTCAAAACTCTACAGGGAGAGAATATTCATTTTATTCTAACAAGCACATGACTTACTCCCTCATAGACCAAATCTTAATTGAAAAAGGGGAGTATAACCTAGACATACATTCTAAAATTATTCAAACAACATTCACAGACCACAACGCTATCTGGTGTAAATTCGGCAATAAATTAAAGGAAAAAGAGACAAACAATGGATGGAAGTTAAACAAAGCAATTCTATTAGATCCAATTATCAAGGAACAAATTCAGAAAGAGATCGGAGAATATTTTAAAAATAACACACAGGCAGGAACTTCCCCATTGATGGTATGGGATGCCATGAAAGCAGTTATCCGCGGCTCGTATATCGCCGCAGCAGCTCACAAATGGAAAGAAAAAAATAGAGAAGTCAAAGAACTTCAATTGAAACTGTCCGCTTTACAAGAAATACAAAAAAAAAGACCTAAAAAATCCAGAGGAAAAAAAATAACAGAGATCCGAGGCCTAATAGAAACTATGAATTCGGAAAAAATTATAACAAAATTAAGATACACAAAACAATTTTATTTTTCTAAAGCCAATAAGGCAGATAAAACATTGGCTTGGCTGGTTAAAAAAAAAAGGGACAGAAATTACATTTCCCATATTAGAGACAGGACAGGCACCTTGAACTTAACAGAAAAAGACATGAGACAGAGATTCCTCCAATTCTACACAGCATTATACCAATCTACAAACCCCTCTGAGGAACATATAGAAAATTTTTTAAAAGGAATTCGGCTGCCTCAATTGACCAAGACACAAAAAGAATATTTAAATGCCCCGATAACATTGGAGGAAACCCAAGCAATAATAAAAGAATTCCCTAACAATAAGGCTACTGGGCCCGACGGATTTCCTTTTGAATTCTACAAGATATACAGTGGCGAGGTAACACCAGGGCTGGTAGAAGCTTTTAAATACTTAACGAAAGAGGGAAAATTGCCCCCTACCTTTTACGAGGCTAACATCGTGTTATGTCATAAAAGTGGCAAAAGTAAAGAGGATTGTTCAGGGTATAGACCCATTTCACTATTGAATGCAGATTCAAAAATATTTACAAAAATTTTGGCCAACAGGCTACAGGCCTGTATTAAAGATTTAATATCCCCAGATCAAACTGGTTTTATAAACAATAGAATGGGCATAGATAACATTAGAAAAGTAATCAATGTAATGTATAAGATTCAACAGGACAAAGCCCCAGCGGCGGTAATTTCCTTAGATGCGGACAAGGCCTTTGATCGCTTGGAATATAATTTTTTGACCAAAACAATGGAAAAAATGGGGTTTCAAGGCAATTTTATAAATTGGGTAAAATTGATACAAAAAGATCCAACTTCAAGAATTATAGTAAATGGAATCCTCACTGAGAAATTTTCTTTGATGAGAGGCACAAGACAGGGCTGTCCACTCTCACCTCTACTTTTCAACATTGGTCTGGAGCCGCTGGCCCAGGCTATAAAACAAAATCCCAAGATTACAGGGGTGGAAGTGGGACCACAACAGTGGAAAATTTCATTATATGCAGACGATACCATGCTATTCTTAACCAATTTAAAACAATCAATCCCAGAGACCGTGACTCTTCTGGAGAGATTTGGTTCAGTATCAGGTTATAAAGTTAATGTGTCTAAATCACAAATGTTTTTATTACAAGACAAAGATATGTCTAAGGCAGAAAGAGATCGAGTCACCCCATTTCAAATAAACAATTTAACAATTAAATATCTGGGCATATACCTACCAAAGAATATAGCAGACTTATATAAATATAATTATGTCCCTCTGATAGAAAGAATGTCAAACTTGGGATCCTCTTGGAAGGGAATTGGTTGCACATGGATGGGCAAAATAAACCTAATCAAAATGATTTTGATTCCTAAACTACTTTATACACTAATCGCTCTACCAATTCAAATACCAGAGAACTTCTTTACCAAAGTAAATAGAATAATCAATACCATAATTTGGAACAAAAGCAAACCACGAATCAGACGTTCTACAATGCAGACCCCAAAAGAGTTGGGGGGACTGAACTTACCCAATGTCAAATATTATTATTGGGCCTCGGCTATGCGGGGTGTGAAATTATGGTATGAAGAGGGCAGAGACCCTTCTTGGGTAACCTTAGAAAAACAAATAATAGCCCCAAACACATTCAAAAATTTATTAACAGAGGAGACACCCAGAAATGAACCAGTTAAGAAGTCCCGATTACATCCATTTATCGGTACAGCGCTTGATATATGGAGAAGATGTAAATATAAATTGGAAATAGCACAAGGCAAATTCCCATATAAACGAATTCAATGTGAAGCTTTGTCATTAAATAAAAAGGAAAAAGACACATTGGATAGATGGAGTAAAAAGGGGTTGTGGCAGGTTAAACATTTTTTCATAGGAGATGACATAATTGCTCAGGATACGCTACAAGATAAATGTGAAGAACCGATAGATGGATGGTTATATCTGAAAATACGTAGCTACCTGTCACACCCAACAAATAAAACACACTTTACGAGAGCGCCATACCCTTTAGAAACTGAGTTATTTAATTTTACGCCACACCGGAAAGTGATCTCTAGATTATACAGGTGTATACGCAAAATATTTCAGTTCCCGGATGCGGGTTATATTGAAAAATGGGAGGAAGATCTAAATATGGCATTTACCAAAGAGACTATGGCGCAGATCTGGTCACACACACAAAATTGTGCTAAATCCCTTATGGTAAAAGAACCCCAAATTAAATTAGTGTTCAGATTTTACCTAACTCCACTCTCCATACATAGGGCCAACAGGAACTACAGTGAATTGTGTTGGCGTGGTTGTGGTCATGTGGGCTCTTACTTACACCATTGGTGGGATTGTGAGACCATTGTGGGGTTCTGGAGTACTATCTGGAACGAGGTAGTAGAATACACTTACTTACAGGTGCCATTTACACCTCAGATAGCTTTATTGGGGCTTTGGCCCGTAGATATGGAAAAGAAAACTAATGTAACCGCCTGCAAGGTAATGTTTTTGGCTGCCATACATTGTATAGTAAGTAAATGGAAGACACCGGAAGGTCCCACTCGATTAGATTGGATTAAAAGATTATGGTATGTCCTATCTATGGAAAGAATCGCGGCCGGAATAAATGAAAAACTAGACGAATTTTACACCACATGGACGCCAAGCTGGAACTTGATTACAAAACACATTGAAATGGAAAAAGAAGAACTTTCCATCAACCTACAATCAATATAGGACGGCCTCCCTCGAGAACTGTCGGAAGGAAATCAATCGCAGAGTCTAATTTGTTCTGTTAATTTTATTTGTTTGTATTTGTTTATGTAGATGCAGAACACTGTACATATTTTGATTATTGTCATTATAAAAACGAAAAAATAAATATTAAAAAAAAAAAAGATTTCTGCTCATGCAACTGGTTTTGGGCTAGGACAGACGGCCCGGATAGGAAGGAGGACTGGGAAATTATCTTATTTGGGCATGTGTGATGTAATCGCTTGTACCTACCTTGTCATTGCTGATGTATGCATGTTTTATTTTAAACAACAGCTATGAAAACCTATATAAACTGCCTGTACTCTTTGTTCTGGGTCTCACTCTGTTTGAGTGACACCCGCAGCTGTGTACCTGAAATAAAGACTGTGCGTCTCCGAAATCTGTGTCAAAGGTAAGTTAACCTTTGACACAGATTTCGGAGACGCAATAGGATGCGAATTCTGTACTTTGCATACACTCATGAGAAAAGGCATGGGCAAAATATGGGTCTTCATAATTATGGAGAACTAATCACAGCACTTCCCCAGGAATGAAAACACTGAGCTGATTGGTCCTGGGATTCTGAAATTTCCCATTAACAATGATGGTTCGGTACAAAGCATAGTTCATAACAAAGACCCCAGATGAGGAGTATGCAAACATTGTGAGGAATACATAAGCATATGCAAGTAACTTGGAATGATATGGGATTCATCAGTTTAGTATAAATATAACTATAGCTCCAGTTTCCCACATCTGCATTTTTGATGATTTTTAGCCATGAAAGTAAGGATAGGGCCACCAACTTTGAGTAGAGTTCAAAAGTAAGTGAGGCCCCTTGAAAGGATGCACACCATTTCTTCCAAGATGGGGGGGACGGAAAATAGTCTCTCTGCTACATGAAGGAGGATTGGAAAGTTGAGTAGCATTTCCCTTGCAATAGCCATAATAAATACCTCTGAAAGGTAGAGAGAAAATTCTCATGCCTCATGTTACAGAGTCTATTTGTGCCTAGTTCTCCAGAGAAACTGTTCAAGATCAGTTTCTCTTTGGGAGTCTGTAGTACTGCCAAGGTCAGTGAGAGCCAGAGTAGAATGATGTGCTGAGTAAGTGCTGGTCAAGCAATTTATTGCTGCCTGGATGGGCAGTTTTAACTTACATCCACAGTTTTTTCAGCTTGTCAACGCTTTGGGGAGAAAAAAAATACATAAGAAGTGCTCCTTTTAGTCAGTTCTGCTTTCTGTGCTTCACTTTGGCCATATTAGACCCTCCCCACTAGTGTAGTGTGCCCAATAGGCTTCACATGAGATAATATGTACTGGGAATTGTAGGAGGGAGACTACCACCATATTTACACAGACATAAAAATGCTGATTTCTCATCCGAGTCGCACAAAAATGAGAGGGGGAGGGAGGCTTGCCAAAATGAAGGCATGTTAGAGTCCTTCCAGGCACCCACTGCAGCAAAAGAAGGCATGATTAATGTGGCTTCATACAAATGTTTTTAGGAATTGACTGGACGCAAGCATTGTATGTATCCCTTTAAAAATGCTTCTCTTTAAAATGCTGTTCTTTGCCATTACTACCTTACCCCATACCTTCTAAATGATGAAAAGAAAAAGGGTCAAAGATTATCAGGAGAGTGGCTTGTTCTCCTAAATGAAAGGAAATTTCAGCATGCTTGAACATATTGTCTATTATACTGTGCAGACCATGAAAACCACCCATAGCCTGATCATATGACTCATTAACGTTTTTAAACTGCTGCGTGGTATGTGCACCACGAGATTTGCAGGAGCAGAGAGAAAGGTGCAAGGTTCAGAGGGGAGGGCTTGTAAGCAGTTCACAAACAATGTGCTTGAAATTCCTTCCCTCTGTAGCATGAACACAAAACTACAGCTGAATAATGAAGCCATTGAGGGAGGATTTATGCAGAAAAGACTGTAATTTGTAAGCTGTGCCCAAAGTGTCTGGCCTGAGCTAATTTGCATATTTCCTCCCCTCGCATTGTAAGCATGCTCTGGGAACTTTCTCCCCGGGTTTCCCAGCACATACTTCTCGGAGATCCCACTCGAAGATTGCCTTTCACAGCACTGAGAGAGCAAGCCTGTATTTTGATGTCTGTATGATTTATGAATAAAGGTAATCATGCAACAGTAAGTCAACCTGCCCTTCTTCACAACATATGTCATTCTGTTTATCTAGGTTACATTAAAAATTCATCCTAATTATTTATGCAGGAAAACTGTACAGACTCCCATAAACACAAGTAACTAAATCCCGCCGTAGAAATGTTTCTGTTTACCAAGTTAAATGGTGCATTTTAGTCTTGTGAGATAAACAGAAATATTCCAGCACGGTAAAGCATTTAGTCTACAATCCATTCCCGACAGCTGTGTTCCTTTTATTGCATATAGTACTCTTGTGCTTTAATGTAGGTTTCACAGTACACTGAACCTCTTCATTGAACCTCTTCATTCACTGTAAAGCACTCTACAGGGGCTATCCATGATGATGGTTCGGAGGCTGCACCAGCTGCAGAATGCATCGGCCCATCTCCTTACGGGGACGGGTCACCGTGAGCACATTACACCAGTGCTCCGTTCTCTGCAATGGCTGCCTACAATCTTCTGGGCCCAATTCAAGGTGTTGGTACTTACCTATAAAGTCCTACATGGTCTGGGCCCCACCTATCTGCAGAACCGCCTCACCCCCACCCACCCCCAGGTTCTAGATTGACCCCTGCGGTCAGCCGGGAGCGTCCTTCTTGAAGTCCCCCAAATATCTTGGGGGTGACTATAGAGAGGTGGTTGCATTCTTGGTGGCTGCACCTAGGCTACTGCCTCTCAGCAGAGGTCCATGTGGCCCCCAGACCTCCCCTCCTTTTGATGACAGTGCAAGACCTGGCTGTACCACCAGGCATTTAGTGGGGGAGATAGGTAAGGGGGGGGGGATTTAAACTCCACCATTTTGATTTTATACTGTTCCATTTTATATTGTATTTTCTGTTTTTAAATTCATTATTTGAGAGCTGCCCCAAGCTGCTGATAGCAGGAGGGTGCAGGGTATAAAAAGAAAAGAAAAAGTGGGGAAAGTCCACGGGGTTGTACTAACCTAGCCTGAACCAAAAATACACCCCATTAGAGGAAGGTTATTTTCAGTTGCACGTATTATTGTCCTACATACACAGTTACTCAGTAAGTACAGTGGATCTGGAATCACCACTGTTTCTTGCTTTGTTTTAAAAACATCTTCTCCCTATCAAAATAACCATGTTTTGTGGAAAACCCAAAAGATTAAAGGAAGACAGTAAACTCCAGGCATTTGGCCTGGTTTGTGCTCACTGTATGCAGCCACTTAAATACTTTATCCATATAGCCTTAAATACTTGCCTTTCATTTTCAGCCTCAACTGTCCCTCAAGGCATATTCATAAAGATTCACTCAAGATGAAAAAGCAGAGCTATGCTTCAAATCAAAAGCAGACATCTTCAGGATGAACCTTAGAGGCCATTCTCATGCCCAGTAGCTCTGCCTGCACATCTGGTGGGTCGCCCTTAAATGCCCAGGTGAGAGAGAGAGCAGATCTATGGGTGCAATCCATATAAAAATCACCCACTGGCATCCATTCCACCAAACGAAGTAGAAGAAACCCTAGAAGGATGCTAGAAAGAGTAATAGGTGCTTCCGGTGCATAGCAGGCTGGTGTAACATGAGCCATCAGAGAATGGTTGTTAGGGCCACTCTATCATCCAGTGCTGAATTTGGGGTCTACTCTGTTATATTCCATGATCTCTAACTCTGGGTCTTGTATGTTACCTACAGTCTAGTTCTGCTAATGGGTGCAAGAGAAAGACTTGGTGTATTCTGCATTCTTTCACAGCCCTTTTGCTGTATTGTGCATTCTGCCTACATGTACAATGTGTGCGCTCGGGAGTAGGGAGGATGCGATACAGCCTCTCTTGGGATTAAGTCCCTCTGTACAGTGTATCAGCTTGTAAAGTTTTTTTAGGAAGACTTTGGGATGAAAGTTGCCTTGTAATATTTTTAAGACCATCTAAGCAGCTTTGCTCTAAATTAAAAACAAAGTCATAAGAACATAAGAAGTGCCATACTGGGTCAGACCAATGGTCCATCTAGCCCAGCATCCTGTCTCCAACAGTAGCCAATCACGGTGGCTTGGGAGAAGCACCCAACAGGTCACAATGGGGGGATCCATTCCCTGTTGGTTTCCCACAGCTCCCATCATGTTCCCTGATCCTGTCTGGCTAATAGACCTATTTTCCAGAAACTTGTCCAAAACTCTTTTAAACTCAGCTATAGTATTTGCCCTTACCACAGCCTCTGGCAGTAGATTCCACAACCCAATTATACACTGAGTGAAAAAATATTTTCTTTTATTTGTTTTAAACTTGCCACCCATGTGTTTCATGGAGTGTCCCCTAGTTCTAGTACTAACTGAGAGGGTAAATAACT